>QPKB01000002.1:63868911-64223882 GCA_003546025.1 Camphora micrantha
ATATCGCACATGACATCCTCATCAAGTTTATATGAAGCATTCCCTACATAGTGCTGGCAGCTTTGCATTGGTTGGTACAGAAGGAAAAAGTGTAAATTTGGTTAATTTAAAACTCCTGCAGCTAAATCAAATGACTTCAAACTGGTGCATTACGTGTAGTAAGACGTGAAATTTGCTAATCACCCCATTCATTATAAAGTAGCTTCCAAAATCCAGCATGCATTGGCATGGAAGTGACATGGGCAGGGCAGTAGAAAGAAAATTCTTCATTGACATCATTGACAGCCATGGTGTGTTCTATATGGTTGGAAAAGAATTATCTTACCTATAGAGAGAGCGTTCATGAAAGGAAGCTTTTAGCACCAGTAAAGATCAACTAGTTTCGGGGCCCACTGTGATGCATGCCATTGCTAGCCATCGGGATGGGACCAGAAGATCTTAACTTCGATTGATGATAGGCCAAATATCAAAATAAACTGATCATCATAATCATCTATTTAAGGGCCCCAAAATTTAATAATTTTATATTGTTTGAAATGGGAATGTTAACAGTTATACATGCCTTTACAAAACCATAGAACTATGGGAAACTTCAACAATGGCCACAATCAGTGGATCCCACCGATTCACCGATTTTGTAAGAACCCCTAATCCACATTAAAACTTCCAATAAAAAAGAACATTAAACTTTCTGATTCTATCCTTGCTCATGATTGGCATCCATCAAGGTGGGCCCGATGGAAATGGTATACAACTTTGCAAGTTGCTGCTGAGTCAAATTTTCTGAGAGAGAGAGAGAGAGAGAGAGAGAGAGAGAGAGAGAGAGAGAGAGAGAAACTGCTTCACGAAAAGCTCAATGCGATATATACTATCTGTAAGTTATAGCTAATTATTAACAATCCCTTGATATAAGGTGATAATATCTCAGAAGATTATCTAGATTATCTCCCAGTAAAAGCATGCTACACCACAAGGCTATATGAAAATGCAGGATTTTGTTAAACTTTAGTGGAAATGTCAGCCAACTGATGCCGTGGAGAAACTCAGGGAAGACTAATAGCACACCAGTTGAGTAAAATTAATAAATGAAATGACCGTCATTGTCGACGTGCATTATTCTCTCATGAGAATAAGAATTCGATGCACTTTGGATGGCACCAGTGTTTTAAGCATGCAAAAATGTGGCACCATAAATAATGACAGCAAAGCAAATCTTTGTAATGAGATGATTTCACTTGTTGTAGAGGACAGAAATTCACATTCAAATTCAGTAAAGGACTTGGATATAGTGGGCTGGCTTTTACATTTTTCATACAATTAGTGATGAAAAAACAAACTTTCACTTTTGAGAAGTAGGGCACCATGTGTCTGAACGTCCAGCCCAATCAACAACTACATAGGCCACAAGTTGAATGAAAGAAAACACAGTAGAACAGTCCATGTTCTCGAGTCCCTGGAAGATAGCAAATGATGCAATCAAAGACTGCAAGATGTCTCTTACGAGGATTAGAAATAAATTAAAAAGAATTTACTACATGAAGATTATCATGTTGAGCCTATCAAGTAAATAAAAAATAAAAAATAAATCAAACTTCCCAGCACCTATGATATCCCGATACATCATCAGGCCTATCATACCCGTAGCAACACAATACATTATGGATATGGGTACAAGATACAGACAAATATGGTTGGGATATGGCAAGGATCAAAATAGCTGTCGCTGTAGACGTAGCGGTCGGTGGCCAAAATGCTACGTAGTGGCGTAGTGATATGAATTTTTTAAGTAGTTAAAAGGATTCAAATCTTGTATAGTGGCCAATCTTGTGTGTATGGTTTTTTTTTTTTTTTTTAGTGATTTGGAACCAAATAAGGTAGGGACAACTTTAGGAAAGGATATTGAGGAGAAGAAATAGGACAAATCAATATATCTTAAATATAAAACTGCTTGGCTCTACTAGGTTTTAGATTGTAGCTATGCTATTTTTAAAATAGCATAGTGGCATTAACTGCTATGGTGGGATATGGTGACTCATATCAGGATATGGCTTAACTGCTACAGTGGAAAAGATGAAATTTTGAAAATAGTGATTTGGAACCAAATAAGGTACGGACAACTTTAGGAAAGGATATTGAGGAGAAGAAATAGGACATATCAATATATCTTAAAATAAAACTGCTTGGCTCTACTAGGTTTTAGATTGCAGCGCTGCTATTTTTAAAATAGCATAGTGGCCTTAACTAGTACTGTGGGATATGGTGACTCATACCAAGCTATGGCTTTGTTGTATTTTGCTACCAAAAAGATGAAATTTTTTACATTGTACTTTTTAATCTGATTTTTTTTTAATTACAATAAACATCTGCAGATTATTACTACTTACAAGATAAAAAGGAAAGAACATTTAAATGCAAAACATTTTCCCATTTCTTGATTTTATTTCATGCTTCTAATCCCTTGTCATTGCTATTTTTCACTTATTCTTCTTTTTCTTTGATCTGACCATGATGAAGGAAAACCATGGTTGTGTAAAAGAAAGAAGGTAAACAAGTATTGACTCTGATGTTGAATAGTCGAGATTGAGATTTGAATGATAATTTTTTTTAAGATTTGTTGACATTTCGTTTTTATTTTTTTAAAAAAAGACATGTTTTATAATTATGTGTTGAGCTTTTAATACATAAATTATGATGCAAATACTCAACATTTTATTTGTGGATAGAATTTATGACTTAAAATTTATGGACTAAAATGACCATTATTTTATATTTTTTTGCTTGACTGTTAAATAGTTGTTTGTACAGTTTCATATCACCAATTGGTTTTGGGATTACTAGCTAGCAACTCTGTCATGGTATCAAAGCCAGAGGTCTTGAGCTCGAAACCACACAGGGCAAAAATGCCCCATGCTGTGTTGTGTGTTTGTGCTAGCGCATATGTGCAAGGCAAGAGGGCCCCATGCCGCATTGTAGTCTTGAGCGGACGTGTTCTTCAAATCTAGGCGGTGTCCTGCCCGAGGGGGGGTGTTAAATAGTTGTTTGTGCAGTTTCCTATTACCAATTGGTTTTGGGATTGGCTAGCAACTCTGTCATCAACTACTTTTCTTTGGGAATATTACACTTTAGAACTACAATGCAGATATACTCATAAAAGTGTTCAAGCAACAAAATTTCTACATGAATTATGACTTGCTGGGAATCTAGGTATACAACATTAACTTTCACTTTATCTTTACTCTTTTTGCTAATCTAGGTGTGATTATATTAATGAATTTCTAGACTTATAAATTTGAACTTACATTTCAATATACTAATTCTGAATATTATGTCACATAATACTTGGTATCCATGTCGTATCCCCGTCTTTGTATCGTATCTCAAGTGCCCATATTCGTGTCCTAAATTTTGGAAGCTAGGGTATTAAATCTCCGTTTCTTGTCTCCATGTCCGTATCTGGGCATCATAGCCCACCACACAACATTGTGGCACAAGACCATCCCATTGCAGAATTTAACATTCAACTCCATTGGAGAGTTGACACTTGACACTGCAAGAATTTGAGAGATGAGGGAAACGAGATCTTCTGTGCATTTATCTTGATTGATAAAGAACCCGACATGTGGATATTGATCTCGAGCCCCAAAAAAGAAAGAATACCAAGTTGGGCAGAGAAACAAGGTTCTGCAGTAGTGAAGAGGGGTGAATAAGCAGTGTACTTGGAAGTGGTTTAGTTTGGAAACAAAAGAGAAGCTAAAAGTCCTCCCAATATGTACCATGCACACCCCAGCCTTCTCAAGTACGCTCAATGGGAAACCAGTTCTCTAGATCGGTTCCTAACCCTCTGTATCAGTTTCTTCTCCTGCCCACCCATCATCTAGTGACACAGTGGGTTGGAAGAGAAAGCTAAAGCTTCACAAAAGAGGAAAGGCTGAGTTCAAGCTGAATTGATCAAGCGTAAACTACCCAGGCGTTACTGGGAGTGTTGAGATTGGTCAACAAGCCTGATTGCCAAGTGGCCCAAGTCAACTAAAGTGCATATTTACGATGGTATTGGGAGCTAAGCAAGGGAGACTATATCCATCAGAGAGGTTTCTGTCTTCCTCCTGTTCTATTGAAACGAACCAAAGCACCAAACCTAGCAGCACCATGTCCGATTTGCGAAGGTATGGAGATGACCGAACTCTTCATCTTAAACGCGCCCATGAGGTAGTCATTTAGCTCCTAAATTCCGTCTTCATCATCATTAATTACAATATTAGTAACATAAACTTACAATCAAAATACAATTGACAAAAAGCTAGTGACTATTATTCGCACTTTGTGCGAAATTAGCATGAAGCTTGTTTAGATTTGTCCAAATATGCTTATGGAGCTTGTTTCAATCAATAGAGATATTTCTTAAGCCTGATAGACCATTATAAGTTCATAAGAAAATCCAAAAGGTGTCATGTACATCATTTTTCGAAGACCCCTATGCAAAAAAAACATTCGTAACATTCACCTAGAATATCATCAACCATCAAACTGATGCTAGAAAGAAATGTCCTAACTGTTGTCATCAAGGTCATAGGGGCCAGGGTCATAATCTATATCAAATTCTTCTCTCTCTGTTTTTTTTTTTTTTTTTTACTGCAAGATGAGCCTTCTATCCATCCAAAGTACCATTTGACTTTGATGGAATAGACCCACTGGTACCCACTTACCAATAATAAACCATCAAGGTTTTGGAACAAAATCCCATGTGTCATTAACCTGAAGTGCTGTCACTCTTTTGCATGGCATTCTGCCAATAAATTTTCTTGAAAATTGAAGGGGAATGTGAAATTATATGAGAACAAAAATCATGACTGGCAAATCATGAATTACAAAACCATATGATTTTCAAATTCTATATACACATACCGTCGTCGTCGTCGTCGTCATTATCGAAGCCTTATCCCATCTATGGTGGATTATCATTTTTCCCGATATGTAGCAATATTTTTGTTTCAAAAGAAGAGAGAAACACCAACGCCAGTACAAGAGCCCAGTGCCAGCACCAAGAAAAATTAAAATCAAAACATAGAATTACGACAAAGGGCCCAGGAATTACGACAAAGGGCCCACATACAACTCCACTCTATCATTTCCTTGTTTAGTTAAAGAATCTGCAATGGCACCACCCAAGTCACATAGGGTATGATTCCACTTTAAGAGTTACTCAAAATTTCTTTAAGCATCAAATGGTACCTCGAAACACAATCACCTTGCCACAAAACCCAACCCATAATGTTAAGACTCAGTTTCCACCGCAACCAGGCCAAAGTAAGAATCTCTAACAATACGTAAAAGCCTCTCTACTCACCCCTTCATTGGAGCCCTTCTAATGCAATCCTAAATTCCTAATCGCCTGCAACCCCAAGGAACTGGAGTTACTGGACTGTTTTAGGTTCTGGCAGAAACTCACTGGAACTTTCTCCACCCTACAGAGATTCAGCAACTCTGTAGAAATTTCAGCAACGTGGATTACCTTGCAGAAAAACGCTGCAAGCACAATACCTTCTCTGCTGGATCCAGTAGCTATATAGGGATTGAAAATTCACAAAGAGAAGAAAAAAAAAAGAAAAAAGAAAATCAGAACAATAATAAATGAATTAAGAAAATTCAAGGAGATCTTCTTGAATAAATTGGAAAAAACAATTACAAGTTAGGGCTGAACATCCCTTCTCCTTGAATAGATATTGTGTAGGTTCTTTATCAAATTAAATACTAAATTTCTACTAATAAGGAATATTTTCCTACTAAAATCCCTTGAAAATAGAAAGTGCTAAGGGCCCAAGAATCCTAATGATGAATTAAATAAAAAAGAAAGAAAAGATGAGGAAACTCGCTGATCAGCAGCCCTTTGTTGACTGTTGGACCAGCTCTCGACCTATTTCCAGATCTTGAGAATGGCCCACAGTGGCTGGTTCACCTGCTGGTTAGATTTGGGCCCAATTATGGGCCCGGAGTGGCTGGGCCTGAAACTATATTGCATCATCTTCACACCAATGGGGCTTGAAAATAACACAAGACAACGCCCTTCCATTGGAAAGGACCCCACTGATATCTACTACAACAGGTTTCCCACTTGCAGCTCTATCAATAATAACTTTCGACATTCATTGCTGGAGACTAGGACTCCAAATTATCCTCCTCTGCGAAGACATGACGGACCATTGGATGCATGCCTATAGGCTAGAGAAGAAACCACTCACCTTAAAATCTCAAAACCTAGTAAATAAAGAACCCACCTAGCAACCCTTGATTTGATGATATCCAAGATATCTTCAATAACATTTTTCTTTACCTTTAATATCATGTTCTTTTCCATCCAAAAAGAAGCCTAAAGGGAGATCATCCACAAAGCCTGATCTCTGTTTAATAACACCTGCATCCTCCAAGCAGCCACCACCAACTCTCCCAACAATTTAGGGGAACACCAATCCACAATGCAAAGATTAAGCATTGCAATCCGAATACGGTGAGGGAAATCATACTGAAGGAGAAGATGATTCACTTTAGTTTGTGAATCTTCAACTGGAATCAGAACTCTTCCTCCATGAAGGACTATGCCAACCCAGCACAATGCTCAAATGAATGGTTTACTTAAGAGTGTTTTTCTTAGTCTAAAATCAAGAAAATTCAATCCTTGTGATTGCTTAATACAAGTCAATAAGTTATTATTTGAGAATAAAAAGCCTAAAGCAATAATTTTTAAAATGAAATAAAGAAAGAAAACAACAAAAATAAATTTCATAGGTTACTCCTTGGTTCAAAATTATGACATTTACATTGGTTATCAAAAGATTCAACAAGAAAACAATAATTCATAAGATTCTCAAGAAAAACAAAAGAAAATTGAAGCATTAGCTTCAAATCGTTTCCCATAACATTTTATTCAAAACTAATATTCATAAGATTTTGGAAATGATGCCACCAACTCTCTTCCTCAACAGCCTGATTGTAACGGGAGGGAATAAAAGCATGCACAATGGTGGTAAAGAGAAAACATGTCAGGTGGTCTAGATATACATCATAAATGATGTAGAGGTGGAGTATCAGGGGAATTGTTCTACCAGACAATTTCAAATGGAAAGGATTTGATCAAATTGGGATGTTCAAGAAGCAGCATAGCACAATGGTTCTTCCACCGAACATAGAAGTGTGGAATATTTGGAGAAGAGGGTGACTGTTTTAGGTGTCAAACATAGCATTGATATCCCTTTCATTCATTACTAGCATACCAAAAAAAAAACCCATTTCGCAACTAACTACAAAGATTTAGTCCTTTCAAGTTCAAGAAGTTGAACTAAACACAGGAAAACAAAGACACAGAGAATAGTAACCTGGAGGAACCCCAAAAAAGCACTAACATGAAGACTTCTGACCAAGACTTTTTGCTGGAATTCTGTTAGTGAGGCGAACAACATTATTAATAGCCTCACATCAAAAGGTGCTGCTGCAAACATTTGATTCAAGAAGGAAGGGTTAGAACATTTTCAAGGATATAGTGATTTTTCAATTCAGCTACTATGTTCAAGACCCTTTTCAGTGAAGGAAAATAGTTCCTTCGACAATGCACTGTCTGCTGTCCCCTGAATTGGAATTTAGGACTCCGGTCTCATGAAATTGGAGTGTTAAACACTCCAACAAAAGTTCTCAAATATAGTCTGGACTCTGTACAGATTTTTTACGAAAGAAAATTTGACCCAAGGGTGACAAGCAGTATCATCAACAATAGTCAATAGTATTGGACTATTTTTCACTGAGTTTGCTTAAAACAGGGCATGGCTCTGTACATCAGAGTGAATACTATCAGAAGGGCTCTTGGCAATTGGCATACTTTTTTATTTTTAATGGATTGGCACGACTAATAAAGAAAAGGAAGAGAAGTACTTCTACCCAACCAGCAAGAAAAATATTTGTTCAATGACAAACCATTTACACCATACTCGAGAAAAAGAAAAGATAAAAACCAAACATCATATATATGAACCAAGCGCTTATGTTGGAGAATCCAATTCCTACTTCCAGAAATTAATCCAGAAGAAGGTGCATTGAGCTAGATGTTGAAGAAACTTATAGAGTCCACTAGAAACAATCGCCTCTTCTTGTGTCCTTTCACAATCACTTCCCAGTTTGGCCATCATGCATAATGCAACCAGAAGAAAATGAAGTGCACAGAACAATTATTATCAACAAACAAACCAACCCCTATCAAGTTTGCAAGTAACTTGGGTACAATAATAGATGTCTGAGATCACAAGGGGGATGACCAGTGATTGGAAATGTAACTGAGCCAGTACCTGCAATCACTGTCACAAATATTGAAAACACAAGAAGGTACATGGCTTTTATCAGGCAGACAGGCACACAGCGCACACACACACGGAGAGTCTCTCATTTAACTTATATAAAAAACACCTTGAGGGACCTACTATTAATCCATATTCCCTTACACACCACTTACCATCATGAGATGGTATACACCCAAATTTAATCCTAATGCAGGAGATATTCACCGTGGAATTGAATCAACGAATCAATGATAAGTTTACACTGTCATGTCATGCATCCCTTAAAACTAGAGTATTATCACTTGAGCTAGTATGGGGTCCACCCCCAATCAACACAAAAGCCTTCCCAACGACCCATCCCCATCCACACCCGCACCTCTTTTATTGGTGGTTGTCCCAACTCCTACGTGAGCCTTGGGCCTTCTGACAAGGATCATGAGTAGGTAAGTAGGTTACATGAGAAAGGGTCATAAAATATCAAATTATTCCAATGTTTGTAAAACAAAAAGTGGAATTACCAAAAGTGTCAAGAACCAAGAACTAATTGTCTTGGCTCCCAAACCAACAAGGAGCCAAAAAAAAAAAAAAAAAAAGTCTAAACTTGTTTGCAATCATCAGCATCTATCACTTCTTATAACCATTTCTCATATAACCTGGGTTGAGGGTTGACCCACTACTTTTCCCAAAGTAGACTAAAAATTTGGTTTGGCAAGTTTCCTTTTATGGTCAACTGTATGTTGAAATCAATCTCAATCCCCCTCCTTTTTCAAGCGGTTGGGGGGTTGTCACATGCCAAGGCACAACATATTGCGGAGGAATGAGCCATGGCTGGGTACATGGAAAGTCCTCAAAATATAAAAGGGACGAGGTGGATACAATCACATTATTGCAAATGCTATATAATGACTCTTGGAGAAGGGATCATTGAAAAGAGACCATGGATGGGAGGCTATCCTTACCACAGTCAGAAAACAATCTAAAGCCGTCAAAAGAGACCATCAAGAAGGGAACATAGAAAGGGGCCATCGTGGTTAATCCACTTGTGTGCGCCACTAAGTTATCTATAATCATAAGGTCATCATAAACAAATCCCATATAGAAATTTCACCAAAGATTTAGGACATTTGTTGTAGTCAACCAATTTTAAAGTTGTTTCTTTATTTATTTATTTTTGTCAGTTCAGCTTCTTATTTGACATAGTTTCATTGCTCATGATATACTAGAACAGCCTCCGAACTCACTTGTTTCTTCAGTTTGTGGGATGGAAGTTACTCTGTAACGCTGTTACCAATCAAAAGTCTACAAGATCATAAAAAAATTTTTATTCGTAAGCATCTGAGATTCCAAGTAGTTTCAATGTAATACCAAAGAAGAAGAATGATCTAAGTGAACCTAGAGATTAAAATAAATAAAATATTGGTGCTCACTCTCAATAAAGAAAGCTAACTTGAGGAAAAAGCATAAATGCACAACAACACTCCTGCAACACCAACACCCCCCCCCCCCAAAAAAAAAAAAAAAAGAAAAAGAAAAAAGAAAAGAAAAAGAAAAAAACAATGGATCCATCGAAGAAGATTTTTTTTTCATAACAAAAAAGGGGTATTCATCATCAAACTTTAAAAGGCCACGAGCGCTCCAAAATGGAATCTTGGAGCTCCATCTTTCACCTTGCATGATTTTTTTTTCTCAATCATGCTTATCAATGGCATCAAAACAAAGTGAAACGTGTATCATATCAAAAGGAGCATGCAATAATATAGTTGTCAATTCCATTCCGTTCCCCATTCCGGTTTGACCCTTTACTAGAACGTTTCGGCATTCCGGTCAATTCTAGTATGCTCTTCTGGAAATGACGTGATTGTAAATTGAATACATATATATAAGAATATTTAAAATTGAAAAAATAGTTGAATGCTAAAATAATACTTAAAATGCATACTTACATCGCTTAAATTAAAGTATTAAACTATACTTTACAATTGACCATTTTCTAGTTTTCACTACCAAATGAATAGAAGTATGAAACATGGGCCGGAATGGGGTGGAATTGGGC
This sequence comes from Camphora micrantha, assembly GCA_003546025.1. Lineage (NCBI taxonomy): Eukaryota > Viridiplantae > Streptophyta > Magnoliopsida > Laurales > Lauraceae > Camphora > Camphora micrantha. Next base: position 63,879,283 of record QPKB01000002.1, read on the forward strand.
CCGGAAACTTTTAGGGGGGCATTCCTTTCCACACTAGGCTAATTCCAGAATGTTCTGGCCAAATCCGGCTGGAACGACACGGAACTGACAACTATCAGCTATATGCATCAGAGGAGGAAAAAAAAAAAAAAAACAGAAAGAATAATTCACAAAAAAGCTCATCAATATGTTTTTTATAATCATTAAATACAGGCACAAACAACAGAGAATTTGAGAGAGATGCATCAGGACTTCATTAGTAATTTAAGATATGAATTGCATGCAATGGATAAACTCAAACAAAAAGGTGATGCATCATGAGAATATAGTTCACAAATAAGTTTTATCTCATCTTCTTGTGGTGCTGATGTTATGAGTAAAGACTCCCTAAGTAACCCAGGATGCCGGTGAATCTACATCAATCCTTTCATAGTGGAAAGTTTCATAAACCAAAGTAACTCAATTCTCAATTATGCATAGTTCTGCAATTGTACTAGATAAACCAAAACCTACAAATTATACAACACCTCAAACACACAGGTATGAGATGGGGGAGCAAAATCAGTGAGAAGTTCCTAACCCTGTAGCAGCATATGATCAGCACAAGTTTCCCTCTGAAACATGCATAATGATGTACGCACGTCCTCTAGTAAGAACCATACAAATGTTTTGTGAAAATCTTGAAACAGAAGAAGATTGCTTTAAGGCTGCATCTACGACCTTATAATGAAATTCAAGGAAACCCCTTAGAACCTTTTTTTTTTTTTTTTTTTGTAATTTGATCAATCAAACCTAGCCTATGACCCTGTACAAGATAAACAATCAAAACCAAATCAACGCATAAGGGTGCGTTCTGAACTCCCCAAATTTCAAGTAGTTCAGATACTTTGGTAGAGACAAGGGTGGGTAACCCTGTTCTATACGCGTTTGCAGAGACATGGTAACTGACAACAACCCATAACATCAAATAGGGAAAGAAAAAGGTATCCAAACAATTACAGCACAGCCCTCGAACTCTACTAAACAGATATCCATCCTTTCCCAAACATACATGAGCAATTGTCACTCTAATTCATCAAAATAATCCTAAACCTGCCTAATTCCATGACCAAATAACACTCAGAAACTAAGAAAATGAAGAATCAGAAGTCATAATGCATAATTAACTTAAAATTGAGAAGCAGATTAGAGTCCTTCGAAAAAGGGTGGGAAGGAAAACCCTTCAAGCATGTCCCAAACCACCTCTATTACTCGCATCATCAAATCATTAACCCACGTCTGCAAACAGGACTAACCCATTCTCTCTTATGCTTGTTTCCTTCAAAATCCAAATCCAAATCCAAATCCAAAACTGAAGTAGAGAATTGGCATCAGATCAATCATTCACTAGAAATAGGAGGAGGAGGAAGAAGAATAGGAGAGCATACCATTTTCAGAGAAGACGCAGAGGAGGAGGAGGTGAAAGACAAAGGTGAGAGAGGATTCCATTTGCGAAAACAGTTGAGAGGTTCTTTGCCATAAGACAGATTCAAAAGAATAAAAGGTGAAGAGAAAAGGAGACTTGTAGTGAAAAGCAGCGACTTTGCCTTTTGCTTTGCCTTTTTCTCTTCTCCACCATTAACATCTTCTCTCATACAAATATATAACTGGAAAGATAGCAGCTTGTAACAGCAGCAGAAGAAGAAGACTTGGGAGCTGATGATGTAAGAGATCCTTTTCTCCCTTTTTTTTGGTTTCCTCTTTGGATGGCCCCAGCTGACTGCTTGATAGGGAAAAAAGGGGTCTTTTCTTGCTTGCTTGCTTGCTTGCTTACTTTTTTGGGTAGGGGTTTAAGGCGGGGACAAATGCCATTGGCCCATTTCTAGGTTTTGCAAGTTTTCATGCACTCCGCGTTAAGACATCATGTAGATTTTTTTTATTTTTTTTTTCCCAAATTAACATAGTTTATCAACTCGAGTTTGGGTGAGCTCCTCGTCGAGGAATCCTTTCTGATTTTCCTTAAGTCCGAAGAAAATTTACTTTTCGAATAAAGAAAGAAAAAGTGATCGATCTCCTCCATTGATTCATCCGTCTCCACCTCTCTCATTGGATTTTGTAAATCCACAAAGATAGAGAAGTATCAAAATTACAAGAAGTGACTCTTCTTAGGTTTTTCTAAATTTGGAATCCAATGACTCTTCTCATTAGAAATTCTCACATAGGGTAGTATGATTATCGAGGAATGAATGAATTCTCTTTGTTTACCGAACATACTTAAAGAATGCTTCGTTCTTTGTTGGTGCTCCACCCGTGTTACTTCCACTGTAATGCTCCGCCAAAGTGTTCTTTTATCCCTGTTTCACCATTGGATATGGATTTGAGAGTGGAATGCAGTGCCCCTCACCACTGGGCTTATTCCGTACTTTCCTTTATGTCTTGGTTTTGCCTTTTTAAAAGCTTTGGTATGGATTTCTAGACTTTAAGATAAGTGCATAGCATTGAAAGTTTTAATGACCCACTGATTTAAACCCATTAAATTTTATTTCTCTAGTTCAGGTAGGGTTGGCATTTATTCAAATGTATTCCCACTAATTCTATCCATATCTACACTATTTCCCTTTAAATATTAGGAGTTTTTTTTTTTTTTTTTTTTTTTTTTTTTTTTTTTTTTTTTTTTTAGAGTTGTATTTAATGCCAATTTGATGACCAATCGTTTTAACACACTGTTCAACTTTTATCTTTATTTTAATCATGTTTTATCAAAAAATTATTTACTTTTAAAATTTTAGGTGATTTGACTTTTTCTTAGTGTAATAAAAAATGATATTTGATTTTTTATTTTTTTTTTTTGCTATTAAAAGGGTTCCCAATCCATTGGTCTAGACTAATATTTCTACCCAAAGAAAAGTCGGATAAAATCCCTTAGTCCGTAGGTGGTAGCATTAACGGACTCAACCTTTGATTTCTGAAGAAGGGAGAATCGAAAATCAAAATTAAGACCTCTAATTCCAAAAAAAAAAGAGGAACTGTGGTCATAGTGCTATACTTGATATGGTGATTGTCGTCGTTTAACTTTTCTTCTGTAACTATGATTGGTTTGGGTTTCAGCTATAAACTTCAGGGGTAGATTTGTCGAAGTTGACTAGAAGAGTCCACAAGTTGGAAAGTCAGGCCAATTTTGCTTTCCACACGGCATGGGAAGCTGGTTTTCAAAAACTCCAGCATCAACGCGGAAGACAGAATGAAAGAGAGACACGAATTCAATGGACGGTTTGCGCGTGTGGGTCACTCGTAAACGAGCCCATATTCCACTCCCATTCCACCACAGTGACAGGAACCCAACACGGGCCTCTAGGCTCTAGTCTGATTCCAACGTACATGTAGGAGGCTAGGGCCCCCTGTTTTGGGACTCCGGATCCATGCCTTGAACTGGAGAAATCTTTTACCCCCTGTTTGGGAAGGGGGAGGAAGGGGGGGGGGGAGGGAAAAAAGGGGAAAGTGAGGGGAAAATGATTTTGGAGGGTGTTTGGGAAAGGGAGGGAGGAAAATGGAGGGGAGGGGGAGGGGAAAAAGGGTGAAAAAATTTCCCCTCCAAAATTGGGGGGAAAATGGGGGAGAGGAGGGGAAAATGAGAGAAATGACTAAATTGCCCTTTTATTTGTAAAGAAAATTTTAAAGTTTTTATAAAAGTAAGGGCAAAACGGTAATTTTCTCTCTATCTCACAAACAAACAAAACCCTACTTTTTCACTTTTCTTCCCTCTACTTTTTCACTTCTCAAACAAGAGAAAGTAAAATTAATTTTCCCTCCCCTCCCTTCCCCTTCATTTTCCTTCCCCCTCAAATTTTCCCTCCCCTCCCCTCCCCTCTCCCAAACGGACCCTTAGTTGTTTGAAGGAGTGGAATGAAACTCCTAGGGTTTGCTTATTTTCTGTCAAAACCGTTTAAAATAAACACTCTTTCCATAGATGTAATATTCCTAAATTAAGTACTAATAGAAATTGATCCCATTGTAAGTCAAATGTTCAATTAAAAGAGCTGACATTGAATATTGCATAAGTTGTCTTAATCAAGTTATTTTTGTTTTCATATGGCCAATCTTAATTACGATAGGGCCAACTTTTATTGGGATAAACGGATAAAGTTGGGGGATATTTCATGTAATATGAGGGTATTTATTTTCTTAGGATTGGATTTTCAATAAGTGAGGCCGATGTAGACTTCCACTCCCTTCAACTCAAGATTTCTGTGAGTTAGTTTTTGGAGTCTATCCTCCCAGTTCTCATGCGCAGATGTGTGAGTAGGCCAAGCGAGAAACTTTGTTGTAGTTTTACTAATTAAAAATATAATTAACTCAAAATTAATGCCCTCCCTCTACATAAGATAAAGACAAATTTTACTCCATAAGAGTTAACTCTACTATAAGGGTGTGTATATATATATATATATATATATATATATATATATATATAAAGGGAGGTTCTCCTATCAGAGACACTCTTACCAAGTTTATGAGACATGAGTGGGGGCCCCCACTTCCATATTCACTCTCACCAACTTAAATGCAAGGAGCTCCAATTTAAATGTGAGGGCCCCCACCTATCTCTCACCAACTTGGTGAGAGTGTCTCTCACTTAGAACATCTCCCATATATAAAATACATGAACAAAACATTAAAAAAATTATATGTGTTTCATGCATTGTGGTTATATATTATCAATGATATTCTTAATTTTGTGCTGAAATCAACTTCTATTGGAGTAGAAGTTGCCCACATCAGATACAAAGAAAAGAGAGTTAAACTTTGAGAAACTTTTAATAGATGAGCCCAGTTGTAGAGTTTCATTTGTGTTGCTCGAGAATCCTGTGAGTTAGAGCCCAATAATTCAATTGCATGAAAACAAAAGGGACCCCTCCCTTCTCTACTTCTCTTTCATCAGGTTGGGGGGCATCTGAGCTGATTATATGAATCTTGATTTTTGACTGGGCTTGTCCTTCCATCTGGGCTCCACTGATCGATAGTTTAAACCTTCTGACATGGCCACCTTAACTTTTTCTTCTGGGTAAATGACATAGTACTCCATAAACAGTCATTCTCATTTTCTCTCATAATGTTATTGAATTATTATTGTCACCGACCCTGGTCGTTGGTTTGTCGACTTCTTGATTGATCAAACATTGTCGTTTTTTGGGGAAACAAAGTCACGGACAGCACAAAGTTTAGAAAAGAGAAATCATCCACCCGAACAAGCATGAAGAAAAGAAAGAAACCCAGCATTCCTTGGACTGTAAGTATGATAAGAAAATTCATATTTGAAAGGGTATTGCAAGGAATTATCAGTGTTATCATATATAAGAGAATGCTAGACCAATGAAATGCTTTGCTTAGCATCTAAGTCGATCTTTCCAAAAGCTCAAAGTTAATTAGGCTGGTGGTTCTCTTTTACTCCTTTCTACCAAAATAGAAAGGCCCATCTTTAACTAGTTTCTTTCTAAAGTAGCAATATCAAGTAAGGGAAATCCTCAAGTGGGCACTCTTGTACAAGTATCATCTGTGAGCATCCTCTTTTTTTCTTAGTGCGGGAAATGCTCCAATTCAATCCCCTTGCACTCACTTTCTCTGTAAATTGAGGCATGCCTAAATTTGACTTTCATCCAATTTTCTCTTGCCGTTGAATAAAAATCAAATAAAATGATGTCTTCTAAAACCAATAATAAATCAAATGGATAAAATAATCTAATGGAATTAATATTTTGTATGGGCATATAAGTCTCATTTAGATCTTTGGATGGCTCACCTCTCCCATGATTTGGAATGACTTCAGGTGAGCCTACATGGCAGTCCTCACAGATGGTGCTTGGGTAAGGGTGACCCATCAAAAAGAGAATTATATATTATTTTGGTCACACGTGACCACCAGCTGCATGTACAGGTTAAGATTAGTCACTTGATTTATAGTCAGTAAGAGAAACTTTTTTTTTTTTTTTTTTTGGAAAAGAGGCTTCATTTTATCTAAATCCTATTGAAGATGGGTTGGTAAAGCTTGAACTGTCAAGCATGACCTGAACCCATCCTGCACCGTTAGTTGGTACATCATGGATCATGATGGATCACGAAGTTCTTTCTAACCTACAGTGAAACAGGTTGCGTGCGGTTTAACCTGCCTCTAATTTACTCTGCTCCTCCCTCCTATGTCAATCTAATTCTGGTTCTTTGGTGCGTGAGCTATTTGTCAATAATATGAATGCTTGGTCATTGTTTTGGATGGGTCTATTGAGGTCAATGTCCACCTTTGTTCCACTCCTGAGCTGTCATAATTATGGTCGAGCCCTCACCCTCACAATAAAACTATTGTTGTACCATTTTCCATCACCAATTAATTTTGAGATAAGTGGTAGTTAAATGGGATATTAGATCCTACAAGTGGTATTAAAGTCTGGTAGGTCGGGTATTACAGTCACGGGACACTTGTTTTGAGAATTGGGTAACAGGAGTCGCAGCAAACAAGCCAGATACAAGTTGAGTCTCCAAGAGCAACTGTTTTGACCCGACTCATTTGCCACCCCTTTTCAAGGTGAACAAGACAACATTTGCATATTTGTGTCTATATATAATTATGCTTTGGAGAAAATATATATAGATTTGGTGAAACATAAAGACTACAAAGGGTTTGAAGGACTAAATCAGTGTGTCAAAATGTACCAAAAATATTGATAAGCAGTCCTAGACATGACTCTGGTAGGTAATCACCTGTCTGACCATGGTGGTTCGAGCCTCCGAGAAAGATATTGTTATACTTTCTTGTGGAATACTTCAATTCATGAAAATTAAGGCAAAAAGTTGGCCTTTTCCTTATGAATAGTTTCCACGGAAAATGATGGAAAAGTAAGTGTGTGGAAAATTGAAATGCTTTTTTTTTCTCTAGAGAAAATTCTGTGACACGTACGTGCCCTTAATAACAAAGGCAAAGTCGTATGTCTATCATATGATTTCTCATGGGTAGGGCTGAACTTTGTTTGATTGGATGTCCCAAGTTTCACTCCAATGAGTACTTTATACGATGGATTTATATATGTAAAAATCAGGTAGTTATGTTTCTCTACGTCATCAATCCAATGAAGAATATCACTAAAGTTTAAGTAAAATTTAGGTACTCTGCTATGCAAATAGAAACAAGCACTATGATTAGCAACATTCAGGCCCTAATCATGAAAAAATCAAATATTAGTTGTCATCAGCCAGGCAGTAAGGTTTGGCCCACTGGAGCTAACAGAGGTTTAATGGATTAATTAATCACTTATAAAGGATTGGCTCATTAACCATTGTTGATCACTTAATCAAAGACAATGATTTTAATTAACTCTTCGCATGCTCCCATATTTGCCATCCACTTTTATTTTCTACAATCAAATTACTTATAAAGTATATTGAAGCTGATCTTTTAAATATAGTTAATCTAGTAAACTCTTTTTATCTTTTCGTTGTAGCTAATAGGCCAAACTTGATGCCGTGTGTTCTAAATTCAAAAGACATCACAATAATGACAGAAGCCCCACCTTTATAATAGGAAGAATATATAGGATATAAAGCAAGCTTTGGGCTCATTGATCACCAAATACAAGAGGGCTTTGTAGGTTCATTAGCCATCAAATCTTAGGTCCAATAGACATATCTAGCCAGTACATTGATCTCATCCAACAAATAGATGGTCAACAAGTGCATGGAAAAGCTTCTGCTTCGACTTTCCATTTTACTGCTTTAGATGGAATAATTAGCAACATTCATGAATTGGAAATTATTTTGGATAGTTAATACACAGAGTCATCTTCTTATCTAGTAAGGGATCCCAAAAACCTTGCTACATGTCCTATTTTATCCTATTTTACATAAGCTGTACAAAAACGTGCTAGAAAATGTCTTAAGAGGAATGGGAATCATAAGTTAGTTGTATGGAAACCCTAAACTTGCTACCTAAGTGGCCATGTTTGAAACCCGAAATGTCAGTGACAAACATAAAATCATTTCCTTGATGGGGACTATATAAAGATTTTCTTTTTATGGGGTCATATGTTGAAAGAGAATAGTCAAATAAAATAAAATAAATAATGGTTATGTGAGCAGTAGCCAACCCTTGCCCCTTGGTTCCACCAAAGACCGTTCAAAAATCACCATCCACTTTACCTATTACAATGATAGCTTCACTCCAACTAAAATGATGCCCACATGTACAAATTACATGACTTTGATTTGTTTTGTTTTTGTTTTAATTTTAATAATGTGCTTTTTAGAAGTGATCAATCAAATTGTGAGAGATAGAATAATTGGACATGATCTTGCAGCTATGCGGCATAGTTTTTGTGGTAAATTCACTTGAGATTTCATATTGTAATAGAAATTTTCTCCTTTAAGTGAACATGTGCAATCAGCTACATAGATTCCAATATGAAGTCTGCTCTAGGGGCTCACCTTTGATCAATGTACCCCTCACGCAGTCATGCTGATTACCTCCCATGTCAGAGCACTATACTCAATTTGACTCTCTTACATTAAAGGGTTAGGATAATTTGACTCTCTTTCCCCTCTTGATATCATAGCACATGAAAAAGTTATCAGTTGTAGAGAAGTCTTAGGGGTAGTTCAATCATTGAAGGTTAATAAAATTTTCTTCACGTTTGACGGTCAAATTTTCAGGAAAAAAAACCCTGCTTTCTATAAATTCATGGAAAACCCATGTTTGAAAAGTATTAACTCCCCAAATATTTGAAACAACGGATATCTTCTTTATTATAAGGATTTCCAATTCCAGCCTTCCAACCTTCTCCATAGGAATTGGAAATTCTCACTTTAGCAAATTTGTGCAGTAAAACCAATTTTTCTTATTAGCTATAAATGCATGGACACACACGCACGCCCATATTGATCTGAAATCATTTATGTAAATCTTCAAAAAGGAATCCCTATTCAAGAGACGTTGAGAAATCCTCCAGTCTATAAATTCCTCATTGATTTCTCACCTCTTTCCAAACGTGCAAGACCCAATAAAAGGAATCCACCTGTTCAACATCCGGCCATATTTGTGTCCAGTCATGCAGCACTTTGGAATCTCGGGTATCAAATCCTGATCAGCTTTGGCTTACTTTTTGTTGGAATGTGATCTACAAATATAAAGTTGCCACCGTCTGGCGCATTTTGGCTGGTCAAGACAATACAATAGCCTCTTAATTAAGTTGGAGATCCTCACTCCAACAAGATGGTGAAAGATGGTGAAAGATTGGTCGGTGAGGTTGGAAAACCACCCAAATGGCATAAGACACGACAACTTTCTTTTTCTCTTTTTAAACTGTATAGGAGAGCCATCCAACCTGATCAACTGTACATATCAAAGTGCCCAATTTTAGCTCGTGCGGGCTCATCAGTGATCCACATATTAATGGGCAAAAAGATGAAAGTGATTTTTTTAGGATCTAGTAGTAGTGGGGGCCTAACCAATGGGTCGTTTAAATCAAGGAACACAATTATTATATGAGGAACAAGAGGAAATTGAGGTTATTTATACTGGACTTGCAATCTTCTTTATCTTTTGGGGATATCCAGTAACAATGGGCTCTGTCTTTCATGCGCATTAAAACAGTGAGTGCAAGTGTAAGCGATTTCCTGCCACCCCATTGTGTGCTGGTACATGGGACTTTAAACAGCATGTCCAAGAAGAAGAGGACCACTCACAGTGAAGAGGACTCTTAAGAATCATACACTAGGCACTAACACGCCACACCCTCTCTCCTTCTCTCATAAATGAAAACCCGCAGAGAGCAAAATCCTCTCTGCGCACTAACACGCCACACCCTAAAAATGAATGTAGAATATAACCCACTAAATGATGGCGAAGCCAGGAATCACAAAGTGTCACAGTGGATAGCGCACTCGCTCCCATAACTCCATGCAGGTTCCGATTCCTAGGTGGACAGGTCTCTTTCACCTCTCCTGCCACGGGGCCAACTAGAAAAAAAAGGATGGTGAAGCCCAACCAATAATAATAAAAGCATAGTGATTCCACCAATTGATTTTCACATGTTATCATTGTTAGGGAGGTCCCCGCAGAGATTTTGCTTATTTGGCAGGCAACAATGTTTCCACCACTCATTGAGTCCAGATGAGCCCCTTGGTTACTACTTGTGAGGTTAGTAGAATTGCACAATAAGAGTCACCTATTGAGAATCAAAACCACTCAATATGAATGCCCTCCACTTTAGTGAATTGTTCTCAAATTTTAGTCCAATAGGAGTTTGTCCACCAAAAGACTTATTGTATTAAAATTTCTGGCAGCTTACTCAAATGGAAGGCATTCATTTTAGAAATTGAGATTCTCAATAGGTGGTCTCCATTATGGAGGTCGACTCTCCTCACAATGAAGCATGGGTTAGACAATCAAATGATCAGTAGGGGTGTTCATGGATCAGGCCGGCCTGATCCCAAGCCTGGCCCAGCACGGTTTGGCCTTGGCTTGGGCATTAATTATCAGTACTTGGGCCAGGCTCGGACTATTTATTTTGACCCGCTTTGACAAATGGGCTGGCTTGGATCCAGTGGCAAAGAGGCCAAGCCCGGCCATGCTTGGCTGAAAAAATATTTACAAGCAGAAATATAATATGGGAATCAAACCCATGATATCTCAAAAGGAAAATTACAACCAAACCAACCTGAGCTCCGTGTCATTCTTAAAGTGGCCTTTTTTTTTGTCTTATAATTAAACTCTGGCTGAGCTCGGAATTACTCATCTTCAGGTGGGTTGGGCTTGGGCCGGGGTTGGAATATAGTTTTTAAGTCAACCCAGGCTAGGATATTCCTTGGCCCGGCCCATGAACACCCCTAAGGATGGGGGCTGAATTTTGCATTATCATATCATTTACACCTTCAAGGTTCACCTTATCATAGCTTGGTCCAAGGCTATTACTCTCTCACCTATCCATGCGTACCACAAGCATTGTGACCCATCAAAGGATCACAAATAATCAATCACTAGAATTTCATTAATTAATTGTGGATGGATTGAGTTACATGTGATCAATCCAACGTATTCCTACTCATGGGCGGACACACATATAGGCGTGTGGGGGCCACCCAATTGGCAAAATGTCTATGAGGTTCCTAAAGCCCAACTAGGCGAGCCCCCACTTATGAAATTGTCAAGCCCCCATCTATTTCCCCAAACTCTCTCTCCCTCTAAAAATTCCCTAAACTGATTAACACCTTTATTTTGGCTATTTTCTTCTCTTTTTCTTTTTTTAGTTATATACAGTGGTTAAGAAGAGTGGGGCAATGGTTGTCTTGGGTTTATTCATTTCTAAAGGAGAGCTTCGTTTTAGAAGGATAGAAGAACGAGAATAGAGAACTTGACATAGTATTGGCTCTATATATCGTATGGTGTTATAAAAAACCAGTATGATTTTTTTAATAGCTCTTAAAACTCACGTAACATGTCTCATTTTGGCCATTATTAAAACTCATCTTTCAGGTTGTCGTTTTGAATAAAAATAATATTTTTTCAAGCCACCCTCAAACGAAAATCTTGGGTCCACCACTGTTCCTACTTTGATTGGTGTGAAATACAACTCTCAATACTAAAATAAGAAGAAAAGTACTATTTTGAATGGTTTGGACTCATTTTGGTCGTCCTATTATTTCCATATTTTAATTATCATTATAAAGTTATGAAAAATCATATCTAAGAAAAGTTGGAATATTTTCAAATTTAGGGTATTTCTTGAAATACTAGAGATAAAGGTGAAACAAATAAATTAGTTTTTAAGTGATTAGTAAAAAAAAATCCTGGCTCAATAGAAAATCCCGGCTCCAGCACTGGGCCCATCCCAATAGGCCCACTTCTCTCCTCTCTTGAGGAGTACAGAACTCCTATCATTTGTATTTTGCAACTAATATCAAAATGCTACCCAAGAGTAAAGAAAGAAATGGAAGGGTTTCAAAACTGCATATAGATTTACCCAAAAGAAAAAACCTGCAAATAGTTTGAGAATTTATTACCTGGATAGTTGAAAGGCTCGTACAATTGGATACATACCCTGCAAACTGGCCAGCGGCCAGGGTCAAAAGAAGTCACCAAGGCCTTGGCAATAGCAGATGGAAGGCCAAACAACTTGGCATCTAAGATTTAATACCAACTTAATCTTCATATACCTAAATTAAGGGTTCTTATGGGCTGGACCTGCCTCACTTTGGGCTGGGTTAAGACCTTATGTTTTAGTATTTGGGCCCGGCCTGGATCTAATATTTGAGCCCATTTAATAAATCCGAAAGTTCCGCCCAGCCCCACCCGAATAAGTAGTTCTTGCAGTTTAGTGAACCACAATAGAAAGCCTGGCCCGGCTTGCCCGAATGACTAATTGGGCTTGGTTGGGCCTGACATTTTTTAGGAGGTCCAGTCCATGTGTTTCTAAAATTGGGCTGGGCAGGGGCGGAGCTAGGGGGCTGGGGGTGGCCTTGGGCCATGGCCCCCTGCAATCTCAACAAAACCCCTCATAGTTAAAGAAGATTTTGTGCCCACACCCCCCAAAAAAAAGAGAGAGAGCACATACACATGTTTTCTTGGCTATTTCAAGAATCCAACTTCAGGAGATCGAGTGTAAAACATGATTTTTGGTCCATTTTACAATGAATCCATAGTTATAGACCCAGTGAGTGAACAAGTTAAATCCCGGGCCAGTCAGACTTATCTTTTTAACCCTGTTTGTATGGCATTATATACGATGGAGCTTGGGCCCAGCCTTCTCAAAGAATCTAAACAGAGACCGTAGTGGACCCTTTTTTTTCTTAATCTCCTGTCAGGAAGGACTCAAACCAAAAAATGATACCAGGCTCGAGTCCACATTCATGGAACCGTCAATTTTATCAGGTTGGATTCAGATCTTCAAAACTTAATTAGGTGGGTCCAAGTAAAGACAAAACCATTGGAATCAACCTGATGAGGACTATAGCTTACAGCCCTAGCCATAAGCCATCATAGTACTAGCAATGATAATAGCAGCTAACAAATAATTAGGTACATCCAGCCTGGAAAGCATATATTTTGAGATGAAGTTGCTAAAAACAGCACTGGTTAGGGTCTTGGTTTTGCAGAATTATAGTAAAAATAATAATCCAAGCAACAATGACAATACCTAAAATCGATTCAAGTCTGATCAATTTTAATGCAATTATAGTACAACTTGTTCTTGCCCACTTCAGCCATGTCCTGTTGGAATCTGTTATCGTGTGATCACCCAAATCCCAGATTAGAACACCCCTGATCACAATCAGAGATTTCTCTTTCGTCTGCCAATCTGATTGTCTCGTACTGTTAGATGGGGATAAGGCATCCATATCTAAATTCAAAGAGAGATTTGCAATGTGACTCTCATTGCCCGTTACTAAGGAAAAACTTAGCTCTTTTTTTTTTTTTTATAAGAAAAGTGATTGCATAAACGTGCCTGAAACTTGGAGTAGTTTGTTTAAACTCTACTCTAGTCTAATAAGAGTTTACTAGCATACCAACCCATGCTTAGCATGGATATGACCAATATTGCAATCTAAATATTTATGCATTATAAAATGTTCATAATTTTTAGAAAGAAAAAAAAAAGGTCATGAGTACCCGTTTATGTAATCAAAATGCTAGTGGCGTAGAAACGAAATAGAAAAATTAGAGTAGATAGGGAATGAGAATTGGAGTAGAAAGGAGATGGTATAATTTATATGAAAACAGGGTCTTGCAAAAGAAGAAAATAAAATAAGAAGAAAAATGGAGAGTAAATAAGTAATTTTGATAAAATAATAAAGTAGGTAGTTGCATGAGATAGGAGTAGGGAGAAAACATGCACGATTTTGAAAAAAAAAAAAAGTATTGTAGCTTCCTGTCAAAATTAAAATTGTAGGTCAAAATCAAACCCAAAACCCTTTTCTTTAATATATTATAACTAAACTAAGGTCTAAAAACAAATGCTCTAATGATTAAGTTTCAATTTACAACTAATGTATATGGTAAAATTATTTAAAAAAAAGGTCTTATTCACATTAGAGTGTTTAGTAAACATACAAATAAGAACTTACTAGAAGGGTGCTTCTCTCTCATTTTCCAAAAAAAAAAAAGGACTTTAATTAAAAAACATCTAGTATTGAAAGATTAATCGAGGTCTTTTGCATCATTATGAATATTCTCAGGGTTATTTTCTTTTAAAATACCATTAATTTTTCGGGCTTTTACCTCCTCCAACTTTAGTTTAAAAACTCTACTGAAAGAAGTCAGCCCTCTTCGCTTGTATTTGAAGAGGTCAAAACTCTGATGGGGATCACTCTTAACACAAATAAGAATGGAGTGGAGATACAAGAGAAGAAACCTGTTCTCTTGATCTCAAGCAATAAGAAAATAAGGCTAATAGATTGTACCACCAAGAACCTCAAGTCTTCACTCAAACAACTTGATTTTCAAAGAGATACATGGCTGAATTTCTAGACTCAATTTCTAATCGGGATTAAACATCACATAATCCCTAACACTTTCCTAAGCAACAATTTAATAACTAAGATGCATGAATAATCCAAAAGACATGTTGAAAAACTAAGGGATATATAGGAAATCCAAAAGACACAACAAAAAAATAAAGCATCTACATAAACCAATGCACGATAATAAAAGCTTCTTGCATTCATGGAATGCTAGAGTTCATAGAATCTAGCTTACTACAAACAAGCTCTTTCTAATAAAATGGGAGATACAGTAAAAGATTTTCCAAACGCTCTAGTATATAAATAAGTTCTAAATCATAAAACAAAAGCTTATTTTCAGAGTTTCCAAACGACCCCAAGACTTGATCAAGTCAATCGAAGGACATCATCATGTCCCATGATCAACATGTTTGTCTTTGCCATTGGATCGTGTGGAAAAGAACTAGAACTAGACTGGATCTACTCCGATCGATAATACATAGGATGCCTTGTATTACTTGATGCCCAATGGCTAACACAAATCTCAAGTTTAACATGTCCATCTTTTCGATCCCTTGGACTGTGCGGAGTGAATTAGACAAAGTCAGTCTCCTGCACTGCATGGAGTTGCCTGATCTTACCCCAAGGCTGGCTCAAGACAATTCGAGTCTTAAAGCGACAATCATAAATGAGGCATTTTCTTTCTATATTTTAATATTATTATAAATATTTTATTTAAATTTTATTTTTCTTATTTTTTTGTGATGCAAAATTACTAATTAAGTTTTTATATTCAAAGTTTAGCTAACCCATCTTAAGTCCACCTCCAAAGCCCACATGAAAGTTTTGGGAAGATCTATTATTAGTTAGGGCTGAAATCCCAAATTATGGATCTATTACAACCACATCATGGATCAAATCTGAATTGACCCCTATTGACATAGGATACACAAAATAATGAGAAAGGCTTGTGAAGCAAGTTCATTACTAAATTAATAATTGAGATTTCTAAAATCAATTGGACTTCTAGCAATAGAAATATAAGAGGTAGATTTGAAAGTATAATAGGCCATAAATGACACTTTAAGGCCCAGTGAAAATCTTGGTAGGATCTTCTCAAGATATAGTTATTATATGAGCCTTAAATTTTGGGGATAAAAAAGGGGATGGCCGGTGACAAGTTTTCTTTTTTGGAATTTCAAAACATATCAGTTGCTATTATGGGGCCTAAAGCAATGGCTTTGTTGACCTAATGGTACAGCCGACCCTGCCTTACCTGATATGTAGTTTGCATTAACGCTCCAACCCCAAAGGCCATAACACATGCGGGTATCTTAATTGGATGGTAGGATAGTAATATTACATAACCTTTTTTGTTTTTAGTCTTATCGAACCATTTCTTTACCATGCATATTTTACCATGCCCATGTAAATAAATGGTTGAATCGATCAAACCCCACAACCCAGAACATGTGATGTATAATCGTACCACAGTTAAGCCCCAAGGGGTTGGCCGAATGGTCAGGACCACGGTTCTTCTCCTTTCCAGAGCTAGAGGTCTTAGTATTAACCCCCGATTCCCCCTTTTTCAGGAATCGAGAGTTGAGTCCACTAGTGCTACCACATTTGGGGCCACAGAGGTGTTTATCCGACTTCCTTCTGGACTCAGAAGGATTGATTTAGCTCCAAAAGTTGAAAACCCTCCAATGGCAAAAAATAATAATAATAATAATAATTATAATAATCGTACCACAGTTACTACTAGTACAGAACTACAGTTGTAGCATATAAGTGTTTTTTTTGTTACACTTGGATCTTTTGTCGATGACCCATTGCTTATTTATTATTATCTGGGACATGGAAAGAGACGGGACCAAAAGGGCCACGTTCAGCTCACGCGCCAGGTCTGCTAAGTCGACAAGCGAGAGATCCCATTATCTTTTGTATCTCTCTAACTTGGGCTTTTATGGCGTTTGTCCTCTTCCTCTATTACTCTTCTTTCCAAGCCTTGTACACTTCCTATTCCAATACATACATGCATATACGTACAAAACACATGAAAGTCTAAGATATATGTGATCATGTATGCAGTATGCGTGTTTTTATGGATGACTACAAATGTAGCAGAGCTGTTAAGTCGCCCCCCTCGTCCGCCATGTAAAGAGGGGGAAAAGGAAACAAGGTCGGTCGCTCTCATTCAATTCACACACACACACTCTCTCTCATTTATCTACTGTTATATGGGATAATGCTAAAACTCACCCATTCCTTCCTTAATCTATAATGTGGAGGGACTGGTGATGTGGACTCTGGACTTGTTTGTGGTGAAACCAGATTTTCCTCTTCTTCTTTTGTTCTTTCAAGAATTTTCTGCAGTGATAGGGATGTAAACTGTTGGCATGTGGACCATATATATGGTCCACACATGATTGTTGTAAAAGAGCCTCGCATACATGCACATTGATTCAGTCAACGATATACAAGTACCAGTCCCATGATTATGTGTAATATATTGTCCCATTAGTATTGATTGAGAGCAGCTATTTTGCTAAGCTCAAGCTTAACTTTGCTCTGTACTTTATATTTTGATTAGAAATTTATAATTTTTCACTTTTAAGAATTAGTAACGGGTTAAAAAAATTAAATAAATAAAAAATATATAAATATATATAGTACATCAAACATTAAGAAATTGAATACTAGGGTGGTGATTAAGTATTTTTTTTCTCATTTCCCCTTCATTCGTTTTTTTTCTTTTTTTTTCATCAAAGGCAAGATAATTTAATACTCATTTTTTGAAATTCACATTTTGTTCGCTGACTACGTCTCTACTAGAAGAGTGAAACCGCAATGCAACTACCAAAGATCAATCCCCGGGAGGCACATGTCAATAATCTATAGTACATTGATGGAAATTTACTTTTGATTCTTTATTTTTAGCCACTTTTTGAAATAAAAATCTTGCAAGTCCTATGTATTTAATTACAAGAAACAAACGGGCCCTAAGTTAATTTATTTAGAAATTTAAGAAAAATAATGGAATATAATATATTAACATGAATTTAACTGAAAGCTTTTCTCAAAGACAAAACTGTACTGATAATTACTAATTTTGTGAGAATTGATGGCTCTTCACATGGACCAACCTAGGATACAACCACCTTTACATACACTCACTAAAGCCCTATAAATTGACCACTCACCACAATTTAATACATACACCCAATTGTCACTCATTATTGGATTAAAATACCTATTCTTCCAAAAGTTTTCTCCATTAATTCTTTTTTGTTTTTCATGTAAGGAGGATAAATGTTAAAATACAAGAAAGAAAAGTTATGAGTGAACTTATAATTACGCATTGTATTCTAAGCTTGCATGCTATCCATTGGCATTGGGTTTGCAACCCTGTCACAGTCCAGATCATATGATCTGGATTCTTCCCATAAACCTGTTCCTCAGTATAATCATCCGGCTGCATTCATACCATGGTATCCAGATTCTATCCTTTGGACGTGTCTGATGATGGCCTTCTCTTTCGGTCAAGTGAAAACTCTACAACTAAGGTTGTAAAAGATATTGACCTCCATAGCGCATGTTAGTTTGCAGTAAAATAAATAGTATTTGAATATATTTATGGATTATGGGGACAACTAACTCAACCAAAGGATCATTATAGGGGAGGGATAAGAATATGAGGTGATCTGAGGCAGAAAGGATATAATAGGGAGAAGTGGATAGAACCTTAATTTTCCTATGTATTGAATTACTATGGTAGTGGCTTGATATTTATTTCTCATCTTCTTTTGATTCCATTTTTAAATTATGGTATAAATTCTATGCGTCCAATTCCTATGTATTTCAATGCAAATAAGAAAGCCCATAAAGGTTGTGAGTTATCCATCCACACCATATTTCTCAAAATGAACAGTGCCAAACAGTTTAAAAAATGGTCCATGATATGGAAAATTATCATATAAACGCAACCTTTTTGCTTAATGCTATTTTTTTTAATTATATCCTAATGTTATCGAATTATAAAAAAAATGAAGATATCAACAAGGGTTTTTCTGTTTAATGGACTTAAATTCATAGGACTACTAAGAAATTTATTCCCATCACAGTGGGTAGAAATGGATAAAAGCCATCCCCCTTGTAAATCAAATCCTAGCCAAATCAAGTTCTTATCCACTCTCCACTGTAAATG
Organism: Camphora micrantha; assembly: GCA_003546025.1. Lineage (NCBI taxonomy): Eukaryota > Viridiplantae > Streptophyta > Magnoliopsida > Laurales > Lauraceae > Camphora > Camphora micrantha. The sequence goes on from QPKB01000002.1 coordinate 63,897,923, forward strand.
CTTCACCCTTCACCTTTTAATGAGTATGTACTCAACAAATGGATTTATACTTCATTGATACCAATTTACCATGAATGAATTCCTAGGAATTCAACTCCATGAAAACAAAACATGCCTGAAGTAACAAGATAATAATGGTAAAAAAATCTGAATATCTCGCTCCTAGATGATTACTTCTGATCCTCGTATTCATGTGCCCAAGAAAGATGGGCCCACCGTATGAGTTTTCTCTTAAACTACTCGAGCAAGATACGGTGTAGGGCCCATACATGAGGAAAATCTCCTAAACTCATCTATGATAACGAGTCCGGGCTCTCTGTGGGCAGGGCTAGATGTTCTCTAATTTTCATGTTCAAAAATCCATTTAGTGGATCCTAAATTTGAAATCCAAACCACTAAAATTACACTCACCTTAAACTATAATCATATAAAATTTTACTTCGATCAAGATTATACCTACCATTAGATTTATCATGTGAAAAGCACGTGATTTGGCGTCTTCTTTTCCTTGTTCTAATTGCTTGTTTTTCATATTATCAGTCTGCTGCCGGCATAACTTGGATCAATTCGAGTAAAGTTTTATACAGTGATAATTCAAGGTGAGAATTAACTTTTGCTGTTTGTATTTGTATTTGGAATGTGAGACCTGTTGATGGATTCATAATGACTCATCTCAGAGAATGATCTCAACCTCAGAGAATTGGGACTCATTGCTAGCATAAGTGGAGACATGTGTGCCCCAAGGGACCGCACCATGGCACAATATCCCCACCCCCTTAAAAAGCAACTATGATATGGATGTCAATGGACCCTCAACTACGAGGCTACTCAAGAGACAGACTCCTCTCTTTTTTTTTTATTGGGTGAATAAGGGACCTACTTGAAGAACTGGGCTCGGATCATTGTTTGGACCCTAGGCCCACGTTCGCGTCTAATACTATACAAAACATGAGTATCCAAGTGTAAATATTAATATCAAATATACACAAATATATTAATCATTTATTAGTTTAACGTTACTAAAATATAGGATAATAAAATATGTAAGTATGTGATAGTAATATACTTTGGCTTGAGTTGGGTTCAAGTTCAATGGGGCACATTGGAGCCCTGTCTGGGCCTCTCAATAGATAATATGTAAGTGAGGTACAGCATGAATATGAACCCAACTCTACCTGTTTACATCTCTAAACTAATGACCCTCATAAGCATTTGTACATGTTAAGAAGAATTAGTTATTATGGATTAAATAATCACTGTGGTTGGTAATTCGATTGAATCAAATCTCATGTTCTTAGAATCCTAATTATCTCTCGATGAGGCCCAAGAGGAAGTGAACATGAACTCCCAAGGCTAAGCACTGAACCTAATCCACTAGGCCGATGCAAGTATTGATGTGTCAGCGTTCGTATCTAATAATTTACCATATTTAATTTTCTTGCTTCTTATCATTTTAGATTTCTCATTTTATTTCTTTGCTCTTGAAGATTATTTTAATATTTATTTCCTCTTTCAATTGCTTAGTTTCTTTCTTCAAGGAGATTTATTTCTTTTATATAGCCATACTTTAAATTGTTTTGTACCTGGGTTGTTGAAGTAAGACTTGAAGAGAAGGAGGGTTTGCTCATTTGGTTGGCAACCCTGCATCTCACTCGGATGATCAAGGATCGACACTGGTCTCCCCTTACTTGTTGCATGTGCAAGTTTCACTTCCAGCGTGTGCAATCTCACTCCCCGCTTGTGCGAGTTCTCTCCTTGCATATGCGAGTCTCAAGGGATCCCAGCTCTCTTAGATGGGATTTCCAAAAAGAAAATAGAAAGTTGGACATCACACTCTAACTAGACAATTTTCTTGCAATCAAGTTTGGCACGTGTGAAAACAAAGGGATGGCCCATGGTTGGGGAAGTCCCGTTCCCACCTAGCTGTCTAGTGTTTGATCCTGATTTTCTCCCCCTCAGGTGCATGTGGTCCTCTCCCATACATGCATAAGGGATATCTTACTCGCAAGCTAGGGTTTACCTTTCATCAATCGGGTATCTCAAGGGCCCAGCCAATGTGGCTGGCACAAAATATAAAAGCGTGGCTGGTTAAAAATCCTTCTATGTTCTAGGAACTTGTAGCTTAAATTGAATTTAACTTCTCTTTATCTATGAATTATTGTTTTCTTTTGAACTGATTAAACAAAATAAACAGTGTTAATTATAAAATGGCCTTCTTTAAGATTATGAATCTTAACCAATAATAGGTTGAATCTAAATTTTATATATATATATATATATATGATCAAAGTGCTCGATAGACCAATGGACTAAATAGATCAAAAATATCTACAGACTTTATTTTCCAACCACTAGTAAATGTGTTGACAATTAGTGAGCCCATTAAATCATACGGATCGGGAAGGGTGAATCTGGCTACTATCATTGGCTCACTGACAAGTGGGAAGTCGAGTGAAAACCAAAAACAAACAGAAAGTGGAGTTTCTACATTGAGATGAATATGTATGAGGATCTTTTGCAGTCAGGGTCATCAAGGATGGTGCGGATCATCTCAAACGTGGAAGGAACAACATCATCGCCGACTCATTTGTCATCACAGTTCACACTGAGTCCAGATCCCTTGTCAATGTCTGTTACAGGCTTTCCTTGTAATTCATGCTTGGAAGACTAATGTGTGGACTACATGATGACAATATGGACTGTTCATCTTGAATCTCACCCCCACTAGTGATATATCCTCAAATTTCACTTCAATAAAAATATATCTCACCATTAGATTGCGCACATCACTAATAAAACATGAGTAACGCAATCTTATGAATTATTAATCAAATATCGTGATCCTATTATAATCATGTGGACAATCCAACGGTGGGACGAACTTGTATTAAAGTGAAATTTGAGAATATGCCACAAGAGGAAATGGAATTCACAGTCTGGATTAACTCTTATTGGGGTTTCTCAACGGGTAGCTCATTTGGCCTAGGACCACGATTTGCATGTGGAGGTTGTATGTTTGAAATTGTACTACTACACTGGGGCTACAAGGGATTTTACACGGCTTCCCTTAGAACCCTCCGAGAGAGAAAAAAAAGAAAACACGTCGGGGGATCCGGACTCACTCACCTGTGCGAAACACTGGACTCAATTTACAAGTCACATTTTGGTGGCATGAAAAAGACATATCTTAACTGATATATTTAAAGACGTTTTCCAGCACTAACCGCAGTGCACTAGAGAGAGAGAGAGAGAGAGAGAGAGAGAGAGACGATTTCACCGTACGCAACCAGAGCCTTGAGGCTATCTCTTTTCTTTCTGGCCCTCCTTTACTTCTTTACTCTCTCTCTCTCTCTCTCCCCTTCTCCTCTTTGCCTCCCTTTTATAAACACCCGAAACATCTCCTGCAAGGAGGAAAATCGTGGAGAATACAAAACTGCTTTTTTTCCTCTCTCTCTCTCTTTATCTTTCTCTTTCCCTTTGTCTAGTGCTGCTGCAAAAGGAGCACTGCTCTTCTTCTTCACTGCCTCAAAACACAGGGACCGAAACATGTCGAACTGCATCGATCTCACTTCCGAACAAGTTTGCTACATCCCTTGCAACTTCTGCAATATCATTCTCGCGGTATATTATTCTAACCCGTCTCTTCATGGGGTTTTGTTTTCTTAATTTAAGTTTTCGCAGAGATGATGCTAGGAAGAAGCCATGAGCTTGCGTTTTGAGATCTGGGCGCTTGACATTTCAAGTTTTCTCCTTATTTTCTTTTCTTTGGAGGTTCATGTCTCTTCCGTCGGACTTTTGGTACTTGTTTTATCCTGTTCTTTCAAAGAGAAGGCATTTAGAGAAAGAGACATGTTTTCCCGGTAATATCGTTTCTGTTAACGTAAGAGAGTGACCATTGAACGAGTGAACATGAGGAAAGCAGACAATAGGAAGGCCAAAATACAAGATTCTTGAAAGTATTGTACTTTCTTTACCAAAAATGGCTCCAGCTAACTTTCAAAATCAAAAGTAATTGTGGAAGAGACGAAGAGAGAAGACAAGGAAAGCAAGAAGAAGAAGAATAAAAAATACTTTTGTTCATCAATTCTGGGTTTCAGATGTAAACAACAGAAACATAGTTTTTCTTTCGTTCTTTCGTTCTTTCTTTCTTTCTTTCTTTATTTTTTTTTTTTTTTGTTGTTGTTGTTGTTACACTTTGTTGGGTACAATAGAAACCATAAGAAGAGGCATATTGTAAGAATACTCGAATTCCTAGTTGGGCGTTTCCTGAGTTCTTAATAGAAGAAGCTAAAGATATGATTTTTTTTCACTCCTTCATACATGCAAGAGTTTGGGCTTTGGAAGAAGCGTTTTCATTCTCTAATGAGACATGGTAAACCCAACACCACCCAAAAAAAAAAAAAATTTCCTCCTTGAAAATGTTGAGGAGAGCAGTTAAAATTCGATAGATTATTGAAGAACTATCAAAGGATGGAGAAGATGGTTTATGCTTCTTTTTTGTTTTTACTTCTAATTTTTATTGGGTTTTTCCCTTTAAAAAACTCCTCTCTTTCTTTGGACTTTTTTCAGGTGAGCGTTCCGAGCAACAGTCTGTTCGACATCGTGACCGTCCGATGCGGGCATTGCACCAATTTATGGTCTGTTAACATGGCTGCAGCGCTGCAGTCTATGTCATGGCAAGGGATTCAGGTGAAAAGCATTAAAAACTCTAGGGCTCTTGTGAGTTATGAAACCCATCTACCTATCTACTCCTAGCTTTCTGAAATCTATGTTTAGAGACGAGTTTTTCGAAGACGAAGCTGTAAAGTGGAAGCCCTGTCAGCCGCCTTAGAATCCTAATTTTTGTGCTAATGGGAGGAATTTTTCCTGCAAAGTTGTATCTGGGTCAGGTGCCGACCCCGCTAAAGATAGCATTTTCTAGGCTTCTTGTATGCTTTTTTTATCTCTCTTTAGTGTTTGCTTGATTTGATTGATGGGAAATGAGAGTTCTCAAAATGTTATGCTTTCTTCCCCATCAGTCTCTACTGTCTTTCACCGCGGGAACAGCTCTGATCTCTCTGTTGGAATCGTTCGTAGAGAAGAGCTGTCAATCAGGTGGGTCGTCTCTTGACGGGAGGGATGATAACAGATTCAGTCACTTCAGCATACTCTTTGCCTTTTTCTAAGGAATGTGCAGAAAAGTAACTTTGGACCATCCTTTTGATTTGGGTTGCTCTCTTATCCTCTTTCTTTCTGTTAATGGCTTTCCAGTTGGGTTTCCTTCCATTAGTTGTGGGCTCTATCCGTCTCTCTCTAGCTCTAGAATATGCTTATTGTGTTTATAGTTTTCAAAGTACTCTTTTTTTCCTTAAAAATCTCAAGTTGGGTTTTTATCCATTTGGGCTCTCTCCCTCTCTCCAGCTCTAGAATCTACTTCTATATGCATTCAGCTTAAGATTTTCAAGTTTGGGTTTCCATCCATTTCTCCCCTTAGCTCTAGCATCTACATCATACTAACTTTTTACAATATTTCCAGTATATTTTCTATCCATTTGGGCTCTCTCTTTCTCAATCTACATTATTTTTCCTTCTCTTTATAATTTTGAAGTTGACTTTCCATTCAGTTGGGTTCTCTATCTGTCTAGCTGTAGCATATAATTTTCAAAATAGGTTTCCATCAATTTGGGCTCTCTCTCTAGCTCTAGCTCTAGCATCTACATTATACCTTTTAACTAGATAAATATTTAATTGTAGAAAATGTAGATAAAAACCATGACAGAATCTGATTGTATCTATCTCACAAGTGCTAGACATGATGATACCTATGCCATCGTACACAAGATATTTCCCCCATTGTCATTGATTTTCCCTCACTTTATGTATCCCTTTGATATGACTTGCTACAACTTAGAAAGGTCACTGTAAAGTACTCCTATCATTTTAAAACAAGAAAGCAAAGCTAAAACTAGATTCCTAGCAATCTATTTTAAAGAAAATAAAAAGAAAAAGAAGAAAGAAGAAGAAAAGAAATCCAACCTCACCTTCTAGTTATTGCCTATCTTCCAGAACCCCAGCTTTGCTCCCCCAGAGTACAGGATGGAGCTGGCCTCCTCTTCAAAATGCAACAAAGTTGCAATGCTGAAACCAACATCAAGCAATGTGGAAAGGACTGTCATCAACCGCCGTGAGTTTTTATTACTTGACAGTCTCTTTGTGACTTCATTTGTCCTATTACTGTTACATTACTATCATTTTCTTTTCGCAGCCCCAGAGAAGAAGCAGCGAGTCCCTTCTGCATACAACCAATTCATAAAGTAATAGACTGTGTTGTTAACCTCTTAAATATCTCTATAAAATAAAGGAATTAAAAAAAAAAAAAAAAAAAAAAAAAAAAACAACTTCTTGAGCTATGAAACCTTCATTTTTGTCTGATGTATATGTGGGGTGCAGGGAGGAGATTCAGAGGATCAAGGCCAACAACCCAGAGATAACTCATAAGGAAGCGTTTAGCACAGCAGCTAAGAATGTTAGTTGCATCTCATTGCGCTAGCTAAAAAAATCTCTGCATTATTTTATCTTAGAAATCACAATGGAGACATATTTACTTCCAATTCTTTCTTTTGACAGTGGGCTCACTTCCCGCACATTCATTTTGGACTGATGTTGGAGAACAATAAGGCGAAACTCAACCAGGTAAGAATCTGGTTTTTCAGTTTATTGAGAACGAACAATTTGAGTTTTATTGTCTTAAAGTAGTCTACAGATTTTCATTTTTATATGGAAAATTAGATTTTACCTAACATTAGAAATGATAGCTGATATTTTTTTTTTTTTTGAATGGTAAAGATAGCTGAATTTTCGAGCGTGGCACTTGCTAATAACCCCTCCCCAACCTGTGGATTTTAGATGTAGGCCCCACTGATGGATTTATAGGGAAGATAAATATCAAAGCATCACCCTCAAAGGATCTGTTTTTTTTTTTTTTTTTTTTCCTCCTTTTGATACAGCCCAAATCTAAAGCTAGACAGTTTTACACCTCACTCCTTAGCTGGATTGAATACACGTGGACACAAAAAGGGTATATACTAGTACCCTACCACTTCAACATCTTCTCTCTCCCTCTCCACACACATACAAATCACTCATTGTGTATTGGAGGATTGGGAGACGAGGAAGGATGGTTAGGGTAAAATTCAAGAGAAAGGCCCTGAGAAGGGTTAAACAACCAATGGTCCTACACAAGTATATGTGAATCCTAACCTCAAGGAGAACCTAAAAAGAGGGAATAAACATGTCCAAATCAGAAAGAGAGCAAGGAAGTGGTTGCAAGATTAAGGAAAAAGAGAGGCAATCAAAATAGCAATCCAAAGCAGAACAAAAGCAAATAACTTATATTAAGATGTGAAAGAAAATCACAACTCAAGCCCTCACCCAAGAACAAAAGGCTCCTAGATTCTAAACTCAGGTACAAAAGTCAAAAACTAATCCTCCGAGTGAATCTTTTTCCCCTAAGAATAGAAATACAAGTTAAAGCTCTGGGAGAACTATAACATACATTTTTTTTTTCCTGACAAGAAATGTGTCAGTGTTTAGAATCCATCTCCTTTGGAAAGTACGACTATAAAACCATCCTTTTTTGGGCAAGTGAAAGTCAAGACTAGATATGTCTCTTAGTCGTAGTCCAGTTGGTTAGGGACATTAGTGTATGATAAAGGGTTAATTAAGTTCTAGTCTCCAGTGTAGAAGGAAAGTCATGCTAGATATCCTTTCTCTCCAATACATTCATTGCTGTCACTTGAAGTCTTTGCATAGTCGTTGTCTTAGGGAAGGAAATCTGAATTGGAGAACAAAAGTGAGAAGAAAGAACTCAGGGCGAAACATCATCCAGTGACAAAAGGATGGACGGAATGGGATTCTTATAGATGAAAAAAGATTGGAGGAACAATGGGCGAAGATAACAAAAGGCTTGGTCAGTCCACAATAAAGGTTATTCGAGTGACTCAGGGTATTAGGATCCTTATCAGCAAGACATTGAGCAATGCATAAAAAGCAATTAATAAACACAATAGGTCAAAGATTTGGCACATGTATCCACTTACATTTAATGTGATCTATCCAACTTCTTCACACACTAACACCCACTACCTCCCAACATCGCACATTAGTGCCCAACCAAAAGATGACTCTCATCAATCTGAAACTCACTTTTGGTTTCCATGAGAAGAAGAGACATTCTCAAGATCTTAAACAAATGGATAGGTGATTTGAATGGGGCCATTTATGTCCCCATCACATACTTAGATTCTTTGATTCCCTCTGCTATTGTTGGCATGTATCCATGTGTGGCACACGAGGCTTCTCAGGGAAAGAAAACCTTGAGACTGGTTTTATTAGAAACTAACACATATATAGGTAGTGATCAGGGGAACACCATAATTAGAAAAATTATCTACACAGCCTTCCATAGGTCTATTTGGGTGCATGCGATGATGGGTGTAGCGGGAAATGGTGGCGTCTCAGTGTGAATTGGAATTTGGTGAAAGATTAGCACACTCCCTAAGTTAAAGGGCCTCAAAATTTAACATTTTTTAAGTTATTCTTATTTTTAAGTTCAACAAACAGGAGAATATTAGTAGGATAAGTATATGGAATGGTTGTTGAGCCATGGGGTTGGGGTTATTAGTGAGAGTAAGGGGTTGGGTTCATAAAAGATAGGACAATGGAAGATTCTAAAGGGTGCTGAGGAAAAAAGGTGCAAAATGGATTAAGTTTCTTACAAAAAAATAAAGAAAACTTGGATATGTGGGACCCCACCGAGACGTATGCAATCATAAGTGGAAGGAAAGGAATCCATGTTGACAGAGATGTCAAGACCACAAACTGTTCGGCGGCAGCTTCAAGGCACGCTTGGTAACAAGTAAGTAATCCACGAGGAATTGCCAGATTTGAAGATTCTTCACTACCGATAGAATTGGGATTCCTTATTGAAGATTTATACAACCTAGGATTTCACATTGATATTGGATCGATGTGTATAGCTTAAAAAAATTGGTTTCATTGTGAAAATCTGAAAAAAAAAAAAAAAAAAAAAAAAAAAAGCCCCGAAAGTTTTCAAATCTTGTGGGAGGGGGCCGGACCTAAAAATCCTCAAAAAAGAGGATTTCCAATGGCCCACATCCTCTAGGATAATGACTGCCAAACGTGGGTTTTCACGCTTTGTAGAAAAAACGGTGAGGAGTTCCTAAGGATATGATAGCCAAACTTGGCCTGAGTGTCCTCAAATTCGTTTATCTTTGTGTTTTAGGAATATATTAGTCTTGCTTCAGAAAACAACACATACTTAGATTCCAAATGTTCCAACCACGGAAAATAAAAGGTTATCCACATCGTCTTCCCTAGTAACACTTGATGAGTCTTCTGGCTTATTTAGCAAATGAGAGAGAGAGAGAGAGAGAGAGAGAGAATATAATACCAAAAACCAGCTCAGTGAGATTTGATCTTGAGCATGATAACAAAAACACATTCAACATCAATAGCTGCTTCAGATTAGCGTCTAGAAATAACAAGCATCACCTCATTCCAGTTGATGCCCAAAAGAAGTATAGTTTGTGTTTCAATAGAGATACTGCATTTGGTATTTACTGATAGAAATAACCCTTCGGTGTTGAGGGCACAAGCAATTGTTGCAGGCTACGAGATTCATTCACAAGGCACCACCTATATGAAAGCTTCATGCTCAAGCATGGCTCTTTAATTTGTTGAAGTAGTTTGTTAGGTTGATGAGAGTTAGACTAGCTAGTTGAGAATTAGTTGCATGAATGCATATATCGTAGTACTAGTCCATGTAACAGATTTAACTTTCACTAATTTATAGAAAATCTCAAATTCAACGAAAGGCTTTCCCTCTCTCCTTGCTGCATCTGAGTATTTCATCAAAGAGAAAGAAAACAGCACTTTGCTTGGATGGGTACAGATTCTTATTTGTTTATTTTTTTTTTTAAATCGAGTTCCTCCTGCTGATCCCATGAGGATTCCGAGATTTCTAGCACCGCACTCTTCAACAATCAAATCTTTTTACATTTTTTAACTGGGAATAGTAAATTAATAACTACAGGCTACATAGATATAGGATGAAGGCTTTCACTAATACTACTGTTGAAGTGCTTCTAAAGTAAATCGGTGTGAATGCTGTATGTTTATAGAAATGAAGAGTTATAGAAAGTCATGCTCTCCACCCTAGTGCTCGATTCTACTGAGAATAGAGTATGACTGCTTGTTAAAATACCACATGTATTATTGCTTCACATACAAGTAATGAAGCAGATAGAAAGAAATTTCTTTTTTTGTTTCTTCTGCATGTATCATGAAGATAGTTAAACCTCATAATAAATTGGAAGAACAAAAAAATATATATATATATATATATATATATATATACAAGATTGGCATAAAGCCATAAACAAGTAAAATTAACTCACATAGATAAGCACCATCTCATAGTGACAAATTCAATGCTCTTTCTTATTTATGGTCAGGAAATCACATGGAAACTCAAGTTCACTTGCTAAATGTCAAACTTGTTTGTTGAAGTCCAAGTTAAACTTTCCTAAAGCTTTGATGCCACTTGGTAGAATTTCAAATGTTTTGTTTTTCTAAATCTCATAATGCAACTTTCTGATATTAAGGAATATGCTATATATACCATTTAGAAGAAAACCCAAAATTTGAGCATCTGAAGTTTTGGAAGAGTAGCATGATGTAGTGACATTGGGGAAACACTAACAATATAGAAGAAACAAAACATAAGGCCAGCAGCTATACAAACACACAAAACAATGGGCTTATAGAAGTCCACTTTTGCGTTTTTTCATGTCTCCCCGTCTTTGGGATAAATTTACAATAGGCGATATGCATAAACTAAAAGCTAATTCAAGTACACACTTTCATGCTACTGAGTCTAGGGACCAAAAAGGTATTGGCTTTGGCCTATCAACATAATTTTACATACTAGTGTTTTGTTTATATATATGAGGAGAAAAGGTAGAGAAAACTACACAGTTCCCCACATCTGAATGACCTCTAAGAGAAAGATAGGTTGTGCATGCACTTTTACATACAATAACTGGACATCTAATTAATTTTGAGCTCACCCTTCGCAGGATTTGAGAGGCATCTGATGACAAATGCAACTATATAGAGCAGTTGATAGGATTCCCTTCCTTTTCATTTGAATGTAAGACATCCAAGTAAAATATAGTCTTGACCCTTCCTCCAAGTACCTAATGGGTTGTAGAAGAACGGAATTGTGGCTTCTTGTCCTATATGTTTGTTGTTTGTAGAAGAGACTTTCTTCTTCTCTGTTAAAGTTGGTACCTCACTTTTCTCTCTCTCTCTCTCTCTCTCTCTCTCAGAAAAATATTTTCATCTATTGAGCTTACATTGTTTCGAGGCTCAGCTATTATCAAAGTACAGAAACTTGAACTGAGTGACCTTTTATGTTGTCCAGTGGACTCAACTGGAGGAGCACTTCCATTCACTGGGCAATTATATGTCCTATTATGGGCATATTGACATGCGGATTTTAACAAAATAAGAAAATGAGTCTTCCAACCCCACTCAGTTGCCAAGGGTTTGATCCTTGGGTATGCTGCCCTTTTCCATTTATATGAGCGTCATTTCTCCATATACAAGCTCCTTTCTCAAATGTGTAGGCTCTCTCCCCGTGTGTGCAGGTACTATCATGGTCCCAGCTCCTATGGGTGGGGTATAAACAATCAAAATAAGAAAAATGAGTTCTCCAAGATCGATTACTAGATGAACAGCTAGAAAACTCTCAGTTTTCTCATTAATTACTACATGTATAAATGTAGGAATAAATCATTCCTATTTCTGCACTATTAGTAGGTCGGTAACCTTTGAACCTTCCTCTCCAAAATCAATGTTCTTATTTCCACTTTGAAATGTTATGATAACAATACGTGAACTACGAGTATTGATACGAAGTCTAAGTTAAGAACACAATAATTAAATAGCAGGCTCCATATATCCTTCAAGTTGAATGATGGAACCCAACTAATAATAGGTTCCATATCCTTCTTAGGGTACAAACTCTTTGATCCGTTCAAGAGTTTGTAAAGCAATTCGCCTAGACATAAGACAGCTTTATAATTAGCCATCTATAAAAATTTACATTCATTTGATTTTGCTAGTTGCATGTCCAATTTAAGGCATGAAATGGAGAATATTCATTGAGGATTTTACGTTAAAATTATCTTAGATATCCGGTGAATCAAAAAGACATCATAGTTCTTCTATAATAGTAAAGGTCATCCCGCTGATTTCACCTTTTTTTTGTCTTTAAACGAGCGAAGATATCATTGCTCATTTCAATTAAGCAAAGAAATAAATAAGAGGAAGAAGCATACATATGCAACGATATCACCGCTCAACTGAAACGAGTGATGATTTGAGGACTTTTATTGTTATAGAGAACTATGAGGACCTTTTTGGTTCAACGAACATTAAGGAATTTTTCCCCGTAAAATCCTTATATTCATTCCATGCCCTTAGTTCAAAAAGTTTGCAACATGAAATGGACCATATAAATGCCTTATTTGTTAGGTAAAGTTAGGAGGCCCTACAAACAGTCACATATCCTATCTACAAAGACTCTTTTGACCCGGGCTGTTGAGAATCTCAATCCTTACTAAAATATCAATGCATGAAAATAGCTCTGTAGCTTTAATAGACATCTCATGAACATCATGCCAGTGATGAAAATAAATGATAAAATCGGATCTCATTGTCACAAACACAAACAAGGGGGAACTAGAGGAGGCTAGAGGTGGACATGGCCCCCTTGAATTTGGGAAAACACCCCTGTAGTTAAGAAAAACTCAGTTCTTTTTACAGTGGGCCCAAATGTTATAGAATATTTTAGTTTTTTTATTGGCCCCCCAAGATTTTTTTTATATAGCGGCCCCTAAAGGCAAGTTTCTTGGTTCCACCCCTGATTACACAAGTAAACCCTTGTTGTTGTCCTTAAAATTGCCCATTTTAAGTATAGCCTGTTGGGATCATGATAAGAAAGCACCACACATTTTCCTTCCTATGTACAAATCAATGGAGAATAAAAACAATACAACCACAACCAACACTAACTTAATTTACATGGAAAACCCTTGAATGTGAGGGAAATGCCCACGTGACCAAAGTCTAAACCTACCACTATAAAAACGAGAATATAAATATCTTCTCTAGAAATGACTAGAGGGTCTCATAACAACCATACAGCCATCACCAACCTCCATGGTGGATAACAACAATAAAGAAGGCAAATAATACATCACCCATTTGAAAAGTTCCTTTTTCACACACCCATGCATGAAAAACTTGCTCGACAAGCAAGCCCAACCAACTAATGAGCCAACCCTATGAAGATACAAAGCCCAAATAAGGTGCTTTTTGGGCTCCAACTCATGAGGAGTACGTACAAAAAGACCCAATAAAGCCTATATCTAATTGCGTGATAATCAAGTAAGGAATGACAATGAAAAATTTACTTGAATGTGAATGAGTGGAATGGACAATATCAAGCCTATCAAAAAATCTTAGTCTTTAATTACCAATCCTCAGTGTTTAATGATATTTGAACATCATGCAAATTTATTATAATCAAATCAAAAGTCAAGTAAATTTAAAAAGTCAAAAAAAAAAAAAAAAAAAAGGATCAATTTCAATTCAAGGCCCAGCTGGTAGATGGGAAGGAACTGAATTAAGCAAGGATAGCCCCATTATGATAGTAAAGATATAGAATTTGCAATATGTACACTAAATTCAAAGGTCATCAAATTAAACTAATTAATAAAAGGTATCATCCGAGCCATAGGGGGATGCAAATGGGGTCCAACGCAATCTCTGGAAATGCAAATGCCAGTCCAAAAATGGTCACATCATTGCTGGGGGATGGGGCATGTCAAAGTAGTAAGAAACAGTATGGTTCAAAAAGAAATAAAAATGGGATGAAATCTGAAACGTCATCTCAATGCGTTTTTTCTGCGTTCATTCATTTCAAGTCACTTCAAGAGTCATTTCACATGTCTGCCTCTTTGTGCGCTTGCAATCAGTCAGTAGTCAGTACACTACATCCCGCCGTAAACACCAGAGTGCATAGACTTGTCCGCCCATGGGGATCCTCTCCCACCAGCAGTGGGGCCCAGATATAATTAATTACATCCTATGCACACAGAAAATCACCTGATAGACATAAATTGTAGGGATGGTGAGCCAGCATCTCCTGCCCCCACCTATATATTACTACAATATAACACAACACACATTCATCAGGATCTACTTAGATGAATTCCATATCTCCAACGACATATCCTCATTTTTTTAATTTAAAAGAAGCGGATCCCACTGTAAACTTGAACGCATAACTGAAGCATTGCTGGGCACTCACGAGATATCGCTGCTAATGTGGCATTAACCATGTTTCTATCATGTATTGTTCAGTAGTACAGTGAAACTCATTTTTATTGAATTGAAATTTGAGGATATGTTTCAAGAAAAAATGAGATTTATCTTTAAATACGACCCCATCACATAATGGGGTTTTTAAAATGTATTACATTGTTTCCATGTAATAGCTGGGACTGGGGGATTGGAGAGTCCAGCTCTCAACCAAGAGCTCATTGTTGCATCTATGGATAAGCTAGTGGTCCCCTTCTAGGTTGTCTTCTCCACAATGTAAGCTGTGGAGTCCACTCATGCATCAGTCTGGTCTCTTAAAGGGATCAGCAACCTTGGTTGGTACAAAAGAACACATTGAGAGCCAAACATGCATTATTGACTCTGCAAGTGATTACTTTAATGATGCTAAACTCCAATTATTGTGAGAATCTACCAGAATAAGTACTAGGGGGGCTGTATTTTTTGTTAGATACATGGAAAAATTAAAGCCATCAAAACTGTTGGATGTCAAAGGGAAATGAAAGTAAGGATAGGTACGTCGCTAAATGAGCAAAGTTCATAATTCCTACGAAACAAACTAAAATGCATTTGGAAGAACTTTAATAGATAAATAATTCATCAAATCCTCTTTTATATGATGGAATCAGTAAATCTAACTATATGTCATGGGTTTTATAAATAATTTTGCCACACTTATGTAGAATTCTGTGATCATTCATCTGTGCTATGAAAAACAAATGAGGGAGCACCTTCTCTCTGGGTCAATTTGGTCTTGAAAATGAAAATATCCAAATCAGAGGACAAGAAATATCATTCAAGGGGCATATTGAAAAAAAAAAACCTTATTTTTATAGTTAAAATAAAAAATACATAATTTGTAAATCATGTTGAAATTTGAAAAGTGTTTTATAGATCTTTCCATTTTTTTTTATTCTGCTATCACTATCTTTTCTTGTGAGATTTCTAAAATCTTGAAGAAATATATATCTTGGAAATAGCATTATGCCATCTGATTAAATAATTCAATATTTTTCTATTTGCACCTAAGATTGTGTGTACCAAACTGTGAAAAAATAGTGGGCCCAAAAATCGAAATGTGTCCTGAATGTGAGCATTTCAAGATATGATCATTCCTCAGAATCAAAAGAGGGGTAGAGAAAATCCACATTTCACATCCCAGTAGAGAAATATCACATGGGCTGGAAGGCCTCGAACTCAGCCTGTTTTTCGTGGCTCAGCCCGCTTTGAGGCTTAGGTTTTTTCCTTGTCAGGTTCAGCTCGATCGATCCAGATATTCGGGCCCAATTAGGTACTGGGATGGGCTCAGGCTTCTTTCTGTATTCTCAGGTTTGGCCGGGCCTGGCCTGAGTTCTCACAAAGAAGTGAAAGAAACCTTTTCATTCATCTACCCTCAAGGGTTTTCTTGTTGTCCTTCTTCCCGGCCCATCATAATGTTTCTCCTTTTTCAAGTGGGGTTTGGTTGGGCTTCGATGAGGCTTTCTTTTGAGCCTCTATTGGGCTTGGGCTGGCTATTAAACTTAAATGGGGCAGGCCCAGCATGTGCACGTCCCTCAAAAAAAAGAACTGTGGAGGTGTGGGTTCAGCCTTTTCCTTTTGAGAGTCATATTGGATTCGGGCCCACACTAAAAGGATTTAGGTGGGTCTGGATGCCCCCTGTTTTCTCTACCTTGGTGGGTTTGAAACTTTCTCTAGAAAAAAGGAAAATGATTTTTGAAGAAGTTAGAAGGTTGTAAGATGTATCAATCAGGCAAGATGTTGGTTAAAGAGGGTTCGCCCAGTGGCCATTTGTTTAATTCGCCGGGTGTTTTTAAGAATTTGTGAAAAGTATTTAATCTGAAGGTTATTGGATGGGTGAAGAGTAAAGTGAGGATAAAGGAAAATCATCAATTTCGCAGAATTTATTTTATTAGGATTTGATTCTCTCTTGTATATCCACCTTTAATCCTTAATTTTAGGCCCATTTGGTATATTCACTTTACTATTGAAGTGAGGTGAAGGGTGAATTCAAGAGACATGCACTATTAAAAAAGGAGGTCAAATAAAAAACTACTATATTTCAAAAAAGACATCTACATTTTACCAAAAAGAATTACTTTTCCATGCCACTTAATGATGAAAGGTCTTTTTTTTTAATAATAAAAAAAGTTTAAAAAGCTACATTCTCAGTTCACTAAAGGACAAAAGGCCATGACTTTTTTATTTAACCGCTCTTATTTTTCTTTGTCTCTTAACTTGACAATTCACTCAACTTCACTTTATTATTGAATTTACAAAGGGGGCTTAAAAACGGTTACCCCCTTTGGAAGGAAATTGTCTGAAGAATTCTAAGAATTTGATGCCTAAAGAAAACAAATAGGCAATATAGGAAAACCTTTCTTAACCATTTGCCTTGTGAAAATGAGTTCAAGCTAGTGGGATTATGATTCAAGTATATCTTCACATTTGACCCTTCAGCCCTTCTTTTTGGAAACCATTTCATTTCTTTCCAAGAAAATGCCAGAAAAATTACAACAAAAATATAAAAAAAAAACACAAAAACAAACAAACAATTTGGATAATTGCTTATGCCATCAATTGATTTAAGATACTTTTGGCAGGGATGTTAAGTGTGGACCAGACCCAGTTAAACGTTTTAAACCTACAGTAGCACCCAGGTAAAACTCTGATGGGCCTATTGGACCCAATTGAACCCAGATGACTCAAAACCCACATGGTATATTATTTATTGTTAAATATATTTGAAGTATACTACAGTTAAATGCGTGGTGCGCATGAGAACCGTGCGCATGGGAGAAAGTTTTCCCGATCGAAGAATTTTAACAAGCAACATTATCAAGCCTTATTTCCTTCAAAAACATACCATCCTTACATCATCAGCCAAATCAGAAGACTTTGTAACTGTAGAACCCACTAGGATCCTAATCATACTCGCACCACCAAATTCTAAGACTGGTTCCAACTCCATCCAGCCCAAACACTCCGCACTTTGGCCCGTGTTTGGGCACATATGGCCGAACATCTTTCAAACCATGTGCTTTTCCACAAATGAGTAAAAGGAGAGTGGGGAGGGAGACATCTTCCTCCACCTCACTAGCTCCT
This sequence comes from Camphora micrantha, assembly GCA_003546025.1. NCBI lineage: Eukaryota > Viridiplantae > Streptophyta > Magnoliopsida > Laurales > Lauraceae > Camphora > Camphora micrantha. The sequence continues at coordinate 63,915,494 of QPKB01000002.1, forward strand.
TCCTTCTCTCTTCATTAACAAAACATTTTTTTCCCCTTTTTACTACATTAGGACTCGAACTCGTATATTTAGCGCTTATAACTAGATAATAATCTTAAGAACGGCTCCTTACCAGTAGGATCGTTACTTCTTACCTGATTGCCCTGGTACGTCACCTCTTCTTACTTGTGCGTGTACCACCTTCCTGTGTGTTTGCGGGCTTCTTTTCCCTAAAATAAAATTAAAAAAGTCCTTAATAAGATCTATTTATTTCATCACCCCAGTTGATTACAAAATCAATATCTCTTGTGCTAAAAAAGCAGCACTCATTAGACATGGTGATGTTGAGAGAGACAAACACCAATTGGCTAGCTTGTGGGCTTGTGGCTGGCCCCTCACTGCCCACTGAATGTGCAGATACAGTAACGCTCACCAAAGTGGTGTTTGCAGCGTCTGTCGTTTTGGTCTCACCTGAGGGATTCTGGAGTTCCAAATGTAATTACAGTACTAATGGGAGAATTGTTTCATTTATCTTAACTATAAATTTCTTGCATAGTAGTGTCCATCTTTTCCAAATATTACTTTTTTATTACTGACTAATCCTTGTAAATTTCATCTTCACCTTAACGAAATTAGGAAGTTATCAGTTGACATCAATATTTCCTTCGATCATGAGGTTACATGAGCTAACTCCGCGGCGAATGTGTTTTAGCCAAGAAAGGGGTTGATAAGTTATTTCCTTGGGTAGTTATGATTATGTAAGTAGGATTGGGGGTGGTGCATCTCGTGCACATTCCCCTTTCTCTTTTTCACTGATTTTATGTTCTTGATTTCTTTCCTATCTTTAAACATGTTTGGTAACGGGCAAGGAATCCATAGATCTAATTATTCTTTAGTACCGCTGGAACAATGATTCATCACTGGAGATTTATATAATTGAGATTTTCATATTGATATTAGTGTGTATGAATACATATAGTTGAGAAAAGTAAGGTTTGGTGTACAAATCTACTTTAAGTAAGGATTTTCTAATCTTATTGTGGGTAATCGGATCTAAAAATCCTAACAAATGAAGATTTCTATTTGGCCAAATTCTCAATGAAATCTTTCGTCACCGTTCAAGAAAAAAAAAAACCTTCTTATTGCCCAATGATTAACGCTTGATCATTCTCAAATTCAACTGTACCTCCTCTGTCTCTGCCTGTTGTATTTTGTTTGGGAGAATCTAAAACAGTGAAAGAAATAGCGATATTTCTCTTCTATGACATTGAAGAAACTCAGGTAAAAACTGTGTCATGTCTGTATATCTGTGAAGACACAAATGGACGTGGAAAAGATCCACTCTCCATCTGTACAAATTCTCATTTGTTATATATGAATAAAACCAGGTTTATGATTGATTGCCCTTGGGAACAAGCAAGGCCCGATTTGGTTTAGTATAGCTTTCATGTTCAGCTCTCAACCTAACGCCAATCTTTTAAGTAAAACTGTACCAAAAAAAAAAAAAAAATTTTTCTTTTAAGTAAAACTGAAGAAAACTTCATTGGGTCACGGTTGAAATTGAATGCCAAGTAGGCACCATTGAATTCTTATAGTGTTTGCTTAATCCATTCTAATTAGTATTTAATATATACTGATGATTAAACTCCTCCTATAGCTTATAAAACAAAAACTTTTGATCTTTGGGAAAGACCAACCTGTGGATAAAAGGGGTTTGATGATGCAGAGTGCATTTGGTTTAGCTCAGAGACTGAACTTTAATAGATCTAGGGGCCATATCTGTTCAACCTGCAGGTACTTGGATAAGCCGTGCTGTAATGTGCTTTGGCACATAAATTAGGGATGCAAATGAACCCTGATTTAACCAGTTAGCCTAAGGATACGACCCCAATAGTTGGCCCCTTTGATAATTGGGTCTGGATCCAGGTCCACATCCATCAGGTTCCCATCAAAATACCAGTTTAACAAAGTGTTTTAGATTATAACATATACGATCATATACAGTAATGAGACAATATCATTATACAAGGGAAACTTTCACAAGCGGACGGTTCTCATGAGCAACGCACATCTAGACTGCTGCAGAGGTGGGACCCGCCCTTGAAATTCACCCACAATGATTCCGATGCACGGTTCCAATGAGAACCGTGAGCAGGAGAATATTTTTCCAAGACGGGGTTACAAGTGTTCTGATATAGTCAATTGACAATTGGGTCTGATTATCTGGTTCTACACATAAGTGTCTACTGCAACGCTCTGTGAGCTAATCTGACCTTAAAATATACTGTTAGACTTAAGCAAAATAGATCGTCGTCTACACCCCAACATCAACATTAATTAATCTTTTCACTGGTATCAAATCTGTAGCCATCCTCATGAGATGATTATTTCGTCACATTATCAGTTTCTCAGTATAATAAGAAGAGCAACAACTTGAAGATCCTAGGCCTAGTGAAGTTTTTCTGATTCCTAGGGTAATATATACACCACTATTTACAATCCAAAAGCTCAAGTAACTGAGAATAAATAGCTATCTAGTTCAATGAATATGGCTTGGTCAGTCAATTAAGGTTTCATAGGTCGTTACCATCATCAGCATCTATGAAGGCTTTAACATCATCCTATCTACATATATATATATATATATATATATATGGGGTTTGCATTGTGAGTTCTACTTTCTCACACATGGAAACCCCTTACGAGTCCTAACATTAGACACTTCATATCTTTCCAAAAAAATGGGTTGTACTGATCAATTGGTGGGGTGGTAGGAGAACATTTTCCCACCTAATAAATCTTTAACCCAAGACTTTTATTGAGTTATTGAGTGTTAACCTTCATATACTATTTTCTAAGTTACAAAGTTTGTTAATTAAGCTTATAGATGAATCCTCAAGTTCATTCCACTGTCCAATACCAACATCCACGATCATGATGAAACAGCAAATGGTTTCGACTTTGCAAGCCTTATTATGAACTAAACTGCTACAGTTGCAAGCAACAAAGAGTTGTGAATGGGATGTAATGACATCAGGACGACACCCCAGTCCAAGAAGATAGTCTGCAGGTTCTTGTAGATGCACCAGAAATGAAAATGCCAAACCAACCAACTGCTTGAAACTCTGATACTATGCTTCATGAAGCTTACACCATTACTAAGCATATCAGTGGAGCCTATCTATACAGTCGGACAACACAAAGTTATCCACCAAAGCATTAGTAGAGACTTTCCTTTCCACTTCTTCCACGTCTATCTGTCCAAAACACTAATAAGAACACTTTCTTAAACCTGCTTTCAAACAAGGCCTTCAAAACATTTCCATGTAAATGCATAGTGTTGCTCTGAAAAAACGCCTTGGGAAATCAGAACATCCAGTAAGCAACCGTCTTTCACCCAGGCAGTTGGCCACTGAGGTAGGCACCTCCAAAGTCCAAAGGCATGTATTCCAGTTCTTCAAAATACTACGTCCTGAATTTATATATTTGTCTTGCTATCAAAGGATACAGGATGTACCATACAACACTTAAAACACATGAAACTAAGAAAGGTAATGACAAGATGGGGCGTGCGATGGGGCTGATACCTTTTTATTTTGATAAAAATGAAAGTATTTTTTACTGGAAGGGCTTTTTTTTTTGTTTTTTGGAAGGTAAAAATTGAGACTATTGAAAGGGAAAATATCACTTTATAATGATAAATTTAGCTTCACCATAGAAAAAGGGATATATAATGAGAAAAAAGGGGCTTTTCCACGGAAAAGTTTTTATTCCTCCTGACTAGTTATTAAAGCGGGCCCAAAGTTCTTATCCTGCAGACTTCTAACCCCAAAAAATTTCTTGACCCGCCCACTAATTTCATTAAGAATGGCCATGAACTTGTGCATAGCACGCACGCCCACACACACACACACTATATATATATATATATATATATATATAATCTTGGCTCCCAGGTCTTGGTGTCAACAAATAATGAAGAGTTCATTTTTCTGCCAACCTACATTTCCATCTACCTTAATTTTGCCTTCTAGACTTCTAGTGTTAACAATGATAAACGACAGTTTTCTTGAGAATGCTCAATCAACTGAAACAAAGTTGCTAACCAAAATAGAGACCCGAACTGTAGCACAGTTTCAAAATGTTAAAAATTAGCTTTAGAAACAACACATCCAATTGTTGAAATCGATTATTTTAGTTTTCGTAGTTCTACGGGTTCAAGGTCCCTCAGCATAACCTTACTTCAACCATTTAGCAGATGGATCGTTACTAAAACTCATCTAAAAATTGGTTCAGTTTATTACTACTAAAGAGGTAAAGGGATAAATTCTTCAAACATTCAGTAGCCCCTTCCAATGCCATTCACAACAAATTTAAGCATTAAAGTTAAATGCCAAAGACTGCAATTAAGAAGCTTGCTATTTGCAACCCAAGCAATGCCAAATTAACCAAGGATATCCCCAATTCCCCATTAACTCCTTGAAAATAACTCCAGCCACTTCACTAGTGAAATCACATAAAAAAGAAAATAAGAAAAAAAATATTAATCAGTCAGGGAGCTGCTTAAATTAGACAGCGAAGACAACAGATATATCCGAAAATCCTTCTACATCTCTCTATATATGTACTACAAAACTACAAACAAACTGAAGTTGCACAGGAGTTGCAAGAAGGAAACTGGATCTAATTCAAACTCATAGTTCAGCAAAAACATTTACATTAGACACAGTAACACAGCATACTCAAAAAGAAGTGTTGAAGGCAACTTCTTTGAGAGTGTTCTGATAAAACACTAGAAGCGGGAACTTCCTAAGAGCACTTTCATTTGCTCTACCAAAAGGCCAGTTTGCTGGCGTCTGGCTGCCAGCAAAGCTGTTCGTCTTCAAAGGAACCACTTGCAACTGCTGACTTCCTATATTTTGCTCATTGATGCAGATTTTCGTCCAGAACTTTATTTACTCGAGCAGGGTTCTAAGGCTTCATCCATAGTGTCAGACGGCAAAAAAGGTAACCCTCTAGCTATACAAGTAGATGAGGACAGACAACCAAACTGGCTAGTCCTCATTTTACTAAGAGACAGATCACAAAACTTGCTCCCATTAGAAGTACTGGAACCTAAGTCCTCAATAATACAGCTGTTTTCCCTGCTCAAACATGGAGTCGACAGCGGACCCAATCGCAGCGATAGATCACATCCCACATCTGCGGGTTTCCCAGATGTCATCTCAAAATTTAGAGCTCCACTCTTTTCAGTGGAAGGATCTAGAGGTTTGCTACAACCCAGGAGGTTCTGCAAGAAACCTTTTTTAGCCCCCACAACAGTCTGGGCATGAGGGATACCAACAATAACTGCATCACGGTTTGAAACCTGAGGATATTGGAATGAGAACCTACTCTCCATGGCATTAGATCTGTAATAATTTGGATACATATGGCCAAAAGTCGGTGAGGGATGTGTTTCCCTTGGAAGTGCAGATTTGTCTTGCCAAGGAGAAAAGTTTTCAGCCAAAAAAGCACTATAAGAATGATACATGGGTTTATCTTGAAGAACAGGGCAGCCAGAGCCTGAAGCTAAATAAGTTGCATTTCCAGTTGCTGCTGTAAGCAGAGTTGAGTTATGCGGCACAAACTGAGTGATGGACTTTGGAATTGAATTGAGAGATTGAGGAGGTAGCAAACGGGTACCGCCATTAAACACCATGTTCTCAGCCATTTTCGGGGCAACAGAGGATTCAGAAGCTTCTTGCACAGTCGTACCAAGATAACACCTTGGACTATTATGCCGTTGGCTCCGGGAAGCCCTTCTGGGGATGCAACCTAAATTAAGAGCAGCTGAAGCAGGAGAGACAAAGTAAGTTGAGATATAATTCATTTCAGCCATTAAGGATTCACACGGTTGTCAGTGGGTGATTTTGTCAGGCAGGAGCCAGCCCTTCCCAACACCAATTCTAGTGATGGATGCAACATCTACGACCAGGAAGGCCCACAGTGTACATACATATATACAAATACATACGTATATGTACCAGCTACAATATGGTACTATGCTGGGCCCATATGGACCGCCATCAACATTGTTAGTGTCAGACAGAAAGATCTCATTATAAAAGTGCATTTGCTAGATACTACTCACAGAAGGATATAATTTTTATCAGCTAAAGGCCCATAACACTTAAATCTAATGGTGAATAATGCACCACCAATCCAAACTGATGAAGCACAAGAAGGCTGCCACAGAATGGGCTTTCAGGTAATGGACCAGATCCAACCCAAGGTCTGTATGCCCATCCCATGGGCCAAAATTTCACTCATGTGTAAGAGGAGGCCTGTGGCCCTCTAATCCTCTAATTGTAACATGGGACCATTCACACAAGTGTACAATTCAGGACATGCATATATGTCACTTAAGTGACATGGACCCATCCAACTTGTGAACTAGTCAGTGGGACCTACCAGCACATCCAAGAGGAAAAGTAATAATAGATTTAGATTCACTTTGATTTATGCTGCTAAGTTTTCATTAGATATGGAATCTTGTTTTGTCTAGAAAGTCTAGTAGGTGGAATGAATCTTCATGCAGTTGGGAGTAGATCCCTAAAATTTGGGAGAAGAGAATCAATCCAGAAATGTTGTAAGGGTAAAATGCAAGCAAGGGATGTGCACTAATCTATAATCATGTATTCCCCTATTCAATGAATGACATTGAAATGATGATTTCAGTGATTTTCTTTGGTTCAGTGTAGGAAGACCAGTGGTGCTGAATCCATGGTAATGATGATGCAATCTTGAGGCTCAAAATGCAAGCTAGGGACGTGCATTAGAGTCTATAATCATGTTTTTTTTTTATAATATTCTATAATCATGTATTCCTCATTTTCTAGAGACCATGAATGATATTGAAATGATGATATGGGTATTTTTCTTTGATTTCGTGTTGGAAGACCAGTAGTGCCGAATCAATGGTCATGATTCTGTGATATTGAGGCTGAAACTTTGGAGTTTGATCCTTCGGCTGCACTATTTGATATTAGAGGAAAGATCCCCTCACAAATCCATCTTTTCAATCTATGCACGGACAGTTATCCATAGTTTCATAGTCGTTCACTTCGTTTCAGTTTCCTATCTCCCCAGATTCTGCCCAATTTTTGCAACCCCCAGAAAAAATACAAAATCCAGCCCTATAAACCAATCAAAAGTTTAACTTTCAGTGCCAAACTGACCCCAACTCATACCCTGCATTGGTGCTCAAAGCCTCCGATTAGAGCCCCAAGTCACAACCAAAACTGGTCCTAACTTGTCCATCCAAAAATTCCAAAAACTGCGTCCCTAATTCAACCCATTTGACCCCATCGAAACCCCGATAACCATGTTCCTATTTTACACCATTTGATCACAATAATAATAATAACAACCAACTCTATCTCTCAATTCAATCCCAATAAAACCCCTCCGGACCCTAACTTAAATCTAATCCTAGTATGCATAGCAGCACTGCAGCAGTCCATCTCCCCTCCGGACACTGCAGCAGTTGTCTTCCAGCACTTTGTTTCGCTTTCACATCAAGCCATTGGGTAGATTCAGTCCCTTACAGCACCCTTTCCCGTCTTTCTCAGCATCTCTTCCACCCAACAATAGCCATCAGTTGCTGTTTACAGCCAACAGTGCCTTGTTTGAATCAAGCGACCTTTGCTTCTAAATTGTGTTGATCTTTGTATCCAAACGAGTTCCTTGATCACTTTAACCTTGTATCAGAATGTCATTATATGGTTGATGAAGATGGAGGTATCAATATTATTATGGTAATTGATCTTTTGAGAAAGAATTAAACAACTTATCACTTCAGAACAAGGAAATTTGAAGGTCTATGAATACACCAACAAGTCTTTTGAACTGACCTATTGACCTGAGATTGTAGAAGATGACCTAATTCAGTTTTATTGTTATAGGAAGGCCTAAGAAAGGACATCAAGTGGAATTTGATTATGACGCTACAACATTGGCAAGAGGCATATAATGAAGCCTTCTATGTTGAGCACAGACTTAGATGGTCTCACATGAGGCAATTTACATATCAATTTGGGGATTTTCAACCAAGGAGAAGAGCATGTACTAGTTATCTTGGTGCATCATTTTTTAGATCATGATGCTATAAAGGGCATACTTTCCCATTATCAATGGTGTGTTTCACTAAGGTGAGATCTAAAGTTGAACAAATAGATCTAGTAATGAATGAAAGTGCAAAAGATGACCCAATTTCAGATGTAGGAGAACCTTGAGCACCAAATATGGCCAAGTGCAAAAACTCAAAGAAACAAAAGGTGCGGGATTTCTTTTTGGAATAGATAATATATTGGAGATTCATATCTGGCAAATGACAAACCTGATCATCAAACTGTTGTGATCGTAATGAAAAACTCAAAAGAGACATTTGGATCATCAAAGGATAAACCAATGCCCTGATGCCTACCCACTGAGTAGTCAGTCGTAAGGCACCTCCCTTCCCACGGGACTATCAAGGATCAAACTCCTGTTATTGCTTTGTTTGATTAGGGACTTGTGTAGTGTGTGGCTGGGTGTGGGTGCGTGTGGAATGTATTTAGCAACAGCACCCAAAAAAAAAAAAAATTTTTTGATGATTTGTGCAAAAGAACTATACATTGAAGCCCCTTATGTTGACTTCATCTTCAAAGATCAACAATGGATAGTTGAAGACTGAGATGATAGTACAAATTCAATAATTGGAGCATGTAATAGTCCGATCATACAGTTGAGAAAAATCCATCCGTCAGAAGAAGCAACACTTTCAATCTACTTCTACTTGAGGAAAATATGAAGTAAAGTTTTTAAGCCATGCAAAGAGAATGGAGAAAAAAAAAAATCAGATGTATGGTGGGACGTATGGTGGGACCATTGACCCAAGAAGAAATCACTGTTACTCATGGGCAAAGTCGGAGAGAAATAAAGCGCTCAAGAGGGCTTCCAAAAAATGGGTTTTCGAATAATGGGCCAGATTCAACTCAAGGCCTTAGGCCATAGGGTAGCCCCCAGGGTGAAATTAAACTAAGCGTAAGAGGAGGTCATGCTCTTCACACTTCTAATTGTCATATGGAGCCCATCCACTTAAGTGATATGGACCCATCCAGCCTGTGCAAGTCATGTGGGACCCACCTCCAAATCTAAGAAGAGTTAATCATTAGATTTAGATTCATTTTGATTAATCATATTATTTTTCCAATAGAATTGAATCTTGTTTAGAAAGTCCAGTGATCAATGGAATGACTCTTCTTGCAAATAGGTGTCAATACCTAAAATTAAGAAGAGAATCTATTCAGTTATGTGACAAGCTTAAAATGCAAGGTAGAGGCATCTGCTAGAGTCTACAATCATGAATTCCTCTATTTATCGAGACAATGAATGATACTGAAATGATAATTTGAGAGATTTTTCTTTGTTTGGTATTGGAAGACACTGGTGATGAGTCCATGGTCATGATTGTGAGATCATAAGGCTTCGGTTTTGGAGGTTGACCCATTGGTTGACCTCCCCACTCCCTGGCTGTGTCACAAACAACATTGAAGACAATACCAATTCATTGAGTGTCCATGACTTCTAATGGTTTTGCCTAAGAAAGTGAGCCATTGTCAATGACTTTTTCACTCATTTTATAGCCATGTACTCCCTCTATGGATCAATAGAACTCAACAACCTGACCACGTACAAAAAGTCAGTGTAAGCCAGCCTTCACCAGAAATTTTTTTGGTCCATCTGATAGACAAACTTATTCTATGTGGCATCATGTGGGTCTCATTTCAGATAACCGTCAATACGGTTTGAAGGGGATCACCATGGACGAGGTTTACATATGATATATTTTTGGAATATAGTGCAAATCAATTTAGAGGTTACAAAAATTATAGGTGTAAATATAAATCTTTTTTATCTAATAGCAGATACCACACTAATCGGGATCATATTCATGGCAGTGCCAATATACTGACTATGGGTAAGTGTTAAGGGATTGTATGTAGGATGTATAGAGAAGTTACGAACCAATTCTATAAACTGATGCAGTACTTTTCACCTATGATTGCATAATGTTGCATGCGGCAGGAGTCAGGTACATGAGTCACTGGACTCATCATTGATATTGGGATACTTTTAGCAGGTTAACGTTTAAAAGGGAAATGAGATATAAGACTTACCAAGAAATTATTAAAAAAATGATAGATATTTTTAAATATAAATATTATAATGTGTTTTTTTAATGGATAAATATAAATATTATAAATATAGATCTATGTTCCAGGAAATATTTGAAATTAGCAGTGCACTCAAGTTGGACAAGAATTGGATAAGACACCAACCCTAAATTTTTCATGGATTCTATTATCACTAATTTAAAAATTGTTTTCTAATTGATGAAAAAAAAATTTAAACTTCTTTTTTCTTTTGAATCTAGCTGATATTTTAAAACGTTTATTACATGATAATTTAGAGTAAGATTTTCACAATTATTCCATTAAAAAAAAGATTTGCATAATTATTTTTATTGGTGTTATTTTTCATATTACTTTTCATTTTAAAAAAATACTTATTTCAATTAATTTGCAAATCATTCCAAATCACAAATCCAATGTTTTGAGATTTACCAAATCAAACAGCTCCTTTACAATAGCAATTATACCAACACACGCAGCCATACTCAATGCACCTAAGACATAGTGGAATATCTTATCATCCATGTTTCAAAACGAGTAATAATTAAAAAAAAAAAAAAACACGTTTTGGCAATACTATGTGTAGAAAGGCTTGCTAGCATGACAAGTGACGAAGTGGTGACTCAACATTCGAAACAAAAGGTAATAATAATAAAATAAAATATGGTCAAACAAGTGAGGTCCACCAACATGGATGACTCTTTGAACAGTCATTAGCCCTCATCATGATATCTTTGTCTTATTAGAACATTTCTCCGCATGTTCTTTTTATAAGTAAATGCTTTATTATCGAGTGTTAACCAAGTGACAAAAATTAGCACAAACATGTTCAGAAAACTTAATATTTTAAAATCATCTCACCCAAAAGTCAAAAGCAACAAAGAACACTTTGTGAAAAGACTTTGCTCTCATTGAAGACACTCTTTCCATATGGCACCATCCCATCACGAGTAGAAACACATTTTGAATGCATCATAGAGAAAAAGAGAATGATTAGTTAAATTTTTAGCACAAAGAATATGTATTAAGAAAAGCAGGGCCAGACAGAATCAGCTCATGTTTGTTCACACTCCATATGTATTATCTACGGTAGATTAGTTTGTAATAAACCCTTAAAGCAGAGTCATGCGTTTCCTAAAATACTGGGATGTGTTGCTTCTATGAATACGTTGCTTGATTATTTAATCATGCAACATTTGCATGGATAAAGACATAATTATACTTGGCAATAATTAATCAGCTTCTCTGCTTACACCTTTGAAGACAAACTCGGAAAAGGAGCTTCCAGAGCTGTGTTTATTACGGGCAGCTCAGTTGCTTCATAATTGTTTTTGCTATTTAGTTACTGTGGTTTTCTAATGTCTTAGTAAGGTTTCTTTATCATAATAATATCCAACCCTTGCGGAAGTAATTAGCTACTATACCCCTGTGAAGACAAACTGGCAAAAGGAGCTTCCAGAGTTGTTTTTATTACAGGCAGCTTAGCAGCTTCAAAATTGTTCTTGTAATTCAGTTAGTGTGGTTTCCCAATGTCTGAGTACTGTTTCCTTATCATAATAATACCCAACCCTTCCCAAAGTAATCGGCTATCTTTTCTATATTAAGTTATTTTTAAGACTAAAGAACATATCAAAATCATAAAATAAAATAAATAAATAAAAACTCCATCCCCTTCCTTTCATAAGAAAACTTATGTTTCCTCTCCCTTTCAGTATGGATTTTAACTGTAATATTAAAAAACAGTGCCCAGGACCACCCTAGAGAGGTGGATATCAAAGTAGAGGCACTTGAAATTTCCTTAATTTGAGTAATGTCAAAGAGACTCTGTTCATGTTACACCTTTAATCATCAGGATCCCAAAAACAGAGGTCTGGCATGGACCTAGAGCACCAAAAGAGTTGGAAATGAGGGCCACAACCACCCTCCTCAGGAAATTTGAAATCTCGATACAGGAAGATCTGCAAATACCATGTGCCCAAAATAACTTTGAAAATGTAGCATAAATTCCAGGAAACTAAAAATCCACATTTCCTCACCGAAGCAACTGTGCAGCATGACAAAGACCAAGGGTTATTTTTTGGATGCACAGAAACAGGTGCAGAAGACACTCCAAAATAAATAATTAAAAAAAAATGAACCGTGAACAGTTTTCCACCTTCATTTTCTCCCCGATTTCTCTTCATCCAAAGATACCCTTGGGGACTAATCCACAGGCTGGATGAACTGCAAGTTGAAATACCAAATAATAAATGACATCAAATCTATATTCATAAGATGGCCAAATGTATCAGTCGTCGTCATCATCGTCAAAGCCTTGTCCCAAATATGTTGGGGTCGCCTACACGAATTCTATTTCTCCATTCCAATCTATCTTGAACCATATCCTCATATTAGCTGCACTTATACATTGAATAAATAATTTCAGAGGCTGTCCAGAGCTAATGGTAAGAAAATTTCAGTAACCCGGGACATACCTTCCATTCCTGGGATGTAAGACTTAAGGGAAAGTTATGAACTCCAATGGGGTTATGGCTCATCCAACAACAGGGTTGGCACTTGATATTCTTTTACTAACTTAGCAATGGCTTTGAATCCCAAAAAATGTATGGCGACAACAGCACAAAAGCATCCAAACCCAACGCAGACCCACATTGTAATATTGAAAAAGCAAAGCCCAAAACAATGCCCGCCAAGAGCTGAGGCAGAAAAGGATTCTTCGGTTTGTTAGGCCACATTGACAACCCTAGTTCAAACTAGATCCCCCCACTTTAAAAGCCTCCATTTTAGATATCAGTGCTGCATACTCCTCCCTCCCCAAAAATCGCAACAACAGCAAAGAGGCTAAATGTATGAAAACAACAAACAGCAGTAGCCCCCAGATCTTATTACAAACATACAAGAAGGGGAAAATGAGAATCCTAAAATTTCAGATAAAAAGAAAAGGGAAGAACATAGAACAAGAAGAAGGGTACCTTCAATACAGGGGGGCAGGAAGTCCCCGCTCTCAGCAGCCTCATCCCTCCTAATTATAGTATTAATGGCGTCACTAGCTCGATCTGGTAGCGTTTCAAGGTCCATATACTCAGCCTACGATCCAAAAAAACAAAACTTTAGAATACCCAGAAGCAGACAGGTACCCATTTCACAGCAGAAACTAAGAAGAGGAAATGAGAGCAAATACCTCAGAATTAGCTTTAGAATACATGATTTCTTCAGCCTTCAAGACTACAAGAGGAAGTTTGTCCTGCCATTCCTTGTTCTTCTTGGTTGCAGAACTGTGAATCTCATTCACGACCCTAAACAAACACGTAATGGTAGTGATTGGAGAGATATAGATAGAAAGAAAGGTGCTTTTTTTTTTTCAGAAGAGGGAGGAGGGACCTGAAAATCTCCTTGATGAGAGAGCCCCTGATGGGTTGATGCCTTTCGCTGTGCCATGCTCGCCTCACGCACTCGTACGGCCTTGGGCCAGGTCTCGGCATCTTTGATGTACTCCACCCCCCAAAATCCACCTTCTTCTTTCTTTGAGCTCTCTCTTTCTGCTCACTTCTTCTTCATCGTCACCTTTCAACAACTTGCTGATGATGTGTGAGAGAGAGAGAGAGAGAGAGAGAGAATCAAGCTAAGATTGGTCTGAAAGCTTCCCCTTTCTTCAGCTTTCTTTTTCTGCTCTCTCCTCCATCACCTTCCCTGCAATAACTTGATGTGGGGTTTCAGAGAGAGAGAGAGAGAGAGAGAGAGAGAGAGGATGGGGGGAAAAGTGGGTTGAAAAAGGCCAGAACTCGGGCGAGTTTGGTAGGTTGACGGGCTCCCAAAAGAGACCTAATTTAAAGTAAGAAATGTTGGAAGTTGATGTTTTCATATGGCCCACAAGATAAAAAGGGTCTAAAGTGGATTAGTCCATACCCCATTATTAGCCATCAACTCCACACAATAGAATCCATGGGCCCAGAAATAATTGCCTAATGAGGCTATTTTAAGACCTGTTTAGTTGAAAGCAAAAACAGCAAGCATTCCGGGATATTGTGTATGGGGGGCATTTGGAATCATCCAAAATCCAAATGCTGTTTCATGAAACTTCAAAATGATTCAAGTAGGTTTGGCATTTAAAATGATGGATTCTTGGAAAATATGCTTGACAAGTTTTGTGAAGTTTTTCAACTCAAATGGAGGATTCAAAATTTTCATGAAATTTTTTTTTTTTTTAATAACGCAGGGTGTTCTAACCCTTTGAGCCAGAATAATCCCTAAGTGCGTACCAGAGAAGGCCGGATAAAATCCCTCTTTGGCGCTAGTGAGTAATGCAGTTTCAAACCCACAACTTTCAACTTTCATAAATAAACTGTAGTCATAGACCACTTAAACTAGCCCTCGCGATTAAATTTTAATGACACATATAAACCTACATTCCATCAGAAATCTCAAATCGCTGACAAAGAGAATTTTAATGAGAGATACTTGCATAAACCATCAAAGCTCAACCTTCGATTAGATTTGGAAAAATTTCCCCGGGTGCAACGCTTGTCGGAGAGCTGTCCCCAAAGGCAGGAACCCCCTTGGAACCTTGACGATCCGAATGGACCTTTCTATAGAGTACAGGAACACGCAAAGAAATGGTCCCCATAAGACATCAGACCTTTTATTGAATTTGATCATGTGGCCCATTGGTTGGATGGAGGGGCCCAGCTCTGCTAAAGAAAAGAAAAAAGGTGGTGAAATCATGGGGGGACGTGCAGGTCAATAAATAAATGTAGGCAGTAGAGTAGGGTGGATCCTGATATCTTAATGGACCAATCCCCTTTAGCCTATCGTTTTCAGGGCTGTCACCTCCTACCCTCAATTATTTTAAAGGAGGGAAGGAAGGGGTCTGTTGTGTCCCCCACACATCCACATGCTTGCCTCCCCACGGGTATCTCGCCCTTTCCTTTTCTATTACTCCCCAGCCATTGATTTCCTCTCTCTCTTCATCAGCACCTCTGATTTTAACCTTTTTAAGTCATTTGTGTCGCTGTCACTGCCATCCCCAACCATAGATTTTCTTGGGTGGTTCTGTCCTAAATCCTATTTTTATCTTATTGTTAATGGATAAGGACGTTGGATAGGATTAGGATTTAGGAGTCTCCCATCCACTCCCAAGTCCCACCACAATTTTCTTCTCCTCTTCACCCTATAGGGCCCATTCCTATTTACCATCTGGACCATTAAATTCTGTACATATGCTGTGATTTTTTATTTATCTTTTATCGGAGGGTCTCAATTTTTTCAACTGGACTAATCTCTCCGGACCTAGAAAAAAGTAGGATAAACTCCTATGGCCCCAAGGTGGTAGCACTAGTGAATTCATCCCTTGATTCCTGAAAAGAGGAACCTGGGTCGATACCAAGACTTGTAACTCCGGAAAAGGAAGTAACCGTAGTCCAAACCACTCGACCCAGCACCTTATGTTATATATGCTGTGAATTCACCATAATTCAAAAGGGCTCATGTTTACCGGCTGTATTGTCCTATAAGATGTTATGAAAGTGGAGGGCAAAAAAATCATTGATGTTTTCGATCAGAGGATGGTTTTTTTTTTTTTTTCCTCCTATTTACACTCTTGAATTTGTTATCATGAAAAGTGACCCACCTTGATTTTAAGGGTCAATGAAGAATTGTCACTCTGCTTGTTTGAATTAGCAAATGTACATGACAATCCACGGGATCACGGTGGCGAGGTATCTCCATAACCACACGTGCAACAGGATCAGTTCCTGTTTAAATAGATAGGTTTAAGCCAACGCCTTGCACTAAATAGAACCCTCTTATATTAAATAGGTTGGTTGAACAAACCTAGAAGGACAGATTGGCTCAAGCATGGTCTATTCAACAATCGAACCACAAAGTTAGGCTAAGGTTATCCAACGAGTCAAAAGTAGGCACAAATCCAGCCCAATGAGGGTTGGGCTAAGGTAGAGCTAAGGGTAGCCAGGATCACAAGCACCTCTAAACATATCAGGTTCAACTATGGTCTATGGTAGAACTGGATGCTTGATGGTTCTCATAGCCAAAGTTTTGCAGGTAAAATGTATAGGAATATCGTACTCCAACACGACGAACCTTATTAATCTTGGCAGGAGTCTAAGGGTTCGTTTCTTTGTTAGAATGTTAGAAACTTTTGTCCGGAGAATTACTAAATTTCTAGACCTAGTGGAATTTCTGGAATACAAAGAGAGTGGAATTTTTGGATTCTCAAAGGTCAAAAGAAAACTTCATATGGCTAGAATCCACAAATGCTACGGAAGAAATATGAGATTCAGAAATTCCAAAGGACAACATGTCATATTATGTCCAAGAATTTTTTAACATGGTAAATTTCTGACAGAAATTCCACTAAAAAAATATGACCTAAGTATATCTCACGTATGCACATTTCACGACCAGGTCCACTGCCAATTGTGCGCACCTAATGGGATGTTACAAACCGTCCAAATTTTTCTTTTCACCTTGGCCCACCTATGATCCAATCAAGTTCCCTCACACCCATTACCTCACCAAACACCATTTTTTTTAATTCCTCTAGTAAGACTCACACATCCTTTTCAAATTCCTTATTATCAAAGCTATATAGGTACAGATTTATCTCTGATTGTTTCTTCAGGACATTATTTCCACGGAGCAGATGTGGCTCACCCACTCAAGGTTTCCTTAAAAGCGCACATGTGTCGATGCATGAATGGAAAATTAGAGCAGATAAAGCAAGGTTGTCCTACTTCTCTCATCACGGGACATTGGTTTTGCAGAGATCACATGGTATCGATGACTCGAGGTGCGTACCATATGGACACGTGTGCATCGAGAGAGCTTCTTCTGTCTTTTAAATTTTGATTTCTCATATTAGTTGCATTACATGTAAAATTAATTTTTAATTGCATCAAAGTAAGAGACTAGCAAACCGTAATATGATGATTTTATTATGATATCACAACGTATAAGCATTTCTGTTGAAAAAAAAAAAGCATCATAGGTATGTATTACTATGTGGGTGATATTTGATAGGATAATATTCAGGTGGAAATTGTTCTCGTATATTATATATGAGAATATTTTTTTGGAGCCCAATTGTGGGCCCCATTTGGGGATGGGACTGAGGGGTTGGAAAGATCTATGTGAGACGATCCTAAGTATCAAGTTTGACTCCAAACTCATGCTCCTAACTCCTCCATCCGTGGCCCACAAGTTTAATTGGTTCATATTTAAAAAATATATTCAACCATCGATCCAACGGTTCAGTCCATTTAGATATATGTCAATCCTTGAAATTAGTGATTATCAAAAGTATCTCTATTGGTTGCTAAGTTTGGATGGATTACTAGTTGGGGCCTACAAAAAAATTCTCGTATAATAGTTCTCACTTAAATATTTTCCTATTTAATATATCTTTATTTGTGTCATCCATTAAAATGGTCAGACTAGTTTACACCTACAAATTTATTATTATTATTATTATATAGCAATAGCTACGGTAATAGATGGTAAAATAGTCATGTGGAGATTTTGTAAGCCACCTATCCTCTTTGAAAGCGACGTGAAGAAGGATAAAACTGTCCTTATCAATCAACCAACGAGCATTTGATACCGTAATTTTACCTATGATAATAATAAATGAAGATAATAAATTAATAAGTGGAAAGTTGATCGATATCGTCATCGTCATTCAATGGTTTTGTAGTCCAAAATATAACTTCATAAATTTATTTACAATTGAATAGTCTTATTATTGAATAAACATTTATAATATAAATGAAAATTTAAGGGAGCTCAATCCTAACTCTCACTGGTAAGTTGCGGGACGATTCAAACCCTAGGTCCTCTTCACACTTACATTGGCTCATTTTCTATTTATGTGGGTTGTCTTTCTGTATGTGTGTGGAAATTCTCTTGAATCCCAACTTCCTTGATTGGATAAAAAGGACATTGAATTGAAATTACACTAGGATTGTCCAGCAAGGAATCAAATTTGAATCAAGTCAACTTGTTGCTAGAAGGATTTGGCCTTCTACAGGAAAAGGATAAATCTTGATGCCTCTAGGTTTCCAATTTCTTACTCCACTTTTGGTGGATTGGGAGAAGCTTTAAATGCTTGCCAGGGAAGACAAATCTTGATTCCACATAAGAGGTTTCTGATTTCTTCCCCGCTATGGAGGGTTCGGGTCAGGGCTTTTAGTTGAAAGAGTAGGTGTAGTTAGATATGTGGTGCAACCTATGAATGATCAATGGCATTCATGTGATAGGCTTTCTATCACAGTCAAAATTATGGGTTTTATATATATTTTTTATTATATTGAAAATGTAAAGGTTTCTTATTAAATTTGATTAATCAATGGCCCCTCTAAGAGATTTTTTGTTTTTTTCCGTTAGCTACTCGAAATTATATTTTCTGATTCCGCCACTAACCTACACCAATTACATATGATGATTAATTTTTACTTTGTGGAAGTTTTTTTTTTTTTTTTTTTTTTTTTTTCAAATTACTTTAAAAATATTTTTAATTATGAATTTATATTTCTATCTTAATTTTTTTGATAAAATGTTGATAAAAATAAAATAAAAATTGAAATAATCCTAATAGTATCTTCAGCTTTTATACCCACAAAAGACAGTGTTGGTGACATTGCCTGTAAATAAAAGCACCGTCGTGCTTCAGGAGTCTGGAACCTGGCAGCCAGATGCCGGCTAAAAGAGGCTGATGAGGAAGGTGGCGACAAGATGATGACTGATGAGGAAGGACAGGTAGATCGAACGGCGAGAGATTTGAGAATTGAGTGTATGTTGAGTTGTCGTTGTCCCAACTTAGATTTGTAGCTCGTAAAATCACTAGTCAGTGATCCTCAGGACAGACACGAATGATCAATGATGTGGCTGTGTCACCAAGTGCCAACGAATCCAATGTGTGGATTACTGGATTCTATATAGCAGAATCCCAGCTCAAAATTTTTAATAGGTTGAATGGTTGATTGATGCACAAGGTGGGGGCAATCCCTCTTGTCTCATATCTAGGGCCTCTGTGTTTCATCTAATTGAATTGAAATTCAAGGGTTTCTAAGACTTCATATTTGAATAAACAGTTAAAAATGAATAATCAAAGATGAATATAAAAAGAATCACCATCATACAGCCTACGGCCTACAGCCTACCTTTATTGTGAAAGTGAGTCAAGGGAATATGAAAAATTAATACGCAACCGTTTAATATTCTAAGAAAGTTAAGGTGGCAGCTACATCATTGGGTTATGTCCTCGGCCCTCACCTTATTATCTTTCACCTTCAGCCTTTATAACTATCTATTTTCGGTGGAGCTCATTTGACCATAATTTCTATATATTTTGTCTAAATAAATAGGCCAACTTATATAAATAATAACGTGCTCAATCTTATGGAGGAACCAACTCCAATTGGAGTAAAGTTAAAGAACATCTTAATATGAGTAGTAGAGGGTCATCATTTTGAACATATCGGATTTTCAAGAGTTGGGCCCGCTATATAGATCCACTTTGTTCTCATAAGTTCTTCACTTTTCTTTTTCTTTTTTTTTTTCTTTTTTTTTTTTTTTTTGAAAAATAAGTTGGTCTTTCATTTTCTCTAAAGATCAAAATTCACACAATGATAACTTTCAAGTCGTAAGTATCCAATGGGCATACCCCATTCAAACAAGACTATAAAAAAATAGCCCTCTTCCCGAGCATAGGAAAACCAAAAAAAAAAAAGCCCACATCCCAAACACAAGAAAATCAAAATATGAATAGCCCACATCTCGGGCCTCGACTCTATTGATCACCCATCATATTTAATTCTATTGAGGTGAAGTGAGCTGGGATCAAAGTGACTTTGTTTATTTGCTTACTGAGAGTGATAGTGTTAGACCCCGTCCCGAGTTAATTAAGATTAACTCTAATTGATTAAGAATTAAGGCTAATTAACTATGTTTAATTAAGCTAATGATGGTTTATGACCAATTGAGATTGAATTAGCCTAAAATGAATGATTTAGGCTTAATGAAATGATAATGAAGTGAAATTGAATGAATTAAATGGAGTTTAGACTCAAACAAGGAAATTAAGGACTTTTGCGTAAATACGATTTTCCACGTATTTTGTCGAATACGGAAACTCTTGATACCAGCACACGTATCTTGATGAGTACGATAACTTTCATAAAAGACTCGAAGTCGTTTGACGTAAATTAGATCAAATGACCCTTCATTTGACTCGAATTGTAAATAAGAAGAAGATTATGGGCTTAAATGTAAAAATGGGCTTATAAGAATGAGATGAGTTCATTCATCTCATTTCCAGCACAGCCAAGCCCTAGGCAATTCCCATTTCTCCTTTTTCTTCTTCTTCTTCCATTTTCTCTCTATCAAGCACAAGATTGAGAGTTTGAAGGTATTATTGAAGAGGGCTTCATCTTCTCCATCCTCTTCATCATCTTCTTGGATTTTCTTGGAGTGAAGACCTCAAGTTGAGAAGTTTCCTTCTCAATCCAAGTTAAGAAAAAGGGTTTCCATCAATCAACCTTCAAATAGAGGCAAGTATATGCATCTTCTATTAGTTTATATGTTATTGGAGTGATTTGAGTTCAAGGAACTCAATTCCCAGAATTGCTTCAGAAGTTCTGAAGCTCAAAGATTCAGCTCTGGGTGAATTGCGGCTAGCCACATGGCTAACCACCTGGAATCCATGAATGGCGACTAGCCGCAGGGTTAACTATCAGGTTGACCGCCTGAAATGCATAAATTGGTCAGCTTCTGGAAAGTTGACCGCCATAGTTCGGTTAGCCGAAATTGAATTTTCGGCTAACCGCTAGGGTGACCACAGAGCTAACCGAGACTGGGTCAGAATTACATCAGAAGTCAGGCTTCTAGAAAGCTGACCACCAGTCCCAATTGTGGTTAACCGCTAGGTGACCGCCAAGGTGACCGCCACTGAGAAAAATTGCAGATTAAATTCTGATTCTTTCTGAATTAAGGGCATAGCTATTGATGCTAGTATTTGTGATATCTAAACCTTTATAAGTGTTAGCTAAGGTTATTGGAATGCACAATTTAACTAAAATAATGTCATCCACAGTAACATGTGCATCGATAACAAACGTTTCAATCAATTGTTTAGTTTAGATGATTGTTTCTAGACTTGAAATAGAGTTGAATAGAGTGGTTAATTGGAAGTGAATTATGCATTTGACATTACATGCATTTGGCACTACATAGTGGTTTCCGAAGCTCATTAGTGAGCTTCATTGAATTAATGAATAATCACTAAATGTGATATTGAAAAATGAGCAATTGCTAAGTGTGACACTAAACACTATATAATTACGAAATGTAACAATGAATTAATGAATGAATAGTTACTAAAGATAACAATGTAATGAACAATCCTACTGCAGTAGATGAAATTGAGGGCATTCCGGAGCTCCGTGGTGATACTAGTGATCTCTGATCCAGACACTAAGAAATCCCACCATAAATGGATCGAAAGGTTATGAACCAAAATGTCATAGACTACAAAGTTACCAAATTGATAAGTCACACATTGGACCAGTGAGTCCCACTGATAAGCCATTAATAAATGCTTAACATGATTAATGAATCAAATGAGAATCAATGGAATGAACGAATGTGAATTGCTTCCTTTGGGAAGAAACTGAAATAAAGTGAAACCAATACTATTGTAGTTGCCAATATAGTCATTGTCACTACTGTGTTTATTATATAAGATATTAAAGTAGAATTGAATTGTCTAGAATTGTTAATTCAGTAAATTGATAGAAATGACATGTACTATCATAGAACTATATATATACACCGTTGAACCGTTATGTTCACGGTGTTACTGATGATATTACAGGCCCAGTTGCCCGTGCCGGTCAGGTAGAGGCCGAACCACCAGCGCAGGATGCCCATCCGATTCCTCCAGGAGGTTTAATCGAATGGACTTAGATCGGGGTGCCAAGAGATATAATATTTTGGAGATGTTAATAGATACTTTTGTACATTCATTTTGAATTGTAAATGGTGTCTCTTGCATTGTATTTTGAATATGCAGTGGTTGACTTAAATAGGATGTAATCATGTATATTGACTTTACTTTATGTAAAGAAAATATTTAGTTTTAAATGTTTGGTCAATGTGTGTGTGTGTGTGTGTGTGTGTGTATATATATATATGAGTATTCCGCAAATTGTACATCGACATGTAAGTATGATAGATCCCTTGTGGACTTTGTCTTAACTTCGGTTAATTCGGGGTTTACGGGAGTAAGTATGATTGACTTCGTGACCCGGGATTAAGCCCTGATGACTCTGATTTCGGGCTCGGGTTGTGACAGATAGCATGTGGATAAATAGGGTCATAGAATACCCTAAGAAAATGCAGTAAAATTGTCTCCACTTTCCTTACATCAAATTGATGTCTCCAATCAGATATAGATAAATTTCTTATATTTTGTATAAAGAGACTCTCCATCTCTAAATGGATCACATCAAGATCAACTGGAATCAGTTGAATCAACGATTTCACCCCTTACTATATTTAATCATTGGAAACAATGTGAGCAGGTTTTACATAGCCATTTGGGTCCCAAAGAATACCAATGAGTGCTGGTTGAATATGAAAAATTGAAAATCTCTAACCTTTGTAAATCTGATTAGAAGGTTTGTGAGTTTTCAAATAAGTTGGGGGTAGATTCCATAGGCTAGCAAGCGGGTCTAGCAACTTTACATCAAAGAAAACAATTCGATTGCGGATTTGTCTCAAGATATTTTGAAAGATCTGTTCTGATCCCTTAAGCACTTTTGAAGATACTCGAAAACTTCTTTCCCTCCAGAAGTGCCACACAAATGCAGAAAAATGTAAGCAATGCAAGAGTTCGAATGCTAGTATGATTTTGATCTACCCCGTAAAGAATACAGTTGAACATTTCATATGGAGACCCACAACTTACCAATTGCAAGAGAATTTTCTAAAGAAGCTTTTGCCATATTACTTTTGCATATGGACACTACAACACTAAATGTTCTGTCGTCTCCCGTGTACTATCACATTATACACAGCAAGAATCACATTGCACATTTCATCCAAGAAGAAAGGCTTTAGTCTTGAGACGACCACAGAAAATCATCCATGCACACGGGGAATATTTCTTGATACAACCCTTGAACCATATTAAATCTGTCCAAATAGGGACAGTATAATTTTTCAACTTGCAGATAGCTGCATAAGTAGATTTGAGAGTGAACTGTCCATGATCCTCTAATGTCCAAATGATTTCATCTTCAAAGGCAACTTCAGGCTCTACTTCAATTTGGATTTTGGTTCACGTAGAGATTAAGTCTCCCGAGGTAAGTGGAGTCAATCTTCACCATTTCTTATTCACCATAAGTCATTTGGATGTAACTCCATGGATTTTATTGTAAGGACACTCATCCGCTGAAGAAGAGAACAAGATTAAACTAATCTATATAGGGGGATATTCATGTGCATTCATCCCTCACGATAAGGTGAGGGCACTTTCCATTTTTTGCATATAAATCCCCTTTTTGTAGTTCACCCTATGTACTTGAAATCCCCTTTTTGTAATTGAAAATTTCTATTTATGGAAGCATCCCTCATCCTATGGTGAGGGATAGATGGACTTGAATATTTTTCATATATATATATATATATATTTTTTTTTTTTTTTTGTTCAGCTATAACCATTTCCTAGACTGTCCAGGGAGTGAATAGGAAGTTAGTGAGGAATGTCGTCAGTGAGGAATGTCACAAAAGAACTCTACCCCAACGACTTCCTCTTTATTCTATTTTTTTTTTTTATCTCATTTTCTTAAGAATGGCACTATTTTTTTTTTTTTATTAATCTCGAAAGAGCCCATGTGTTTATCAATTTTACAGAAACCTATTTCACTCAGGTTCAATGCCTTCAAAAGATGGATGATTTTCTCTCGTTTAACATTTTTGAAATATGAGAACTTAGTCATTGACCTTGATAATATGAATCGCAAATGGTTGTCACGGTGATTGATTAGGTTAAATCCTACCCTATTATGACTCCACTTATATACAATGCATTTATTATTTTGAAATTCTTTATAGTATCAGAGCTGGGTCGGCGAGCTAGGTATGATCCTTAACTTTACAATCTCGCCATCTTCATCAAAACATGAAATCATTACAGATATAATCCAGATCCAATGGGCCACCTGCACAGAAAAATCATTTTTATTAAAGAAAGTCATTTATTTTTCAGAGATAAAATGGTTTAATTGATTTAGGTTGACAATTACATATCCTTTTCCATAAAGTGCCATGTAATTGAAGGGGTACAGTAAATTCATATACAATGCTTCTATTGTTTTTAAATCCTTTAATCCCCATATCTTTTCTTCATGAGATACTTAAAAAGGAATAAAAAGAAATGACCTTTATATCTTCCCTTATTCTAAAGATTCATTTTGAAAAGAACTAGAATAGAGTCCAACTGATGATGTTCTTTTCAAAGTCAAATTGAACAAAAGGAGAGTAAAAAACAAAAACAAAAAAAATCAATTTGAAGTTTGAAAGAGATTAGAAATGGATAGAGACCTATTATAGAT
Source organism: Camphora micrantha (assembly GCA_003546025.1). Taxonomy (NCBI): domain Eukaryota; kingdom Viridiplantae; phylum Streptophyta; class Magnoliopsida; order Laurales; family Lauraceae; genus Camphora; species Camphora micrantha. The sequence goes on from QPKB01000002.1 coordinate 63,940,317, forward strand.
GAGAGATCCCTACTAGTACTAGGGATGCAAGTTATGGTAATGGGCTAAATGTCTTTCCAGTTTAAAGTTAGGCCTACATCATGTGCAATTTTCTATGTTTGAAGGGTTTGAAAAGATGTGCAGATGTGTTACTTAGGCCTCAGATTAGTAAAATTAGATTTACCAAGTTTTATTAATCGCCCCATTACATTTATCTCAGTGCCCCGTCTACAAATAATTTGGGCATGCATTCTTTATTTTGTGGGGGCATGGCAGATTGGTCTCAAAGGTGGCCATATACTCAGTTTTTCATAAGTGGAATCAAAACAATAATTGTGGTGTGGACCTCTTTCTGTTTGGCTGTTTGAAACTTGATTGATTCTCATCAAAAGAAGGGTGAAAGTCATCAAAAGGAGGGTGAAAGTTACTGGACAATATGCTCTGTCCCTTTTCTGTGTCTCTAAAAGGGACAGGGCCTTGTTAACCATTCCGGGAGAAGGGCAAAAGTATCTGTCCGGATTCAACCATCCAACTTGCCAAAAATAGTGTTCTTCCAAAGATCCTGACCAAGTCTGGCCCAAGATGTATCATGACCTGACGTCCTGACCTGACCTGTTTGTTAATTAGGTCCCAGAAACTGCAGACCTTTCTCAGCCTAATGCCTCAAGTGATCGTCGGCTTTATCGTGTCCAATGAGTGCAGATTTTTACTTTTATTGTGGCCTGTCTCTTTGGGACCCTTGTTTTGCAAATTTTTTTTTTGGGTCCATATACCATCATTTCTAAATATGGGCTGCAAATCATAATTTTATTTTTCACATTGTAATTTATCTGACTTCGAGAATTTCTCATTTAAAAGAATTAGACTTTATAATGGGATCTATCAATTGAAAATTAGAGCCGCTCAAAATGAACATTCTTACCAAAAAACGGCATGTCCCGTTAGAGTTGGTCTCAATCTAAAAATGGGCACCTTATAAATAACATGATTTAAAAATATGATTAATTGATGCATGAGATTGTTAATAAAGCTATTCATCATACAACCGACTTCTATTAGAATAACCCCAAGAGATTGGCCGAGTGGTCGGGATCATGGTTCCTCCCTCTTTCGGAGCTAAGAGGTTTTGATTTTGACCATCGGTTCCCCCTTCTTCAGGAATCAAAGGTTGAGTCAACTAGTCCTTCCATCTTGAGGTCATATGGGTGTTTATCCGGCTTCCCCTTGGGCTCGGAGGGATTAGTCCAGCCCAAAGGATTAAGAACCCTCCAATAACATAAAAAAAAAAAAAAAAAATAAAAAAACAAAACAAACAAACTTCTATTATAATATATTTGACAACATCTCATACAAAATGATGATATATTTATTTAAAAGTGGCTCAGATTTGAATAGGTGGGCTCCGCTAAGGAGTTTCACTCCTTCAACTGATTTTATTGTGGGCCAATATTGGATTTCGTGGAAATGTCCACCAGGCAATTATGCACAACCAACTCAAAGGTGAATCTGTTCATGTGGCCGATGAGGAAAGTCCCTCAATTTATAGCCCCATTAAAATTAGGGTCAATTTGGTAACTCTACTAATATAGTAAAGTCAAGTAAAGTTGATTTTGAAGAAAGAATAAAATATAAGTGGGTTATGATGGTATTTTATTTTTTGTTGTTTGTTATGGAATTTTTTTGACTTTTTATATGGAAAAGTGATTTTTTTTTTTTTTTTTTGTATTTTAGTAGATAAAGGTAGTTCCTTTTTGACTTTTTGTATGAAAAGGATGGGAGAGTTTTGAATAAAGTGCATTTGATGTGACATCTTGTTTGGAAAATGGAGACTTTACTTGACTTTGATTGTATTAGTAAAGTGTCAAGCCTCAAGCTAACACAAACCCAGGATTGCATTTGGGTAGATTTGGGCTCAAGTTTTCTATAGGGCCCAACACAGCTAACGTTTTGGTTCAGTCATTAAAGGCGTAGGCTTAAATAGTGGCGGACTCAGATTTTCATTTGAGGGGATCGCCAATGGTTAATTGAAAAATGTCTCAAAGGTTATCTCAACAAGCCACCCAGAGAAGAAAAAGGGCAACGAAAAATAACACACCAAAGAAACATGTGATTGATAGTCATTTAAAGCAGTGAAAACCCACAAAGACAACTTCAACATTGAGACACCAAATACATAAAAGAAAAATGAAAGGATGCATTTTAGAGAAAAAACCCACAAATTGAAAATAAAAAATTTCAAGTTGAAATGAGAGTCTTTTCTGGGCTTGAGAATAGTGGAGAATTCTATCACACTTAGGCCAGTTTGGATGCACAAAATAGTGTGTAAGATTTTTTTATTTTTTAGAAGTTTTTCTTACATTTCAAGTTAAGACACATCTGTGTGGAGAATTCTGTGTGGGGAAGTTCCTAAACATCCCAAGATTGTGTTTAACTACAGCATGATTCTGGTTATCAGTCCGGCTGAGCGCATCTCGGTTACAGCGCCGGCACGCTAGTCGAAACCAGTGTTGTGACCTCAGTCCGGCTGAGGTCACCCCGGCTACGGGCTTTAGCCTCCCAGACGTGCATTTCGGCTGCAGCTAGGAGGACTGCCAGCCGAGACGCGTGCTGACAAATATCTCCTGCCTCCGAGCACATGTCGATGGGACAGATGTCATCACAGTCGTCCGAGGTCCCCATCAAGCGTTTGACAAAGCAGCATCCAGCGGCTGTAACCCCATCAGGGGGAGGCCCAAGAAGGGATCCGATGGGACCTTTGCTATCGCTAAGTCCAGACAAAATCAGGCCCAATGTGACTGGCATTTAATGCAACATGGGCTGATTAGACTGGCATTTAATGCTTTGTGGGCTGTGATGGACTCTCATTAATTATAATGTGGGCTGTGATGGACCTTCATTTATTATTTTGTGGGCTGATGACCTCAGCAGCCAGATCATCAAGCCCATGGTAAAATATCTAGAAGCACTCTTATATAAGCAGAGATAGAATCTAAACCAGGTACGCATAAGATAATCTACATGCACTTTGCTTCTCTTCTTCTCCATCCTTAACTCAGTCACAACACTAACTAAGGCATCGGAGAGCCCTGTGCTGCCCACAGCCAGGGTCCTTTGACCTTTTTCTCTTCCCTTTCAGATCTCAGAGGCCGGAAGCAGCTTACTCTCGACTGTTATTCGGTTAAGTCCTATAAGGCACCCTCTAATCTTGTGGGTTACATTTTTTGCACCTACAAATTCTATCACACTCAAGACACATTTCTATAAGGGATTGAAATCCTCTTTAAGAGGAATATAATCGTAGTGAAGAGGGATTTTAAAGTCAAGGACATACTGTCATATTTGGTGTGGTCATACCTTTTTTCCATAAGGTGCAAACACCATTCTCAAAGTAATCATCTAAAGAGTTTTGAAAAAAAAAAATCATTTATACCCCTTTTTTTGTTGGTTTTCATTTATAAATCCACAACAAAGTGAATAATATGTGTACTATCCGTAGATTGGTAAACACCAAACTACTTTTGGTTTTTGGAAGGCGCTAAGAATCCTACTTTTCTAAAGACAATGTGGTTACACAAACATTTTCACTATTGTTATCATTTCTCAATGTTCAGACCATCACTAACGCCCATCCATTAACATTTAAATTGCTTTCTTTCTTTCCTTTTTTTTCCCCCTTTTTCTTTCTTTGTTTCTTCTTCTTTTTATTATTATTATTATTCTTGACATCCAACTAGAGGAAAAAGGGGCACCAGCCCAACCTCATTTCTGATTTCTACACTGCCCCATTGCACTGCATCTATTATGTGAGGATAGCTAAACCCATTCCAAATTGGGGTATATCCAAACATACCGTGAGCCACCAATTGCATATCATGACCGATCACATTCCAAATCCATTAATAAATGTTGGTCCATTTTAATATTAATTGTTTCATTCAATAATATTAGTGCGGTTTTAATGGGTAACGTAAAGTTGGTGCGTTGGATTTTTGGACATAACTCTAAGGAATTTGAATAGTTAATGGTTTGAATTTATTGGTACATTCATTAACCATTAACCAATTTGACTTTCTTTTCTATTATATAATATGAAGCGAACTGAACCCAAATTAAATGCCAAAATCAGACATATGGAGCCAATTGATTTTGACCCTACAGGCAATTTATGTTGACCACCACCCTTTTAACTTCTTAATAACCATTTCCATACTATAACTTCTCCAACTTCCTTCAAACATAACTCCTCCAATTTCTTTCTTGCAAAAGTAGGCCTTTCCTCTTCTTTCTATTATGTAACTCGTGGAAATCATGGAGCACAATTCCATTGAGAAGATGCAGAGTGTTTATTTAATTTAATTATTTTTCATGGATTTATATATTGATATAATAGTGTACATTAATTGCTGGAAATTTTAAACGAAAAGTCGGTTCGGGACCGATTTTGGGACAAACAGCCCCCTTGGGGCTGTTGGATCCCCTAGCCCCCTGGGATCCAACAGCCCCTAGGGGGCTGTTTGTCCCAAAATCGGTCCCGGGTTCGGGACCGATAGCAGGACTCAATTTTAAATGCTAACTATTCAATGGGGAGTGTACAATTGTAACTGAGCCATATATAAGTGAAAATTGTCTTCAAGAAATTTCTCATACAACACGTGTGAACATGTGAACATTTTATCTTTCAAATTTGGATCAACTCAAATTGGAAAATCTTTTATTCAATTTCTGTCAATTACATTTTAATTTTTGAAGATTTTACATCCTACGCACATATTCTATACACCTTTTTCTCATCTCAGGTAATAAATCTAGCTCAATGCCTTTTTTTCTAAATTCTTCCTTTTGATAAAATAGAAACAAATATATGTCTATTTTTTTTTAAATTAGGGCCCGGGCTAAGCACGAGTGTATTTTTCTAGTTATTATATATGAAAGAGAAAGAGATTGATTTCAATTGAAATCAGCCTCAATTGATTTTGACCATTTCATCCAATGCTGACCACATTGATTTCAATTGAAATCAGCCTCAAAGCTGCCTTGGCCTTTGAGTTACATGGTTTGATGAAGCTTTTCAAATGAAATTAAATGAGAAGGTAAGTTTCTCCTCTCACTTATCACAACTCTCCTTAATAAATCCTACAATATCTCTCTTTAATCAATGGGCAGGGGCCTACATAGGACAATTCTTATCATTTGGTAGGGACTTAGATTGGGACATTCTTATCATCTGAGATTTCTAATAATTCTTTTTATTAATGAAATAAGATCTCTTTGATAAAGAAAGTTAAAAATAAGGATAAACACTCTAGAAATCTAATTTTAGTAAAACACGAAAGTTTTTTATTTTTAAAGTCTCTTTAACATAAAATTGAATTTAAAAAGAATAATGCATGTCTTAACTGGCAGGGACCTACATGGAATAATTCTTATCATTTGAAATTTCAAACAAATTTTTTTTCTTTAGGAAGTTAAAAAAAAGAAAGAAAAGAAATTATAAATTTTAGTGAAACGTAAAAGTTTTCTATTTTTAAAGTCTATTTAACCAAAAACTGAATTAAAAAAGAATGATGCATGTCTTAATCGGCAGGGTCTTATAATTACATGGGACAATTCATATCATTTGAGATTTCTAACAAATTCTTATTTGATTATCATGCATATTAAATCAAATGTGTTTGATAAAGATAGTTAAAAAAGAAAATAATCAACAATTATTATTTTTAGTGAAGATTTTTTATTCATGAATAAGGCTTTCTTATTTTTAAAGTATAATTCTTTCTAAAATGTGATCTTTTAACTTAATATAGTACCCTTTATCTTTTATAATTACAGCCACATTTTCTTTTTAGCTTGATCCTTTTTAGATTTTATTTTATTTAGCGTTTTAATTTTTCTCATTATTGGATTCTTTTAATCTGTAATGCAAAGTGGTTGATACATTAGTAAGTTTGTTGAATTATAAGTAATGAAAGTTTTTGCCAACATCTCAAAAATTGTAGTAAAAGTTAGGTTATTTCTCACGGTTCAATTGTCACTTTAGATTAGAATTGACCATAATATATCTTATGAGTATAGATAATACCAAAAAAGAATTAATGTATATATTATTTTAAATTATTTTTCTTTGTAATTTATTATAAACAAAACCTCAAGTTTAGATTTTCTTTAATTTTTTTCGCGGGCTTTGCCCGGGCCTTTCTTGCTAGTTCCTTATGGAAGAAAATCATAAGCTAACCCATTAATATATGAAACTCCTACAATATTAAGTTTGGACATATCAACGGTCCTGACTTTTTATTTCTTGGTGAATGGACCATCATTAACCTAATTAATGACCCATTATCCTATTTATTGCATCATTATTTTTTGATAGCCCTTGGAGCCTTTATATAAACCCATCTTCACCGGCCCTAGACACAATATATAATAATATTAAAAAACGCTTCACACACTAGAGAGTTTTTTCTGTCAAAGAGAGGTGTTCTTTTGGTGGAGCTTTGGACTCAACCACTTATGTAGAGTTGGTCAGAGTTATACGGCAAACAGTCGCGCTGATGTATCCTGAAGGAGACAAGTCAAGAAGAGAAAGTCTGCTGCACCGATTCACGAGCTTTGCCAACCGCAGAGGGCTTGAATCTCCTTAAAAAGAGTGAGATTTTCGTGCCTCAATCCGATCTGATTTTTCATATTAATTTCTATTTTTTATTGTAATTTTATTTTACTGCGGTTAATTTCACCATCAATAAAAATTATAGAATACTCTAAGCATGTCATGACCAATCTCATCTATTGATTAGACAAGCAAATAAATATCCCAAATAACACAAACCTAACAGTCCATTGACAAGAAAAGATGCACAGCTGGACAAAAAATGCATTGATCGATCAAGCATCAAAGAGGAACTGCAATGCACAAAGACAGACGAAGAGAGAACGAGCGAGAGGAGGGTATTGGGAGAGGTGGGATCGAGAGAGAGGGAGAGCCGGAGAGGAATACCTGCCTGAGAGAGGGACCGCGATGTGCTGATTCGATGCCGGAGATCGATTTGAGGATTTTTGCCAATTTGGGGATTGTTTAGTTGAGAGAGAGAGAGAGAGTCCTTTTTAAGTGTAGGAAGGGGGGAACCCCAAGGGGTACGTAGCTTAGTTGGCCTAGGACCGCAGTTTGCACCCAAGGGGGCCTGGAGAGATTAGTCCAGCCTAAAGGGTTGGGAACCCTCCGATAGTTAAAAAAGGAAGGGGGGGACTATGGGCTTGTTCAAGTGAGGGCTGGGCCAGATCGGCCTTATAGCCCTTTGGGATTTTTTTTTTCAGGTTGGTGGGGGCTGAAGGCCCTAAACCCACATACATGGGTCTGCCCATGGGCTTAAGCCTACATCCTTGAAAGACTGGTCCAGCTCGGTATGCATATATTTTGCAAATAGGTTGAGCCTGGGCTTGCCTTTTAGAACCATGGACTGGATTGGGACCCGAATAAAATTGATGGGATGGGATTTGATCGATAAGCTCCAGTTCAACCGGGCCTGCCCCAGCCCATGAATGCCCCTATTTGTTCTGGCATGTCCATGGAACATAGATCTCAAATGTTCCACTTGTTCATTCTCAACAAAACATGGGGTTCAACCAATTGAACTCCATGTGAGAGGAGTAATTTCTGATAACAACAAAATTTCTTTAGTATTCATTTTCCCCAAAATGCTTTAAATGGTTGACGAGAAAATATTACGCTTGCCAACATAGGTTTCAACTTTCAATACAACCTTGCCCGTAAGTGGCTGCGGTTCTCACTTGGCTGTCCAAGGATCGAATCCTAGGTACGCCATCTATTCGCACTTGTATGTGGGCATTCTTCCCGCTTGTACGGGCTGTCTTCCCATATATGTGCGGGCTCTTCATTGGGTCCCAGCTCCCTTGATTGAGTTACAAAAAAAAAAAACTTTTAATACAACCGGGCGTCAAAGGTTCCTGCTAAACAATGGAACTTTTCTAAACTAAAATATTTAGGTGTGAACTATTCGTATGGCTCAAACCGTGCAAATTATAAGTGGGGCTCACCCATCACTCAATCCAAACTATGCAATAAATAGGGATCCCCTGATAGTCACACACCCTTGGTTTTGGCACCCACGGTTTGGACAGTTGGCTCAACTACACACTAATGGGAATCGACTAGAATTGTGGGCCATGGATGAAGAGATAAGGGACATGGGATTGGAGTTGTCCCACAAAAATCTTTCCATCCTCAAGCTCCATCCACAAATGGGACCCACAATGGACCTCATTCAAAACCGATGTCTAAATACATGATGCCTCTATCTAGGCAGGTGTGGCCAATGAAAGGGACAGTTGATGTTTGCATTTGAGCACACTGTTTTAGAACTAAAATGAGGTTTTATGTTGGCATCTGACTGAGGCACTTCCAATTTCTATAAAGACTGACATAATAATTCATATTGGCCTGAATCAGCAGTAGTGTATAGATGACCCGTTTGTGAATGAGAGATCACACTCACGTACACCTCTATTGTGTGTAAAGGTTGATATCTAAAAACCATGTTACCAATGGCATTTTAGGATAGTAAATGTGTAAATGTGCCAAAACTGTGTCATGTCAAGCTGGAAATTGTATTGACATTGCTTAAGCAAGCACAAGTTCAGCTTTGGCCTGAGCTCAAATCGCTAGAATGTTCAATTGTCGCCGTTAACAAGTGCATTTAAGAGCCACAATCATGGGTGGCTCCAAATAGATTGACGCCACTGAGATCCGAAAAAGTATTTAAAAATAAAAAATTTTACTTTATAAATTAAATTTATGAAAAGCTTTTGACCCTACTCAATTTATGAGTTTCACCCCACATTAGCTAACTTTACACTTTTTTTTTTTTTTTTTGTGGTAGTGAACAAAAGGCAATATAAAATACCCACCGTCTAAGTTAATAGGTTAACTGTCTACCATAAATTAAATAAAATTAATGGGCCCACATTACTGATATGCGCTCTAGCAATAAGTTTTTAGAACTTAAAAGGAATTTGTGACATTGGTAGAAAATTAGTGGAGACAAAGAAGAATATCATATACCAATTGGTTTATTTGCTTTTAAAATTGACGTTGATTTTACCAGCAGTGACTGCCACGGTAGAGTGAGCTTTTTTAGCAATGAAGTACGTAAATAACATGTTGCGTAACCGAATAGGAGATCAATGGATGAATGACTGTTTGGTTACATATATTGAAAAATATGTGGTTGCTAGTGTTGATAATAAATCTATTATGCAATGATTTTAACAGATGAAAACCTATTGAGGGTAGTTGTAGGAGTTCATGTATTTGGATTTTACTTTTGGATTAAGAACTATTAGTAACAATGTATTATTATTATTATTTTTTTAGAATTTAATATTATCTTTCTCGGATTATCGGATATAGATTATTTGAGAATATTATACTATACTTGTCGAACTATCGAAAGTAGATGACAAATATTGATAAAGAGAAAAATAAATTTATTGGATTTGCAGAAGATAAGTCTTTTGTTGACCCACTTACTCGAATTCCTGAAGCCGCCACTGGCCATAATATCCACTGTTCTCCAAGTTTAGGCCTTTTTAACAACTCAAGTTCAAGCCCAGAGCCAAGACAAGCTAAACAGTCTCATCGTCGTGATTTCCGCAATCAAGCCTGTATTTGAGATCTGGCTGGGCTTCATTTCAGGTAACTGCCAAACACAAGAGTGAGTGACATATACTGGGCAGGAACCCAGCAATATTGGGTTGCATTTGTAATTGTTTAGGCTTCTTTGCTAGGTCCACAACGGATTTTACATCTTAGAACTGGACTAGGGTTAAGGAGATAGGTTTTACAAACTGGCTTGGCCTTGCATAGCGTCTAAGCCCATTCTGGCTCAGCTTTGGAAGCTTTTGCCCAGTTGATGCAACATCTTCATTACAGGATTTAGACTTCCATCCTTCATTTATGATTTAAACAGACCATGTTCAGTGATTAAGCTTTGTTTTTAATTTACAATGGGCCCATGTTCTGATACTAATCTATATGCGACGTAAATATTGCATCATGAAAATTTGGATCACAAAAGCATGTGAAAGATGAAGATTCTATTAGCCCACTGAATAATTAAATCTTGAACTAGAATCATATCAAGATCTTTTAAATTGTGAACAGTAGAGAATTTGACCTAAATTGGATGTCGGAGGGTAGTATAGAGATATAAGAAATCCTGTTTTCAAAAAATCTATTGTCAAACTCTTTTGTATTTCACACTAATAAGTAACAGAATCTCACCAACACACATTTGATGAGGAAGGTAAGTATTTTTTTTTTTTTTCCTCTTTCTACAAAAAAAGAAGGAATCAAGTTGGTGAATAGAAGGAGAACTATTAGCTTCAGAGGTTCACAACTTCAATTGGGGCTGGCTAGCATAATTAGTTTCTTGATCAGCTGACTGCTTATGGAGGTCAAATGTGTCTTTCACTTATGGTCCGTTTGGGAAAATGAAGGGGAGGGGAGGGAAAATTTGAGGGGGAAGGAAAATGAAGGGGAGGGGAGGGGAGGGGAGGGAAAATTAATTTTACCTCCTCTTGTTTGGGAAGTAAAAAAGTAGGGGGAAGAAAAGTGGAAAAGTAGGGTTTTGTTTGTAAGTGAGATAAAGAGAAAATTACCCTTTTGCCCTTACTTTTATAAAAACATTAAAATTCTCTTTTATATATAAAGGGCAATATTGTAATTTTATCACTTTTTCCCCTCCTTTCCCCATTTTCCCCCCATTTTTGGGGGGGAAATTTTTTGTACAACTTCCCCCCCCACATCCCCCCATTTTCCTCCCCCCCTTTCCCAAACACCCTCCAAAACCACTTTCCCCCACTTTCCCCCCTTTTTTCCCTCCCCCCCCCATTCTCCCCCCCTTCCCAAACAGAGGGTTAGTCGTTTTCGAGGAAATGGAAGGGCTTGAACAGTCTCAATGGGAGAAAAACATCATTTAAGAAACAGAATTCTCCATCCTCTTCACTATGAAAATGAATCCCAGAATTTGAGCATACTAGGAAGTTTATACAACCTAAGTTACATAACATAATAGAATCAGATAATTTTGTAGGAGTTTCTGATGCCCCTAGTATGGTAGTATTGGATACATGCACCCATAAATACACATTGAGAAAAAAAGAAAAGAAAATGGAGAAAAGAGCATGCTCAATCAAGGATGAATCAAAATTGAAATGAAACCTAATGTGCCTACCGCATTTATTAATCTAAATAACTGTCAATGGTCGTGCAGGGCTGATCAACCAACCCAACCAAAACACCACAGAAAATTCAGGGTTAGGGTACGTTGGCATGCATTTCTTCCAAAGATTGATAGAGAGGTTGGGTGTGGGTTGACCACATTTTTGCCAATGGAGCTATCGACCCTATCAGATTCTAATTAAGGGGATTCACCTTTCAACTTCAGCATTGAAATTGGGCTACAATTTTAAGCGTGAGTAATAAATGGGTGTTCTTGTCTTCTTGAGTTGAGCATATGTGGTGTGTTACACAGTGCTCAACTCAGCTGGGGTCAAATGCCAGCCCTACTTTTTTAAGACAAAGTAAAATGATAAAAAAAAATCTAGGGGCCTGGTTACCTTTTCTTATAGCTGGCAAAATACATGGAGACTATAGTGAGTCATTTCTACTAAATATTCAGATCAATAAACGAGTGGGACACCAAAAAAAAAAAAAAAAAAAACTGCCATAAAAATGGAAACACCGAAAATCCGAATATGCTTGTATTCATAAATACTATGGTTTTCTTCGAAAAGTTTGGGACCAAAAATTTCAGCATGCATTACATATGTTTAGTCAATAGTATTCTGTTTTTATTTAAAATATGAAAATAATAAATAAAGCATTCTCTTTAAAAAATTATATGAATTTTTAATATGTGAATGTAACTGTCTTTGATCTGGACCCTCTTGTCGGAATATATAGGATTCCGATCTTTTATCTGAATGTTCAGAAATGAGGATCTTATATGCATGGATTTGGACCTGAATCCAAATTTTAATATGCAGAAGTAAATCTGCGGCATCAAAAACTTTGATCAGTGGAATTGTAAGACTTATGAGTTATGAATACTCTGAGACACCCATCTACAGCCCTAATTAAACTACTCCTGAAGTTGAAGGATGAAGTGGGACATTTAATTTGACTAGTGCTCTTGACTGATTAAAGACATAGCAAGCCCTTGTTACCAGATCTTTCTAATTTTTGGCTTTAATAGGCGTCCTTAACTAATCCCATGCATGTCTAAGGGTAGTTTTGCCTCCTCCTTTACCCTGTACACAGGATTCAAACAAAACCCCCACCCCCACCCCCACCCCCACCCATAACACGTGGCTGACAAGTTAAGGAAGTTTGGGGTTTTTCCTATATTTTGCACCACCCCCACCCATAACATGTGGCTGACAAGTTAAGGAAGTTTGGGGTTTTTTCCTATATTTTGCAGTGGATCTATTTCCTTTCACATTTTTCTGACATCGCAAAACTTTATTACAATATCACAACTTTTTTTTGAATTATGCAACTGCAGATTTTGTTATTTCAGTGCGCGTTTTCAATAATCTAATAAATATTGTGATATCGTGGAAAAAGTACAAATTGGAGAAAGTATGGAAAATATCTTAATTTTGATAATGGCCACCAATCCATACCAAAAATACTTTTTTTTTTTTTAAACCAAACCAAACCAAGTTTTTTCCCACTAAGTGAGGTCGTCGGCTATATGGATTTGATGACGCCAATCAAATCTGTTTAGGGCCATGCCCTCCGTTAGATCCATATAGGTAATGTCAGGTTTCATAGTTTCTTTCCAACTTCTCTTGAGTCTCCCTCTCCCCCTCCTTACTCCTGACAATCTTCATACTTTCACAACAGGTGCTTCCATTGGACGCCTTCTAATATGACTGAACCATCTTAATCGATTTTCTCTCATTTTATCTCCAATCGGTACTATTCCTACTTTACACTCTCTTTTTTTTTTTTAAGTGGAGAGAAATATTCCAAACCAGAAGCAATCGATGAAATCAATATCAAATCAAACTTATCCAAGACAATGATTTTGTCTCACAAAAATGAATCCATCAAAGCCACGTTGAGCAAGTGATAAAAACGAACAACTTAAAAACCTTTTGAGGGAGTGTTGACGATTAAAAGCACCGAATAAAGCTATTTGCGTGTATTAAGTTGTCGGTTTGAAAGACATCCCAGCGCACAAGTTCGCAGAACAGATGTCAATGGGTGGGTGAGTGGTGGGGACGCCCACCTGCTTCAAATCACCGACTCCACTTTCCCTTTCCCAAGCATCAGACGCCACCAGACCAGCCACAAGAAATGAAATGAGATCAACTTCCTAGTGTGTCCTGCAAATGACAAATCTTCTTATTCTTTTTAGGTCCTAGACCATCTGGGATGGGTTTGTCTTGATGTTAAATGCTGAGATTCTAAAAGGGTCCGGACAATCTTATAACTTCGATTCTATCCTATGTTTGTCAAGAGGTCACAGTCATTATATTCCATTTTATTCAATATTAAACGCAACAAAGGTGGCTTCTTAAACCAGTGCGTTCACTATTGTTCAGTGAATTGAACGTCGGTAGGCTTAGCTTTTATAGACTGATTTTAGTACATTCAAAGATGAGAGATACAAATGCAACGGCTTTCATTTTATGTCCAACAGTAGATGGTAGGTGGCATAAAATATCAGGGAGGTTGTTCCACCGATTTGCATTTGATTGAGCACCTATTTGACTGAGCATTATCTGGTTGATTTGGGCCTTTGTTGGTTCTGACTTGGGTTCGTGTTGACCCACTACCTTTATCAGCTTACACGTCGGAATCGAACAAGATGCTTAGTGCTAACCTAAATTATGTTAAACAACGCGCTTAATTAACCCATTTACCACAAGTGCTATATGGAGCAGATCCATGCTTCAGCTGATTGGGGCTTCAACCCATTCCCTGCACTTCACCCATTGAAATGGTTTTGAGTCAATTGTCATGCATTCGGATCAATCAAACTAGTAAGGCTCTTCGCACAGTGGAAAAATTGGTTTTCCCTGCAGTTGATTGGAATGCTTAGAGGGAGAGAGATGCTATGATTTTTCAATCCCTTTCCGGGGCTGAAATCTGAGTTGTTCTTTAGGTGGACCCCACGTTTTTACCACAGAAACTCAAGCTAGTCATCTGGCCTTTGCTCCTGATCAAGCCAGTGAATTTGAGGATAGAGGCGATTGTGAGAAATGGCAAATGACAATAAAAGCAAAGCTTCCAAATTATAAGCTCCCCTTAAAACAGACAGACAGAGAGAGAACTATTAACAAAATCTACAAAACTCAGCTACTAGATCCTACAAAAAAAACAAAAACACCTAGCTACTAGATCCTTCCATTAAACAAAAATCTGAAAGCAATCCCATCACTAAAAAGAAGTTGGAGAAGATGAACAGGGGCTATCTTCCACTGCCGATCCCATCATATCTTCATCATCATCATCATCAACAACATTACCTTCAACAACGGCCTCATCATCACGACCGTCGATCTGATCAAGAACAAGCACCAGTGCCATGGCAAAGGCGCCATCAAACCCAGGCTTGATACAGAGGCAGAAGACGTCCTTATCCAGCACAACGTTCGTCGACGCCGCCACTTTCCTCTTTATCTCCGCGACCGCCTCTCGATTCGCGTTGTAGAAGGTGCAGCACCTCTGGCAGTAGGACCCCTCGATCTGGTACTCCTCCGCCTGCGGGCTACCGTTGTTTCCATAGACCTCCACCGTAACGCTCGATCGACCAATGATTGATGATCTCCGGACGCTGAAGATGGGTTTCTGACCGTCCATCCTCTCCCCGACAAATCCTTCCCATCGATTGTGAAGACTCGGCCACTGCCACATCACCATCAACCAAACACACCTATCAATATTCAATATTATTACTCTCTTCTCTAATTCGAGTCGCCCGAGTCAACTCGGAGACTAGCTCCCACCACTCCTTTCTTATCAATATTGAATTATTGATCCTGATCAACCGAGTCGAGTCGACTAAGAAATAAAATATAGAAAGAAAAAAGTCCTTGGCTTGACGCCAATAAGAATAGAAAAAAAAAAAAAAAGGGGTGAGTTTGGTTTTAGAAACCCAACAATCAGAGTCAAAATCTTTTTGAGAATCAACGAGTTGAGACCGAGTCATGATTAATCTCTGGGGGCTATTCTCTGCGACCCCATGAACTAGTTTTTAAAATCTAAACTTGTAAGAGAATGGAAATTAAGCATGAAAAATGAAAGAGACCTTTTTACGGACGGTGAGGAGGCATTTTCCAGAGGCGTTCATGAGAACGAGTTGGTTTTGGTCCTTGTAGTCACTGCCACCGTAGCTGTCGACTCGGAAGACAACCTCTCCATTGGAGTCGTAGACGGTGAAACCATCGCCAACGAAGAAGTGGGAGGTCTTGAAGACAGTCAGCTGCTTCTCCTCCTCGTAGCAGAACGTCTCATCTTCCATCATCCCTAATCCCATCTCATCCAGGACTAGCAGTAGCAGATGACAAAAAAGAAAAAGCAAAGCAAAGTCTGTCCTATGAGAGAGGGTGTTGTGGGGTCTCGTGTGGCGTGGAATTGCCTACGCTTCCGGCATGTGGAAGATATTAATGCGAGCTGTAGAGAGATTCGTAGCGCTGACTTTACTTTAGGGACAATTACCGTAAGTACGGTCATCTCAATTGCACTGGGTTGTTTCAGTAATTATAATATTTTAGAGAGATAGGATATCTCATAATCACTTAAATGATACGTGTATTTATTTTTTTTCTTTATTGTAGGACTACCAAATCACCATCCAAATTGTTAGATAGCTGTATGAGTGTAAGACTTAATTTCGAACTAAATTTGAACCGTTGATCTATCACAGTTATCAAGAAATTTGTAAAAAAAAAACGTTGCTTATAATTTGTTCTTATAATTTGCAAAACAACGTGATTTTTTTACAAATTTCTCGATAATCGTGATAGATCAACGGTTCAAATTTGGTGCGATATTAGTTCTTACACTCATACAGTTATCAAACGGTTTGGATGGTGGTTTGGTGGTCCCACAGTCAAAAAGAAAAAAAAAACGTATTGTTCAAGTCTTCCAGCTTCTGATTGTGGAATATCCGACATCCCTAGGATATCGCAACCTGTGATATCCTATGGATCAAATAGCTCTGCGGTAAATATACATTTTTGGGCATTTCTCTAGGGCTATTGTTAGCTTTATGATAGTCCGTACGGTAATTGTTCCTTTATTTTATAGGAAAATAAAAGAGAAAGAGAGAGAGAGAGTCCAGATATGTCGATGAGTGTCTACACACCGTTTATGAATTATATGATCAATAGGAGTTGTTAGTATACTAATCTTATGTATTATTAATGCATATGTATTAATCACGTTGTCAATCTCCATGCAAGGCTCGAGTTCTAAAGTTAGGCCCAAGCCTAACTAGAACCCATAACTAGTTGGACTGAGCTAGACCCGCCTAAAGAAGATTAGGCTGAGCCTTGCCTAGCCCGAGCTTGCATTATAAAAGTTAAAAAAAAATAAAGCCATTTTTATAATGGCTCTGAGCTTTAGTT
This sequence comes from Camphora micrantha, assembly GCA_003546025.1. Taxonomy (NCBI): domain Eukaryota; kingdom Viridiplantae; phylum Streptophyta; class Magnoliopsida; order Laurales; family Lauraceae; genus Camphora; species Camphora micrantha. Next base: position 63,956,955 of record QPKB01000002.1, read on the forward strand.
CAACTAATTTGGCTCTAAGCTTTTAGTTCAACTAATTTGACTATGTGTATGTTTGTGAGTGGTTGTTTTGTATTTTGACTGTCCCCACTTTTATATTACAACCGAGCGGGGCTGGGCTTGCTCTCTCGACCATTTAATCTAGGTCTGGCTCATATATTAAACGGGTCTGAATAAATACTTCAAGCTTAGCCCGAGTACCAAAACTTAAGTCCCAAGTCCGAGCCATAGCGAGCTGGTTTGGGCTCAGGCTTGTCATGCCCGGTCAAGGAACACCCCATCCCCTACATATGAAGAGTGAAGGCATTCTTGATGTGCTTGGTAGAAGGGTTTTCAACCTCATCTCATTCAAGGACCATGCTGCTTCTCAAAATCCATGTATCTGCGCCAATTATTGCCAATAATTAAAACTTCATCATCATTTGCCGACGATATCCTTACCATAATTTGCTTAAGCTCCCCCAATTGGGCACACAATGAAAGCAACATGCACCAACCTGCACATTTCGTCGATATTAAATTGTTGTCGACGTGCATTCGGGGTCACGTGACAAATTGGATTTCTATAAAAGATCAGCCTCTAAATACCGTTTTGCTATCACATTAATAAGCACTAGCATATGTTCAATTTAAACTAAACAACAATAGATTAAAAAATAAACAATCTATACTGCAAATCAAGCATTCATAAATTTAGACATCGCTTCAAAGAATAACTAAATATTAATAAATTTATAAAAATGGAAATGATGAAGAAGCTCAAAATGAATATCATAAAAAAGTCTTAAATATGAAAAAGACTAAATATTAGAGAGGGAATGAATATCATACGTTCAAATTCATGAATGCCATATGTAAAATATGCACTTATGATGTTTAAGGTAATCTAAATCAAATATACTGTAAACCAAAAATTCATAACGTATTCATGAACCACGTATGGTTGATGAGAGAAGAGGGAGTGAATACCATATATGGTTGATAAAAGATGAGAAAGACGTAGAATTATACAGGTGAGTGGGTTGCATGTTTGTTAAAAGTGGTAGGGTAGATGGTTTGTTGTATGAGTGGGGGACTGCATGAGAGAAAAAATGCTGCAGTTATAAAAACTAAAAATAACTTCCCATTAAAAAAGAAAGTATGTTCAAAATTGAATCTAAAAGCATCCGACTTAATATAGTATAACTAGCACAAAAACTCGTGCTAATCACGAGTATACATGAAGATGTAAAATTATATGTATGTTAGAAATGGGGAAAATGAGAGTTCATAACTGAATAAAGTATATAAGTGAAAACTGGAGGGAGCATATGTTAATAGTTGTAAAAGCTAAAAGTAACTTCTAGTCAAAATATGAAGTACAGTTAAAATTGAATCCAAAACTTTTTAACTTAATATATTATAATTGGTTTCGCTCCATTCACAGAGTAAACCACAGCTTCTAACCATTCCTTTTTACAATGGCCGATAGCTGGCACATAGACATAACACAATCTGCACCTCATGCCACAAATCCATTTTTTTGCCATTAGGGGCAACGACGTCACGCTGCAATTGTAATCATTTATGTAGGCTCCGCTGGAAATGTTATATAGATTTTAAAAAAAGTGTTAGAACATAGAGAGACTGAGAGAAAGAGGATTAGATGAAGGAAATAGAGCTTTTCTATTATCTCATTATCTGTGTGTACAAATACAAGGAGAGAAGCTTATTTATAGGCAAAGTAACATCACCTCATAAGAGAGGAATCCAAATTCTAACCCTAACTCATCTTGAGTGGATATCCACTCAAGATCCATATCTCATAACAAAATGTTGGTTAAATTGTATTTTTTAAGAAAAGAAACCCAACTTTTTCTTAAATAATAGGGTATTTTGATCTTTTGTTATTAACATTACCTGCAAGATCCATCTGCAATTGATTTCTCTGGTGTATATATCTAATGACAATGGCAATCCCATCCACCCCAATTGACTCTTAGATGTGGAAGGATCAGATTCACCAACTGTAAAACCATCTGTACGATCGGATGGCCAGTGGCCATAATTCAACGATGATCCACATCTCCTTTTTGGGGCCGTTTCGGGTCCCACATAATTCTTAAATCAGACTCAGAAATAATTGCCCTGTGATTCCAAAGGCTCAAGTTATTTTAGGAAATTTACATATAACTACCTGTATTTTTTTTTTCTTTTACAATAACAAACAACCTTCAGCTGTTATTTATTTTTTAAATTTTTTTTTGTCACTAATAACTGCCTCTATTAATTTAAGAATCTCACTTTTAATAATCACTTCTAGAACAGTAGCCCCACATAGCCAAAAATGAAAAAAAAAAAAAAAATAAAATAAAGGACTAAGTTGAAATTTAGTTTTCAATCAATTGACTACGTACATAAACAGTAGATTTTCATAAAGAGGATGAAAACTTTTGCCGCACCAACTTGCAACTGCCCCTCAAAATAATTGTGTCTCCATTGTTTTTTTCCCCTTCTTTGAGAATCTTCCTGTTCCTAGTGGTTCCAAGTTGGAAATTGCAGAAATGGACAACTGCATAATTATGGGACATGATCATGGGAGTGAATTAATCACGTGGTCTCACCAAATGGATGATGGTGTTCTTGGGCCCCACTTCCAGTAGTGTTCCAATAGATAAAAAGGGTCATTTTCCATATGAGAAATGAATGTCTCTGTTCTTCACGTGTTGGAATCTCCCTCTAGAATGCCAGACTTGCTGTATTCATTTCAAATCTCGTACTTCAACGGTGCGGAGACCGCGGTTGGAGGATCCACACCATTGGACTTGGACCCAGTCAGTCACCCAGCTCAAATTCTTTGACATTCCAGAAGGTGTAACCCGGGTTTCCTTGAAAAATAACCAACCTCAATTGTCAAACGGTCCCATGGTTGCATAGGAATGGGACTTACTAACATCGACTATTCTAACCACACAAGAAGTGGGCCCAATTCAATTAATTTGCAGTTGGTTTCTTTCCATTCGTTTACGTATGTAAATAATTGACATGTATCATGTATAATAGTTATGTTTCATGATATTTGCTTGTGTTCATATTATGCTTGTGATGTTTAAATGAAGTGTGAAAATATAGTGTGTAAATAAGGCTATCTATGGACCAAAGTTTTCACACCTATATAGATGTGACAGTGGTTCATACCCATCTTGCAAAAAGTGCTAGTGCAGTCTCTCACACGGTAATTTTTTTCCAGTGAATTCCATCAACTATCATTTTACGTTCTTGTACGTAGACCTCATATCCATTATCCAAGCCATGTTGCTTGTTTATTGAGCCAATAAACTCCAAGATATTGAAGCTTATTATCTTTAATATTTATAGATTTTGAGTAGTAATTTATGAAAAGTTCCCAACCTATGAATTTGATTTTCTATACATTTTGTACACCTTCAATTCATAATTTGAACCGTTCAATATTCTCATATTACTGGTAAGTATCAAGACTTGAGCTTAGGCGATGCGGGATGTGAGGCTTTACTTTACCAACAATATCTTCATGGATTTTAAGAAATTTATGAAAAACATCCAAAACACTCAAGTACATCTAAAACCGATCAATGTGCTCATTTTCTTATGGAAAAATAGTGATCTTGACCAACATGGTATTTCACATGAGTAACACTTTCATAGGTTATATTTGTCTCTGTAAGATTTACATATACAAAACCCCTTTTTTTCTATCCCATGTATAGAAGGTAATAAAATAAATAGAAGAAAAACGAGAAGGGAAAGTGGAGTTGCATGGTGATGTACGTTCTACGAGTCGGGGGATTCCTCTACGAGACTTCCTAATAAAGGGTACTTAATTATGTGGGACTTTCAATATGGTTTGTGGTGTTTATAACAAATTCTTCTGATTTTTTTTTCTTCATAATTTTCCCATTTCACTAATAAAGGCTCCCACACATCGATCCAGTAGGGGAGAAATTCCCATGACTTATAACCCGCAGATCCCAGGTCAATTAAACACTTGGAGTTTTCCTGTTTGTCATTTGCATTGTGAATCGAAATGGAGGCAAGCAAGGTTGAAAAACTTGTGAATCGAACTCGACTCGTCCAATGTAAAAGATTTGACTCGGATATAGTCAACATGGTAAAAGAATCGTATTTTTTTATAAATGTATATTTTTATTTTTATAAGTAATAAATATTATCAGGTTTTTTAAGATATTTTTATTTGACTCAAATAGAGTCAACACGGTGACTCAAGAGAGTCAAATGATAGTGATTTTCATTGAGGAAAAAGAAATTTTTGGTCATCCACCGTAAAGCACTTACTTAGGAAATAAGACTTTCTTAGACACGAAACAAGATACTTACAACGTTTTTCTTTGGAAAGGTAAGCACTCGTACACTCACACTCAACCAAAACTTTTTTAAGAGTGTTTTTTTTTTTCAAGCCTCCTACCAATGATCGATCCCTAATGAGAAGGATGTGAGCAGGAGCCGTTATCACTAGGCCATCCATGCCTTAAGAGTATTTGTCTGCCACTTCCAACATGTAGTCAGCCCATAAAATAGTCGCAGATGGGCTCATATCCAGCTAATAGTAGGATGCATTCTACTGAATGCACGCTTGCAGCCAAAATCTAATATCAGTCTCAAACATCTTTTAATTTAATTAAACAATCATAAGCAAACTTCATTATTTTTCTCCTTGGTTGGTTTTTTGTCAGCCAAAGGGTCTAGGACCCATTAAAGACCCAATTCTTAGGAGATAATATCCGCTTCCATGGTAAGAAACTCAATCCATGGAGATAATATCCGCTCCAATGGTAAGGAACTCTATCCTCAGATATATATCCACTCCTGTCCTAGGGCTTGAATTTTGGACACTAAGGCGAGAAGCCAAGTTCCCATCCAACTAGATAACCCCTTGTTCTCTTCTTCTTAATTGTTATTACACTCTTGCAACATTCTGGTAATACATAAAGATATCCACTCCACTTCAAGTATCAGTAGGGCTAAATGCATCAACAACTCCATTCATGTATATTATTTAGGTCAAATGGAGTTTAGTTGGGTTACGATGGCAAAATCCCTCAAGGAAGGAAATTTAAAAAAAGAAGAAGAGAGAAGTATGAAGCATCTGCATGGTGCCAAGGATATGACATGGGTTAGCTCATGTTAAGGATATGAGTCCAAAAAAGGGCACACTTTTTCAAGTACCTATAACCAAATAAATTATCAAAGGCCTCAGTATGACGTTACCTACACCTTTTATATTAAACAAACACAGATCCCATTTTTCCTCCTTTGTCAATCGTATCATTGATTTCAAGCATCAGCATAAAGATAATAAAAAAAAAATATTGGAGAGAATATCTTAAGATGGAATATGAATAAAGAAATAGTTAGGCCGGGTCCATTCAGCTGTAGAGGAAGGACACAAGTCAAGGATGCAAGTAGAGGAATATTCTTACCGTTGAAATTTGAATTGTAGACTATTTTTCTTCACCTTCATCTTATTTACCTTTTGCTCCACATACAAAAATTGCCTTGTGGGCAGCATTTCTCACACCATTTTATTTTCACAATTGTATCATTTTTTTTTCCTGTGTGTCAGTTTCTAAACTGTTTTTGGCCAAAATAAGAAAAAATAAAAATGCAGAACAACTTTTAAGTGGAAAATTGTAGAAAATGTACCATTAATCATTCTCCCATGGTAGATGTTTTATCCTTCTAAAAAAAAGTCTTTCCGAACATACCCTTTGAGATATGAGAAGAGAAATATTAGTCTTAAAACAGCAGAGGAGATGACACAAATGATTTATTCTTTATAACCACAAGAGATCTAGAGTTTGTACGGATCTTTTCCTTTTTCACTAACCCAGTGAACTCAAAATATACACTAGGCTCCAAATAATGCAACTCAACCCCTTTTGATTTTATCAAATCTGATCGAGATTATTACTTGAAAGTTAAAGTAACCCTCCCTACATCAAGTTTTGTAGTCAAATTAAAACCAACCTTTCAGGATTAAAAACATAGACCAATATTTTATCAATAATATGCTAAATATAGCCGATTGAGATTATTACTTGAAAACTATCGAGCTTTTGATAGATGTTTTTTTTTTTTTTTTTTTTTGCTTTTTAAAAGAGTTTTTTTTTTTTTTTTTTGTAAGGTCTGCATGTTAAAACAAGACAAAGTTATGGTGAAGCACATTTCTTTATTGAGGCTTTAGCAAAATGCTATAAAGGTTTTTGAATTAAATAGTCTTTCAAGGTATGGCTAACTAACTGAAAATGAAATAAAACCGGCTAACATAGTAACATCTCACTGTCATAATCACTGATTTGAAAGAAAACAACTTATGTAACTGATTTTTATAGTATATGGTTTATATCAGGGACAATTACAGTACTAAACCTGTCAATTGCCTCATAAGTGCCGAAAACGGCCTAATCACCGCAGGTGGATTTGACATGAGTTGGCCGGGCCTCATTCAATTTAATTTTGACTAATGTAATGTTCCGTACCGTAACCGAGTCGAGACGGATTTGTGGCCTGTGGTATCCAACCTGGCTCCCTACTTACTTGGTTGCACGAGTTCGAACGGTTGGTACGTACGTCATCTCTTCCTGTTTGTGCAGGCTCTTTTCCCACTTGTATGGACCTTCTTTCTGTTTGAGTGGGCTGTTTTTCCGTATGTTTATAGGCTTTCTCTTGAGACTCAACCCCTTGGTTGCATTGCAAAAAAAAAAAAAAAAAAAGGTAAATTTTTAAAAATGAACATCAATCAATAGTTTTTTTAAGTAATTATAATCAAAAGAAGATGTTATTTGATGATCCTTTTAGAAATTCACTTTTTATATTAATTTTTAACAATTGTATATGTATTTAATTTCTATTTATTTTAATACAAACAAGGCCATAGGCAAATCTCATCGTAGTTGTATTTATGCTTTTGCTATAAAATTGATCACATGACATACACAAGATGATTGCGAGACTTCATCTCACGTTCCCTTCATTGCACCTGATCATATCTCTCTCTCTCTCTTCATATCTTGTTATCAAGAGGAGAAAGTTTTCAAACCGTTTATTAATGGCTGTTTGCCTAGCTTGCAATGAAGTGCATTGGTCTAATCGGTGAAGAGTTAAGGGAGCCTGTAATCTAATTCCACAAGGTAAAGAGTGAACATTATGAGAATTCTAGGAAGTCAATACATACCAGGCAAATAGACCCTTAAACTTGTACGGTTGTACCACAATTTTTTTTCTTTTGTTTGGGTAAAGTAAACTTGAACTACATGACATGAACCAATGGGCCATGTTGTAAATTTCTGGTCTTTTCATCCAATCCACTTTGGACAGGGCTCAGACAGAACGTTAGGCCCATTGTCTATGTTTCAGGCTAAACATGAATCCCTATATAAGAAGAGGCCCAGGCCCATGGTGTGTGAAAAATGAAGCCCACAAGTCCAGTCTGATAGGCCCGTTAAGCTCGATTAGAATTAAATCGATATAATTTTATATTTTAATAAGTTTATGCATGTGTGAAAATCTTAAACTTCCGCGACATTTATAAAAGGGTGACCCCACAACATCACTAGGGTGGGATGATGATCTTAGGGCCTTGCTGTGGGCTTAGAAGCCAGAACTGAAATAGACAATGGCCTAATGAAAATGCTAGGCCCTGGCTAGAAGGGATGTGCTTGGGTCTGTAATGAGGCTCTCAGGACAGGGCCCTGCATGACTTGCACTGCCTGACCCTCTTCATGATCACCTGATCCTTTGACTCCCTTAGTATTAATCCGTAGTATGTGCAAGGATCATATTCAGCTCTATAGTTGTTAGTGAGCTCTATCTGGGCTGAAAAAGATTTTGGGCTGGGCCAAACCCCATCTTCTGGCCCTACAATAAATGACCAGCTTAGACCTTAGTTCTCCACAATACGTAATTAGCTAATCTTTCTGGCTCATGTAACATAGTCACCACCCACCGCATGTTACATGTAAGAGCCAAGTTGGATCTTGGCCTTAATATTCTTACCTTTTTAACTTAAGGGCTGGGCCTTCATAACATCCATTTGGATCATACTAAACCGGTCGAACTATATAAGAGGCCAAACTGAAAAGCAATCGGTGAAACTTCTAGACATCTAGTCAAATGGTGTTGAGAAGGGCTCCAAGAGTAACACTTCTCACCTAACTGTCCAGAAAATAGACAATCGTGAAGTGATCAGCATCATCATCAAAGATTATTTGGGGTTAGATTAGTCCTTTCAACTTTTTCACTCCATTAATGAAAACCCAAACTTATACTTACGTTGTTGGTGCGTGAGAGGTCATGTTGTTCCAAATCCAATGAACCACATGTAACAATTAGAGCCTCAAAGTCTCTTGACCACCCACGCCAACGCCCTTCAAGAAAGGAAACTGGAGCCTCATAGTCGTACGTGAAGACTTGAGATAGAGAAGGATCGTCTAAGAGAAGCCAGAGATTTTCAGCCTCACAACTTCTCTGGGATAGTCTTTAGTACCTATCGATTTCTGTTTCGTACCTGAAATGTGACAAGTTTCTACAATTGATGGCCTACCTGAGTAACCATGTGAGAGTTATTTAAATGGAGCCCATGACAGATCAGGTCAAAACTTTACCAGCTTAATTATCAGCTTCGGGTCAGAAGATTTTTACCTCTTGTGATCCACCCACATTGGATCAAGGCCAAGTAAATTTGGGCTATTCCAGCACGATTCATGACCTTTTGGAAATTGCCACACCCTAAGTCTTATGCCCATTTTTTCCTATTGTGTAGACGGTGGACGCATGCTCAAATTGTCCACACCAGTGCTGGTGTAGGTGGAACCGGATCAGTGAAAAGAGAATAAATGGATGCCTCTGGGCGTCATAAGGATTTGAAATGACTCTTTGAAAAAGATTAAAAAAGAGGCTTATCTGGTAGGACTTTTGGAAATAATTATCACTAGAACAATAATCCGTGTTCAGCACGGTATCTCCATGCATTACAAAATAAATAATCATTTATTTAAAATGTTATGAAAGTACCAACTTCCATAGACCAAGTTGCATAAAATGAACATAGAAAAATTAGAACAAAAAATAGAATAGAAGAGATGGGAATTGGGATAGAAGGGAGTTTTAGTTAAAAGGAAAGACTGAAACTTTAATTGGTAGTTAATAACTATCCCCCTAAAATCCATTCCACTTAGCCCAATAAGAGATTGGGTCAACATGGGTCAAGCCCCATAAACTACAAAATAAAGGCCTTCTTTCATGTGTCTTAAAGCTTCAAGCGTTAGCCTCCGGTTAGGGTCTAAGCCTACTTCCTCAAACAATGATGAGAGGCCAAAGCAGTGACTATTAGAGCATGCATTTATCTGATGTGAGACTTAGGACTTGTTTGGTATCTTTACTCTTTTTTTTTATAGATCCATCTAAAATAGAGCAATTAAAAAAAGAGCCATAAAAAAAAGAGGCTAGAATGAAAAAAAAACGCATTTGGCAACGCACGAATCTATTTTAAATACCCCGCCTCTATATTTTAAGTCCCAAAAACTCTATTTCTCATTTGCCCACTTTTGGAGCATTTGGATTTTAGAGGATTTGCCTCTAAATGTCTAGAGCAGATAGAGTCTAGAATTTTATGCCAAACGCTCTAATTGTTCAAACCTCTATTCGATTTAGACTTTTAGAGAAATAGAGGCATAAAATAGAGATGCCAAACATGGGCTTAATATAAAAGAAGTTAAACGGCAAGTTTCTAAGCAAGGAATAGGTTCCTAAAAGCACTGTTTTTAATTAGATTAACTCCATCTCTATATGAGAAATGCATGATTATGAAAAAGATTTTCCAAACAACCAAAATCCAAACATTGGATTTCTTATGTTTGAGATTTCGAACAAATATAATATAGGTTTACAGAATTTTATGGTCCTTCCATTCATTTCCAGAAAATTCAGACAATGGTTTACATGCGTGTCCACAAAAGCCATTCCTGACTCCTTTCTCTTTTACCGCTGTAGTTATTACTTTTTACCTCTAGGTCCAACCTTCTCTCTCTTTTATTTAGTTTGGGTTAGCTTTTTAAAAGAAAGACCTCCTTTTGGAAGCACTCCTTTCTAGAGAACGGAGACTGGAGAGTGATTTGAAGCAGCAGGTGTAGAAAGAAAGTACCTTTAGTTGGAGAATCTCAAAAACAGAAGAACCCAGACTATTGCTACAAATCTGACTGCTTAATTGGGTTATTAAATCCAAGAAATCCAAAGAGAAATCTCACACTTTGCTAAACAAAGATGGCCCATTTGCCTTTTAGTAATTTGAACCCATTAATTTAAATGGGGACATTGGAAACTTGATCGATGTGGATTTATTGTCAAAATATTTGTTATCTTATTGTAGTCCTTTGGCAAATTTTATTTAAAGTGGTGCCAATTTTGTCATCAAAATCAGGTCCGGAATCCATTGTTTTGAAGGACGCTTGAGAAGGCCCGACTTTCTTTTAACGGTTATAAATCATATTCAACTCTCATTTTCTTATTCTGGACTTTGCATTAATGTCATCGTCCGTATATTTCCTCTATCAACTTCCACAGACATGAAATGTTGTACGTAGAGAAATATCTTCATCAAGATTCAAGACCCAGTGGTCTTGTCACAACGGGAGAAAAAGATGCGGAGACCACGATACGTCTTCTCCTTGTACAAAACCCAAATCAGAAAATGATTAAAAAAGAAAAAATTGTTTCAAGGCCAGCTCAAGAATACAAGAGAGAGAGAGAGAGAGAGAGAGGTGATGGGTGGCATTAAAGCAGCGGCTGATATTGGAATTGAAAGAGCATCTGAGAGTACGATTTCATTCATTGAGAGGGTCATCGAAGAATAACTCTACAATAAAGACAGCTGACAAGAGGCACTCGTGAGCATTATAATGGTCATGCGATGCAGCTCGTCCTTTTCTTCTCCTCCATATGGTTGTAAGCTTCTGTTGATGAAACGAAGTATGATGAAATCGATCAGGAAAGCCAATGCTCCACAAACAAAGCAGTGATAGGCCCACCACTGGCGTTTCTGATCAGTCTAGCATCGGATACCTCACTCCAGCTGCCATTACTCGTTGCTGCTCTATCTGTGATATTATAATATGATGATAGTTTGAGAATGTGTGTGTCACGAGAGAGAGAGAGAGAGAGGGAGAGAGAGATATGAAAGTAGAATGAAAAGATGTGATTACATGGAACAGTTCGTGCATGTTGTTTTTGAGGAAGCAGTACTCATGCTCCAGGAGCTCCAAAGAACGCAGGCACCTGAAAGTAAAGTTATACGAATCGAGTCAGGAGAAAGATGCATGGCCTAAACAGTTTTCTAACCTTTTCTGGTCAACAACAAGTCTTTGTAGTTGACTTCTCTCTCTCTCTCTCTCTCTCTCTCTCAAACAAGTGTAATGTTTCTAAATTCTGAAACATACCCGACCCTGCTGTTCTGCTCAGAAGCTGCCCGAAACGCAAGACATACGTTACGGACTCGTTTTGCTCCAATGCTCGAACTGCTGCCCATGAAATGATTGAGATGAATTCCCAACTTCTTGTAGTCCAAGTACTCTCTATCCATGCTGAGAAAACCCCCCAGAACAGAAAAAAAGCAAAGTAAATCTCATATTTATCAATATCATCTCAATCATCAACTTAAAACACACAAATAGTACTCACAGAATGGCTCGTAAATTCCTGAGGTGCTTATCAGACTCTCGAAAGTATAAGTTGACGACCTCCGAGACGAAGTTGGGTGAAGACTCATCTTGCAACTCCTGCAGCTGCAAGAACTGCTCGTCCAACACTCCCTGCACACAACAAAGATCATTTAACAATATTTTCTTACTTGGAATGGGTTGTCATGAAGTGGGTGATTGAGATCAGGAAAAGGAAGGAAGTGAAAAAAGACAAGTATATGAGTATCAAATGAGGGGAAAGAAGATCACCTGATGGAAGAGGAGGGTCAAAAGGCGATTCATGTCCGCCTGGAGGCGGTCGGCACTGAGCCCAAGCATCCACAGAGGGAGACCCGTTTTGGCTTATGTTGGTAAATCACCACAGAGAAGGAGAAATTGGGGAGATTGGTTTTGAAGGGCGGTATGGTAGTTTTTTAGTTGGTGAGGTGGTTGCTTCTTTGGATTTTTACTTTCTCCGTTGGTAGTTGGTGCTTGGTAGGAAGGAGGAGAGTCAAGAGTGATATTTAAAAGGAAGAGGATAGGGGGGGTAAAAATTAAAGAAAAGTTTGAGAGAGAGAGAGAGAGAGAAACTACATAGATAGACAGAGAAAGAGAGAGACTAGGGAAGAGAGAGACTATAGAGAGAAGGAGAGATAAACTACATAGATAGAGAGAGAGCGCGTGGGAAGGAGAAGCAATCGAGGTGAATGTGGGGTATCTACCGGACCGGCCGCAGGGGAGGAGGTGACCTGGTGTCGCCCGTACTTGGGTGCCTCGCGTGCTGTCTGTTGGGCAGGCGCGGCGGTCACCCTCCTCCCGACCACTGCCTGCAGCCGGTAAATGTCAGCCCAAACTAAAACGGCTGCTCTGCTCCTCTTCTCTTTTTTCTTAATTTCTATCTTTGACTAAAAACCGACCTTTCTTCTTTTGTAAGTCCTCCAGCATCTTTTCCAAAAAAAGGTCCAACACCAAGACCTTTCAAATTTTTTTTTTTTTTAATCTACACTATCCTTCCATATTATTTTTTCTAGGAAGGTATCTTATGGAATTTTATTGCGTATGGACTCCAACAAATATTGCTTTTGTATAGGTCAAACATAGGATTATTTCCTTTGATTTTGTTTATTCATTTCCTCATCCTCTCTCTAGTACAAGGTTATACTTCATGCTAAGTTGATTTTCAATGAAAGAACATATAAGGGTTGGAAAACTCATGGCTTAGACTCAACTTTTTCAATGCAGAAAAAAAAAAAAAAAAAAAAAAAAAAGACTCGGATAGAACAAACTTGGAGACTCGAGAGTTATATATATATTTTAATTTTAGAATAATGTCAAATATCTAAAAACAAATGAAATACTTATAAAATATAAATAAACATTAATTTACATGCATTCATGTCACTCAATTTAAATTAAAAAAAGTTCATATATACAAGAAAAATACTGTAATAAAGAAAATAAATGGGAAAAGTGCATATTACGTGATTTGTTGGTACAAATATCAAATATAAGTTTCAAATTACATCCCAATCATTATTTTTAAATTGTTGAATCCAACCTCATTTATAATTACTTAAAAATAAATATTAATTATTTAAAATCAGATCTCCTCATTAATTGGTTCAAAATGCAAGTAATTCATTAAAATGAGATGACTTAGCCGAGTTGCCCCTTTATTCGACTCGATCTTTTATAGAAACAAGATGACTCGGGAGTGTCAATAGTCAACTCAAGGAGTTTTCCAATCCAAATATATTACCAAAAAATGAAAAAAACTTTTTATTTTAATGATATGCCTACATTCACGGATATAACATGAGAACTATTCAATACTACAAGGGCAATAATTGATTACAAGAGGGTGCATAAAATTCAATTTTGTTTTCCACCTCCGCCTCTCTCTCTCTCTCCACCAGTTTTTTCTCATGTCCCCTTTTCTCTATGGCACAAATTAAAAAATAACCTTAATTTATTTTTTCAGTTTTGGTAATATGTCAACAGTAAAATCCCTGTATAAGAAAGGCTTCCCACTTAAGAATTTAAAATGTACTTTAAAAACCATAGCTAATTAGGAAAAGTCTTCTCATATAAGAAAACCAAAAATCACTTTTAAACACTTTGTCCTTTTTTTCCTATTTAAGAAGCCTTAACTAAATTGGACCTAACCTGACTCCGAGAGAAGAGAGAGAGAGGAAAAATAAAGGGAAATGAGGATGAAGGTATTCCTCATTTAATTCCTACATTAATATATGTACTCCTTATAAAGGGCTGAATGATCCGGAATATCTTTTCTTTTAGCTTCAACAGGTGGAATTCTAACATAAAAATGATAATATCTATTTTTCATGTGCTTGTTATAAATCTTTTCTCATGGGCAGTTCTAAAGGCTTTTTCTTTTTTACATTAGAATATATAGAAATTGAACATCATAAGTGGTTAAAATGGAGATTAAAAGTGAATATACAGAAATGAGCATCAAATAGCCTTCTTTTGTAGGAAAAGAGAATAAAAAAGGGATGAGAAATGAATCCCAACATTCATCCTAATAATTCAATACATAAGAAACTAAATGCCACCTTATGTCCTTCACTTCTCTCCTAATATCATGGGTAGCTGGCATTTTGTAGAAGTACATTAAAAGTGTGATCATTAAACACTCTTGCTTTGAACATGAATGCTGATAGATTTAAGCAGAAAATAGAGCTATGCCTATTGTGCAATATCATCCAGTCTTCTACTTTCACTTATGAGGCTACAAGCTAGAACACACATACTAAATCTCCAACCGTGCCAAATAAGTTTATATACAATAATTCTCTTATTTGCGGAGTCTCACAAGTTTTACTTATTATTACTAGAGTTATTAAATCATCAATAAATAAAAAATTATTAGTGGTATGAGAAAAAGGCATAACTACACTAATAGAAACAAATGGTGGGAAAGAAGAAAAAGTAATTATATAAACTGAGAAACTCATGAGAGAATTGTGGAGAAATGCTAAAAGGTATAAGGTGGGTGGGGGAAGAGAGAGAGAGAGAGAGAGATATTTTGGAGCAGCCAACCAAATATATCCAAGTAGAATTTCCAATTCTTGGCCCCCCTTCGTTACTAGTTGGACATTGTCCATACAGTAATAATGAAGTATATAATTTTTAAATATGTACATTTTAGAATATGAAAAAACCATTAAATTAGGCTAGTTAACCCTACCTAGCTGGGTTAGCCAAACTAAGCTCAAATTGCATTGATACAGAATTCACATTTCAAAGTAAATGGTGTTGGCATTTTAGTATCACACAGCTACCTAGGGTTAATCCATCCTCGGCCTTTCACTTTAGGTATTTTGGGTTGGTTGAGGGTTTACCCATGAGCAACTCATGTTGAGCCTGAGCTGAGACAATACCCGACCCGACCCAAGCTGAGTTGCACCCCTAGTTTCTCATTTCTGATAAAGAATGTGGTGCCACATATATAATTATTAATGATAAATCCGAGAGAGGACAAGAAACGTTTTGAACTCCTCCAATCTTAATTTTCACAAAATGGACATCACTAGCTCGAAATGTGGGACCTACACAAATCAGTACTTCGATAGATTGATCTTGACCTTTCATTTTCAAGACATCGACCACTTTCTTATTTACCACAATCATGACTTTATGATCATCGATTGGGCAGCTCTCAGATGGGACCCTTAGATGTGTCCATGAGGAAGATTCTATATTCTGTGGCCTTTATCATACAAATCCAGCGACTGCGAGGAATGAAGATGGCAGTGGAATGGGTGTAAATACTTTTAATTAAGTTCCCAAGAAAGTGAGCTCTGCAGTCGATACAAGTGTGTGTGTCTGTGTTATCTTGAAGTGAGTCCAAATATGATAGGACAATACCCTGTTCAAAGTTGTTTGAGCTTGCACCAAAAGTGGAATGATGGGCGTAATGTTTGTCTTTATGAATCTCTATGTACCCTGAAGTATCAACTCCCTGTACATTATTGTATACTCCAAGTTTAAAAAAGGGTGTCAGATGATTGAAGTGTGGTTTTGTTTCTTTGTGGGTTTGCATTGTGCCAATCTTCATTGTGTGGCTTTTGCCTGGGCACATCGTCAATCAGGACCCTACCTTATATCCACTGTCATATATAACACATGGTTGGTTTGCCTACTTCATATTCAATTTGTAAGAATTTTGTATTTGTGTAGCGTTGATGAAGGAATATTTAAAGAAGTGAAGAGTGCATGATTTAAAAAAGAGATGTAGATAGAACTGTCACTTTTTCTGGAATTAATTTACTATGGTGATAAGCATGTACAAGTTTATTTGATGACCCTAAAAGAGGATCTTCTACTTTAGTCATTTAATATTTATGTAACATTTGTTTAGTGTCTACAGTCATCGGTTTTTCTCCAAAAGCTTTTCTTTCTATTTCCTCCTCCCGCATTGAAAGGTCCTTAAATTTTGAAATGAAATCACAAAAAATTGTATTGCTTTTTTCATGCTTTTCCCCACCAAAAATCCTGCACAATGAATAATGAAAAAGGTTTTTCGTGGAAAAATGCCCCACCTTTTCTTCTCATTTCCTTGGAAAAGGGGTTTATTTAATTGCACCCTTATCATTCTTTGATTTGAAAACATTCTGTAGAAATATTAAGAATTCAATTCCCATCAAATAGACTGCCAAGGGCTTGTAAGATGGTAAGAAATGAGGTTCCCATGTGGGAGTCTCCTATAAAAAAAGCCCCTTTATTGAGGATTTCAAAAGGCATAATCTATATCTTCTCCATTTTGTGAAAATTCTTAATTAATTGAAAGAACAAAAAATGGCACCATATTTTAGAAGTGTAAAATGGCTTTTTCCTTTGAATAAAAAAATCCCAAATTGCAAGCATTTGGCTAACTTGGAGGGGTGATAGCAATAGGATAATTTGAAATTCTTCAAACATGAAATTTAAAATTGTAGTATATTCTTCCAATCAAATTCATTAACTTTCAAAGAAAAAGAAACCAATAAAATACAGTTTTTCAAAAATCTCCATCCTCATCATCTTTGCCTTGTCCAATCAAGTTGGAGCTAGCTAAATTAAAGAGTTCTATTAACGGATTAGGATTAAACTATATACAACAAAGATCCTAACCACTAACTAGAGTACAAGTAAGACTCATATATATATATATATATATAATCCCTCACAAGTTCCTATCAGATGGCCCCAATACCTTCCTTCCTTCCTTATATTGGCGAGAGAGAGAGAGAGAGAGAGAGATATTTAAAATGTTGAAAATGCAGAGTATGCTTCTCATCCATGTGAAGCATATAAATTTGTTTGTAACTTGTAAGCAAAAGTTGCAAATGCAGAGTATGCTTCTCATCCACGTGAAGCATATAAATTTGTTTGTAAGCAAAAGAGGCCTCGACTTGCTAACACAGAAAGAGAGCATGCCTTGCTTTGACGTCAGCGGTCTCGGGAAGTTCGGACATTAGAATAGAAGAATACAAGTTTTCTTCTTTTCTAAGGCTGGGCCTTTCAGAAAGACCATACCCATGTACATGGTACATGGGCTAATAGTAGGTGTAATCATGCTTATGCTCCCGTGCTCACTTAGGAATTAGGATAGGCATTAGCTATCACTAATCCTCTTTTCAAAACACTTCTCCCTTCGAGATTCCAAATGTCTCACATCCTCTCTCCTCTTCTCTTCTCTTCTCTCTTTCCTACATTCTCTTTCTTTCTATTCCTCTCTAATGTAAAAAGCATGATGTCATTACTCACCTCCCAAGAGTGTTTTAACTTTTAAGTAAGATACAAGGCCCATTGCTCGAGTTAAATACGCATGTTTATTAGTTTATTATGACATGGGTAAGTGGTCTAATCTTGGTTTTAAAATTTAATAGGGTTGTATTTTTAATAGAAGCTTATCATGTAGTCTTTTGAAATTCAGTGTGTCCCTTGTTGAAGGAAGGTAGTTCTAGTTGATTGAGGTTTAATAATCATTGAGGCAATTAAGGGTGGGATCATGTGCCTAATACATTGTTTGCAATATGCGTCACCTCCCTATTCCATTATAAGGTCATTTCATTGATAACCCAATAGGTATTGGGACTGCTATTTGGTAAAAGACTAACATCAAACAAGATTTTTACAAGGAAGCTATCATGAGTTGCTTCACCATCAAACGCTTTGGAGGTGTGATTGATTCACTCAGATCATTCTTAATAAGACAAAAAACCAAAGCATTCAATTAACTAGAATACACAGGAAATAAAGTAAGATGTGATAGATTTTATATATATGGAGTTGAGTGGAAAAGTGGAGTTCACAAAGTTGGATTCTAAATAAATGGGACAAGTTAACACACTAATTGCCCTGCCTCACTCCTAGGGGATTACTGTTTTTGAGTGAGATTAGATGTGTGATTCCGGTTAGCAAGACTTTGTTTAAAATGCTATTTTCTCGTTTAAAAGAAGAAAAAAATTACCCACAAATCTCAATTTCTTTTTGGTAAAAATATCTACCTAATTAAAACACTATATATATATATATATATATATATATACAGACACACACACTCAAGTTTGGTGAGTCTGGATCCCCTATTTCAATGAAAACAAGGAAATAATATTTCTGCCTATCCCAAATGGCACCTATACAAAATATCATATTTGCGTTTTTCATTCTAAGAAAGCAAATAAGTATGTGCAATTAACTAACATCATAGGTGGCGCTTGAAAATAGACCGAAACAATATTTCCACATTTCTTTGGAAAAGGGGATCTAGAGTCCTTTTTGGTGGGTTCACATTCATATGAATTAGCATGGACTGCACAAGTCCCCCCTCATTGAGGCTATTTTAGACCTCACATAAACTAAACTCATTTGGGGATAAATTAAAAGATTAGTCCTCCTTCCATTTGTCTCTTGACAGGGGCAAACCAGGGGTGGTTGGGGGTCTACAAAAATTTAAAAAACCCCCTATGGCAATCTTAGCGGTCTATAACTTGGGCAACTCCGTGGGTATAATTCCTTTATTCTTTATTCCTTATTGACGTGGTTCCTCCAGAGAAAAAAAAAAAAAAAAAAAAAAACCTTGCCTCCACCCTTGCCTCTTCAGCTTTGTTTTCAGTCAAGGTGTAAACAAGCTGTGGAGCCCAAAATACCAAGCTCGTTGAGGCTCCAGTTTTATCTTGATATACAGTTCATCTTGATATATCATTTTATATTGTATGACTTGTGGGGCCTACAGTCGATCATGAGGAGAGGCAAAAATCACAATGAGTAGTGGATATGTGCAACACATAAACTCCACCACATCATACCACGAGTTGTCCTTTAAAAAAGAGTTTTCAATCCACTGGTGAGTAACAATATGAAGAACGTCAAAAGGCAGTGTGCCAATTTATGGGGGAGTGGAAGTAGTGAGTGTGACTTGAGGGAGTAAGACTAGTAAACGTGCATCAAATGGCCAGGAATAGGATAATTCTCTCCATCCTTATATGTGAATGGTTCTCAAAATAACATTTCCCTACATTAAAATCATGATGAACTTACAAAGCTTTGGGTTAAGACTTGATAATAATGACAACGATATTTATAGTAAATATGCTCATTTAAGTCTAACTGAGTAGGTCCAAATCGAGTTAGCTCATATTGGCTTCATTGACCGCCAGCTGAGCCCAAGCTCAACCTACTTCAGCTGAGTGAGCTGGATCACAGGCCAGCTCCGTCATTGACACCCTTTGTTGTAAAGAGCGGAATGAGAACCCAAAATGATAAGGATGCAAAGAAAAGTCCCCCAAATCAAACCTTCCTTTAAGCTCTGTTGTAGTATTCTTTGTTGCATGGCCTCATTCAGTGTGGAGATTCACTTGGTTATGCAATTTTCTTCATCTGTCTTGATCAGCCCCTTTTGTCTTTTAGTGTTCATGCTTGCATGAAGGGGCCATGAGACATTTTTACTGCACAGCCCACCATGAGAGGAAGCAAGAGCCAAATCCTACTTATGGGTCATATATGGCCCTAGTAAGCCTCCATTTGATAAAGAAAAACCTACATGCCAATCAAATATCACATTTATCCATCCTACAAAGAGCCTCCAGAATACAATAGACAGGTACAAGAGCTTGGTCTAACCATTCATTTCACATAGTTATGATTCCAATTCAGCAGGTAAAACACAGTAACCAAATTAGTTGAAAGTTGGATGATATGTAGTTCTTGATGTGGCAAGTAGAAAATGTGTGATTCATAGAATGCACTTCCTATCCAAAAATCCAGAATGTATGCAAATGACTTGAAGTGGGCTCAACGGCATGGCTTGTACTTTTTTTGTTTTCTCCATTTTTTCTTTTGCCATGGTTGCACCACCTCTTCAACAACTCTGTTTATAAATTACTAGTTCAATTATTCAGTTTTAAATTGTAAATAGTCATGTGTAAACTTTTAGCTTTTTCATCAGATAGAAGTATACCTGTAGCCACCTGCTCTAAGGTGAAGATTGTGGGCGCCATCAACTAGTTCTACTCTGCCATTCTGTTTCACCCCCTTCTTACAAATAGCTGCGAAGACCCCCAACCATCACCTCGCATTTTAGATTGTAAGTCTATGTAAGGTAGTTAAAGACAACTAATCATCACGCTAGCATAGCTCTTCTTTTATTTTGGTTCATGATTTAAAGACTACCATGTTGATAACCCCTGCATTTAAGTTTCGTTCGTCACGTCGTCTTACCTTTACCTTTTACCATGTTAAATAAAATTGACCTTTATCTTAGTGCAGCAAAATAAATAAACTGTTTTCACATTAATTGAACCAAGTTGAAAACAGATATAGCTTTTGTAGGTTAATTCATTAAATCACCAAGGCTCCCCCGGTGGAAGAGCCACGAGAAGCCGTCTTGTAGTATAATTCATTAATCACCAGAAGCAAGATAAAACCAATACACAGCCCTTAATAACCCAATCCATGTACCAAGTGGCACAATACCTTAACCAGAGTGTTATGCAGTTGTTAAAATGGCTACTCTGTGGTGCATTTAAAACACAGTTTCAGACCCATATTAGTTGGGTGATGAATATATTTCTATGCATTGTTCTAAATTGATTTTTTGCTCCGAAGGAAAAGATATTTCAAATTTCAAACAAAGAACAAAAAAAAAAATCCTTCATTCTAAATGGTATATAGGATGTTAATGATTAAAGTATATAAACATAATATAAAGGTAGAGACAATGGAAATTACTGGATTTTAGGTTTCAATGATACCATGAAGAATGGTCTTAGTCACAGCAAGAATGGGTAACCAAGTTTGGTGTTGCTTGTGAGACGCTGGAAAATGACTAAACAAAAGCAATAACTCTTCAAAAATATCTGGTCACACTTGTACCTTTCTGTGAATTGCATTCCACATCACAAACCCCCCATGATTTGATCCTGGCTAAAGCCATCAGTGGGAGTACCGTCCATGGATTTCAAGGGTTCAACTTTATTCAAAGGTGACTACAACACTCCCAGGTAACAGTCTTTCAGAACTTCCATTCTACTAAATTTAAAAGCCATTACATAATATTATTGTGTCATCTCTCTTACTAGACCAAAGGCCCCTCCCCATGATCCAGGTGCACCAGTTTGGTGCAAACAGGGTTTATGAAAATGGGCTAAACTCTGGATGACAGATGCCTAAAGAATTTTTCGAGATTAGAAAATTGTAATTAGTCAATGTTTCACCATTTCTTTTTATAGAGCATTACCATGTTTATGTTCCTGGGCCAAATTATCTAAGGATTGAGATCTTCCATTACTTTGCAACATGCCAAATGAAGTTGAAAGTTGAAACCAAAAGCATCAAATATGGACTGACCTTCTAAGTAGATCTCTCTCCACTTAATTAGCATCACTAAGCATCCTGATGTTTTTGGTTTGATGAGGAACTGCTAAGAAGATGACGATAATGATGACAAAGCATCCTAATGTCGAGGAGATCAAAAAGGATGAAAGTTGGCTAATTTGATGCCCTTGTGTCCTTGGTTTTTGTAGGTGACAATATCATGCAGGGGATGCCAGAGATCCAGTTGTAGTTGGAATATGCCAAAAGCCTACTTTGAGCCTATATTTGCTTGCCTTGGTTATGGACGGACAACTTAACAGCAAATATTCTTGTATTTTCTTGGTAAGTGTTGTTTGCAAATGATATTTTATTTATTAATGGGACAAAAAAATCAAGTAGACAATCAGCTAAACTTTGAGGAAAGGCTTTAGAGTCAAATTGATTGATAATTAGAAGATAAAAAACGGAACCTATAAGTAAGATTTTAGCAAATTTCGAAGTAGGGAAGATGGTTTGTAAAAATCGAAAATAATTTAGTACCATTGCTATGCAAATGGATTAAGACAAGTGGATTGTAATGCAATTGTCGAGTGCCACTTTAATTAAGACGGCATTTTTACAAAACAACAGTTGGACCTGCTTGCCCTATCAAACTAAATGTTGGGCAACAAAGAGACAAGAAGCATTGAAAGCTATGATGCATGGATACTTCAAAATGGGCAACGCATTGTGTCGTATCACATCCGATTCTTCACTTTTTATGTGCAAAATCCGTGTCCTTATTGTCTCCATGGCCTGTCCCTGCTGTGTGTCCATGCCGTGTCTGGGCATCATAGATTGAAAGTACATAGGACAGAGATACAACATGTTAAGAGATGTGTGGACTTGCAAGAATTGACAGAATTAAAAAGGGGGATATTAGAGGAAACTTAAGGGTAGCTCCAACAAGTGAGAATATTGAAGAATGACGTCTGAAATGGTATGGACACATATGCAGAAGACAAAGAAACAAACCTACAAAATGCATTAAAGAGCTAGGTGTACAAGGAACTAGGAAAGAGGGAGACCAATGAAGACTTTTAATGAAGAAGTGAGGAAAAACATAACAAGAATACAAGATTGTGGAGTTACTAAAAATATGGTTGTTACAGGATTGAGTGGAAAAGTAAAACTCATAAGGCCTACCCCACATAGATGGATAACGGTTTGAATAATGATAATAATGACGACGATGATGAATGTGGTGCTAGTAACTGTTGCTTCCTTTCCTTATGATGATTTTCATTTGTAGTTGTACAAATGGTGTCAGTATCTGTTTGTTCCTTTCTTATTTGCAGTTTCTTTTCACTTGTAGCTGTACAATGTCAGTTTCCATTTGTTACTTCACTTGATAGAAGTCAGCATTGGGACAATCCCCTCACAGCTCAGCGGTGGGCATCTCTCTCCACATAAGCAACCAGGGATGAATACCTGGTTGCAGCTCTTGTGGTTAGGGACTTGGTTGCATGTGTGTGTGGGCGTGAGTATTTTACAAGAGAAAAATAAATAAATAAATAAAGTCAGCATTGCTACCAAATGTGGTGTCTGGGGAACACAAGGTAATCGTTTAACAAGTCTATGGGAGATTTTAGCAGAATGAACCCCATGAAGACATATGTATGCTGCACACGTCAACCATTTAGACTTCAAATATCCCCATCCATCAATGCTAAAACAGTGGCTCCAAGTTGCTAGAGGTAAAGAGAATTCTAGTCGAAATTTTTAGTAAATTTGTTGTGGGAATTCCTAAGATTAGTATATACTAACATACATCTCTACTGTAATGAAAGTGGGACATCTTAGAACAGAGCAACAAGATCAGGATGGTGCACTTTAGCTCACATAAGCAGGAGAACTTTCTATGAACTAATCTTTGAGATTTTATGTGGACTTTTTCTTAAGGTGGAAAGATCTTGCCTATCTGGACAATATTTCTTTATGATCCATTTGTTTTCTCTCTTTAATACATTGGTTTAGAAGATGAAAATTAAGGCTGAATCATACCAGTTCCCAGGAACTCTGTCAGGCCTCTTATCATTTGAAATGAATACTTACTCCCATACCACAATTTTAGAGTATTTGGCCATGCATTGACTAACATACAAGTTGAGGTAAGCCAAGAATGTTGGCTGCATTCACAAGAAAAACAGTATAAGGATTGCAAACTAATTAGCCAAAGTACATGGTTCAGAAATCACTCCATGGTCATAGATTGGAGATTGAATTTCTTCATTTTGTTGCAATAATTTGAACAAGTTTAAGACCAGCCATTTGTTTTTCCAATGTAAATCTATCAATCTAATCCTGAATGCCTTCTACATAATTTTGGGTTTGGAAAAGGGACATAGAAGTACTATGGAATTTCGATGCTAAGATGGCACTACAACAACAACAATGATGATGATAAGAAAAATAATAAGGATAACAACAACAACAACAACAACAACAACAACAATAGAGTGCAAACTGCAAATTGTATTAGGTAAAAGTAATCACTATCGACAGCACCAAAAGAATGAGTTCAAACTACCAAAACCAGAAAACAGATAGATATCTATGTTAGAAAGCCTACTTGTGACTGAACAAGACAAGACTTTTTTTTTTGTACAATTCACATCGCGGGTGTCCCGGTATTGAGAAACATCCTTTGCTTCTGAGTTTGTGATGGCACTTTCACATCTGTAGCCAACCCAATTGCTTGAAGCAGCCAGACCACATACCAAGTAAAGTCAAGCTGCCACCACTCTAGCCCATGCCGAGCAGAGTACTCAAAAGCATGGTGGTTGTTGTGCCAACCCTCACCAAATGCCAGCAAAGCAACCCACCTAAACCAGTGAAACTCAAATTCAGGGAAATGAAATGACTCACCATAACTAGATTAGAGTTAGTGCAGAATTGTAGGGACAGTACCAATTGTTTCTAGATAAATCTCCGGTGTTCCAAGATTGACGCCCCCATACATGACAAGCCGAATTCACAAGCCAAGTAATGTGATAGACCCATACAATTCTTACACCCTGAATCAACAAAAAATAACAAGACGTGAATTGAGATGCAGCTATCTATCATGCCATTTGCCTGATGCACTTCCTTTACTCCATATGCGAATTTGCTACAAATTATGACAATACCAACAGAGGTCCAGGCGACTTTTTTCTGAATTGCACCGATTAACTAACTGAATTAAGCTTTGTGAACTGATGCCATCCATGTGTTGACAACCACTTACTCGAAAACCTTAAGCTGATAGAGAATGGTGTAACAATGTATATCAAGCTTACAACACCATGAAATAATTAGCTATTATCATATATCATCATCATCAAATATGGAACATAGGATAAAAGCGGGTTGGTTGAAGTGGAGACTTGCTTCTAAATTGCCAACAAGATTAGTCAGAAAATAAAAATTGGATTCACCAGGAACCCACAACTTTGGCCCAAACAGGATCTCCTGAACATATCTACGAAGGGTGGTGACAGGATGCTCTCACCCCAGTTAAGATCTAACCATTTCCACTTACAATTGGGGGAACATCCAAACACTCAACTGGTACAGTCTTATTGATTGATACTATTAATCATTAGAAGAAACAAGAGTATCATTATCATTCATATTAATTCTGCTGTAACCTTACCATGCCCCAAACAACGAATGGAAAGCCTCCAACAGCATACATCAGCATAGCAAGCGCGACAGGATGAGCCATGTAAGTACTTCGCATGAACCTGTAGAATGACTGCTTCTCCAAGTCACTCACATTGCTTGGCTCACCACACTTGAAAAAAAAAAATGTAATAAACAGCAAAGAGATATAAATAGGAAATGGGGATCAAAGATAAATCAATATAGAATGACAAACAAAGCTCTATACGCATTTAGTACCCTTTGGATGACTGAATTAGTGTCGAAAATCCAGCTCATGTGACTATACCAAAACCCTTCAATTGGGCTATGTGGATCTCTATCAGAATCGCAGTACTGGTGATGATACCGATGAGTGCTCACCCAATCTAATGGACTCCCCTGTTTCATAATCAAATAATCAGAAAAAGCATTTCACCTAACAAAACAGAAGAGATTACATATAATAAAAATAATTCAACGTAACGGGCATTCACCTGGAGAGCTTGAACCCCGCAATAAGCAAAAGAGTATTCAAGCCATTTGGGAAGCTTGAAACTCCTGTGAGAGAGATTCCTATGGAAAGAGAGAGTGATCCCAAGAAGTCCCGTTACCAAGTAGAGCGACAAAGCCATCCAAAAAGCGGGCCAAGTGAACGCGAAAGGCGCAAACAGGCACAAAACGTGCATTGAGAGGACGACGGAGGCCGTGATCACGTCTCGATAGCTCCATCTCCTGCTCCAGTAGACTCTCCGGCTGCTTCTAACCACAACGTCCGAGAGAAATATCTCCCGAGACTCTGCTGCGTTCTTCTCCTCATGGTTCTTCGCTACAGCACGGATTGCAGTTGGGCGGTTTTTGGAGATGATTCGATGAATGAGCGGAGTGGGAAGGAGAGCTGTTGTGGTGTGTAGTGAGGGATTGCGTTTTGCAGAGAGGTAATTAGGACGAGAGGAATACCGTCGAACAGTTGGTGGGCGTGCAGCGGCTACTGCGGCGGCTAACACAGCCATTTGGAGTTAGATCAGAGCGGGTTCTGCATTCGTGAGATGGAACGAGGGCGGGAAGACATCGAAGACATGCAGCAGGACGAGCGTCCGCGATCTACAGGATAAGGAATACGACACGTACGAATACGATGGGCCATGGACCGACTTAAGAATTTTCCTCATAGGGCCCACACGTATCCGATTACGTGGGCCATAGCCATACATCTTATCTGCAATCTGCATCCAATAAGGACAGTTTACAGTGAGTGAGATTGTGTCGTATATGTAATTGGGTAGGCCATTAATCTTAACTAAATCCAATAAGGACAGGTTTAGAATGAGATTGTCGGCATCTGGGATGTTGAGCACACACACGGGGAGCAAATCCAAGCCTTACGCTGAAGAACCGACACCCTAGTGAATTAGGAGAGTCATCAATTACCATGCACTTTAAGTTTTTAAGTAAAAATTATTGACAATAATTGCGATTCAAGTTCCTAAATATAATAATATGAAATAATTATATTATTGATTGTGTGAATTAGTTTGGACCTCATGTGTTGTGTGGGACCACCCCAATAGACGTGTGATCACAATTATAAGCTGTACTTTCCCACTTGCAACTTCCACAGGGCTCGGACCGGCCGAGTACCCAACAGGGTTTGGAGGTCATTCCATCAATCTTTCAAGATGGTGTTTCAAGTATTTGAATTGTCATTAAATCCTCTATACAAGTAATTAAAAGCGAAGGAACAGCGTTAAATATCGGAAAAAAAAAAAAAAAAAAAAAAAAAAAAAAAAAAAAAAAAAAAAAAAAACAGTGACAATCTCCCCCCACTCCAATGGAAATTTAATTGAGGGAATATAGAAAATGAATTGCAAGAGCTGTTTAATTCAACGTCATGTACATCTACTTTATAGTCTTCCTGTCTCACTGTATAATCTTCACCCGTCACCTTTTCAAAAGAGCTTATTTTTATAGTCTTCCTGTCTCACTGTATAATCTTCACCCGTCACCTTTTCAAAAGATCTTATTTAACCATGAATTCCTATACATTCTTATTAGCTGCAACATACATTACTGTCTACTCATTTGTCCTCGAGAGTGGCCTCCGCCCTCCTGTAATGTAACGAGGGGCGAGTAAATGACTATAATTGCTTTCACCCACAACCCATTCCTCATCAGATTTCAAGTTGAACAAATGAAGAAAGAGCGTGTCACACACATGGTCCAGACCGTCTGATTTCTGTTACTTGAGCCCCTTCGTGCAACACATGAAATGAAAGAATCACAAGTGCAATTGATGGATTGGATTTATTTTATTTTTTTATATATATAACAGATTGAATTATTAAAAAGGGACAATTTGATATTTTTAAAGATCAAGTGACATCTTTGAGCAGTAGCTTGAATCCAAGATATCAGACTGGATCTGGATATTTAAACAGGTGATATGAACTATGAACTCGCATTATGGGCCATGCCCTCATAATGGTTCACTTCAGCGATTAGCCAGGTCTATATTATTGATGGGTGGGATATGGGCCATGGCTAGTAGATCGGACAGGGCTGGGCATTTTGCTGTGGCCTATCAGGCAAAAGAAGTAAGAATAATCCAGGTCAAATCATCTGAGAAACTGTGTTCCAGTCCCACTATATGTTTATTCAATATTGAAAACAGATATCTTAATTTATGGGTTTCTCGCTGTTTTGGGATGAGAAAATGGGGTTTCTGCAATGAGATTTGGACGGTTGGATAGGCAAAAGTTCAGGACTTGCTCTGGAATAGACTGAAGTTGAATTTTGGGCAGAAAAAGGTTGGGATTGAGATTGGAGGATGAAGGGTTTGGAAATTGGCAAGGGCTTGGGCATTTGAGTTTAGGATGGATCAAGTGGATGGACTTTCAGGAAATTTGGGCCGCAGCAGTAAAAGGAAATGAATGAAAGCAAGAAACAACTTTCCTATTTGGTTTTGACAAATGACTAAGTGAAAATTGAAACAAAACTATATAAATAGATTTTCAAATCTCACATGAAAATGTACAAACCTCACGAATCATTGATAATCGCAAATAAACGCTGCCAATAACCACTAAAGCCAACACTTGTCATTCAATATATTATTATTAGACACCAAAACAGCATTTCCAAGAAATGTATTGGGTCTAGGAAATGACATCACAGCAAGACAACTAGTGTTACTGGTTTTAAAATATAGATAATTAAGATTTGAAATAACATATTAATCTGAGGAATCCAGAAGAAGGGCTTAAAAAAGAATTCAAGCTAATAATAAAAGCCAAAGCCTATGACGGTAATTTGTTTATTCAGTCAATACCACGCTACCAAGATCCATCTTCAGTTTGAAACATATATTAACTGTAAAATCGATAGGTCTGTATTATATCTTCTTGGCAATAAACAGTCCCCACCTCTGCTCACCAGCCCAACTCCTCCTAAGCTTTGCCTTCCAGCCATCAACAATTTCAGAATAGTCCTCCTGAAAAAGTGAAATTATACTCAGCAAAACAAGAAAAAGAAGAGGGAAGAAATAAAAGACAAGCTAAGGGAATAAACTGCACAAAAATAATACGCACTTCAGAAAACTCTTGAATGAAGGCATCTTTATCCTTTTCAACAATATCCAATTCCTTCTGCAACACCTTCACAAACTGCAATATACCAAGAAACCAATTCTATTGGAACCCAGATACTTCAAAGAGAGAAAAAAATAACAGCATGTACGTAATATCATTGGAACCTGATCAGTGCAATCCTCTGCAATGACCTCATTAAAACCAGCATCCTTAAGCATCTGGTCAGGAAGGTAGAGTTAGGACAGGCAGGAGTAAAAATTACATTAATTAATATGCAAAGAGAGTACATGTGGAAACACAAAATGTCTGGCCAAGCAAAGGGGCCTCTAGGTATAACAAGAAATATTAAATCTTGATGGCCCAAGCATGCACAAATTTTGCCCCAACAGTCTCACTGATCAGAAAACCATAGCCATCGACTGTTGGAATTCACTTCTTGTTGAATATCATCCATTTTCTGAACTTCCATTTTTAGGCCACTAATCAACAGTTAAGATATCCTGTTGAAAAAATTATTTGCACCGGATGATTCATATCAAATGTATACAAAAAGGCCAAGCACATTCTCAAGCAACAGGCCAGGCATAGGTGGTCTGGCTGCGGACCAAATGACAGACCACAATTAGTCCCAGTAATTACTCCTGGAGCATTTCTTCTGTGCAGTTTTCATTTTCTTCCCTCGTGGTATTTTTAGCTTAATCTGTCCAAGACCCCAATGGATATGTATTTATAAATGACAAAAGCTTTTGTTTGGACTTCTTGAGAAGAAGATTTTAAATTTCGTTGGTACGAGAGATTTGCACCACTATACAGGTGGCTTGACCAGATCTGGGATTCTCTAGTTGAGTAATTTGGGTGGACCAATCTTCCGATCTGCAGTAGTGTTTCCTACAGCTGTTGTCCACATCATTTCCAGAAAATATCAAAAACCAAGCACATCAGTTCATTTCCATTCATTCCCATATCAGTTGCCTTAAGATGACTCCACCTCGCAGCTAACATGCACATTTGGCCCATTATGGGGATTGGGGCCTACCAGATAAATGATTTGGACTATATAATAAGATGGACTACATTGTTCGAATTGTTGAGTCTGAAAGCAGAGAGCATATTTTTCAAAGGAACATCATATGGAAACTATGAGAAACAAACGCATGGTGGAACTCAATGAAAACATACCTGACCATAGGCCTTCACATCATGCAGATCATATCCTCTCTGCTTAATGTACTCGGAAAAGTGTGGTGATATTGGGCCAGCTCTCTTACAGTAATCGCTGATTAGAACTTTACCTCCTGGTTTCAACCACTTGAGAAGGATCTAAATAATGCAGGTTTGTCCTGAGAATACATCATTTTATGCATGATAATCACGCAAAGAGGGTATGGGTAACACGAAGAAAAAGAAAGAAGAAAAGACACACACACACACACATGGTTTTAAGCTTAAATAAATCACAGTCAAAGTTCAAAACTCAAAGCATTAAGAGCATACTTTCCAGGGAGCCATGACACCTGAATACTTCAAAACGGGGCAAGGTATGGTGTCATATCTGATACCTCATTAACTAGAGAATCCTCAAGTTAACAAATGCATGATTTGGTCTCTCATAAGATTTTCTTCCAAGTGGAACAATTTTTTTCCAAAAAAAAAAAAATCAACAATTTATTCTTTCTTTTGTGTATCTCTCACCCAAATCTTAAAGAATAGAGGCAGGAAAACATTTTCCAAAGTTGTCACAAGAGATACGAAAGAATTGACAGGTTAAAAGATAATGAAGTTTGGATGTGACTTTTAAACGTGGTGGTACTATATCGTACAGTACCAATACAGATTAGTAATATCAGCTGTGTTGGTTGTTTACTATAAATAATCAGTCATCATTACCCACTAATAGATACATACCATATCAGCTTATATTTTGAACCTTGTTCTTAGGTAGTACTCAAGATAAAATTGCATCATAAATTTATCAACAACCACTTTTGTGCACTGGAAATCACAATGATGAGAAATGAATATATCTATATTATATAAAGAAAGATTACTTTCTTATGTTACTTAATAGTATTTTCGATGAAATCATGTGTAAACATTGATTATCACTTATGTGCACTAGAAATCGATGAGAAATGAGAAAAGAGAATGTTACATTCATGTAGGAAGTCGGTGATACCTAGTCATTAAAGATAAGAACCAATATTACATAGTGCTGATTGCAGCCATAACCATTGAAACATCACCAAGAGAGTGGTATCATATATCATGTAATGATCAGTTAAAACATTTAGTTTTAAGTAACTTACCATCATTTTATTAATTGACAGTAAACAGAAACAATCTTCACAACGACAAAATATATAAATTTTAACTGAGAGGATTTACTTGTATGTGGAGAATAGTGTCCCGGCTGTAGATCACATCGAATGCATTATCAGGGTAAATTTTCTTGGTGCAGTCAGCAACCTCAAATTCAACTGAGCATTTACGTCCGATTGCACGTTCAAGAGCAAGTGAAACCATGTTTACAGAGAGATCAATGCCAACTACCTCCACGTCAAAATTCTCAGCCATGTAAAAGTCACCTCCGCCAATGCCACACCCCACATCAAGGACTTTTTGGTCAGGCCTAAGCTCTAGCTTTGCCACAAATTCCTTTGTTGTATCTGCTCAAGAAAAGCTTCGTTTAGAACATTAAAAAGATGTTGAAGGATGAAAATTAGAAGAATCCTCATTTTTATTGTAAATGACAACATAGAAAACAGAGAGCTTGTTGATTGGTAAATAGACATGAGACATGTGACTTCTTTTTTTCCTTTTTGAATGATATATATGTTGTATTTGGGTTATCATTTTCCAAAGAGATGAACTGCAACAAGTTGGCAGCAACAAAGGACAAAATGTATGTTTATGTCATGACCCGAACTCTGGGGCCCACGAAATATGTAAGTACTCATGGATATTGATGAAAATCAGTCTCAATTAACGCTGGAAATCGCAAGAGTTCATATCCTTTACTCAGAGCCCTTCAAGATGTGAGATCTCTTCCTAGTGATGTTGCTTGTATCTGTTTTAAAAAAATATAGAAGCAGCGGTGTTAAAAGGACAAGATTGTAGTTCCACAGGGCCAATGTTATTCCAGAAAATTATAGTAGCCCAAGAGGAGAAGATGATATCGCTTAGTGCAGCCATCAATAGAGAAGTGAAACACTAATCTTGGAAGTTCCATGTTCCACTTCTTTCAAAGACACGTTGGTTGTCTATGAGAAATGTGCGCAAAATGGAGGCGAGAAGAATGGTAAGCATAGTTGTCAATTTCGTTCTAACCCTGTTTTGGTTTGACTTTGAAATGAAAATTTTCTACCAATTCAGCATTTTGGTGTTTCACTTCAGATTTCGGTAAAATTTTAAAAATTTAAATATATATATAATTAAAAATATAAATTTAATAAAAAAATTGAAATTAGCATATGTACTCTATATATTCAATTTGTTATGCCATCACATATGATGAAAGAGACTAATTTGAGATCTCAATTTTGACCGGATGGCAACAAGTCAGATTGGGTTCTTGTTTAGGCCAACCCAACTCGAATGGCAGTCAAGTCAGATTGGGTTCTTGTTTAGGCCAACCCAACTCGAATGGCAGTTTCTGTGACTCATACCTGACCCACCCTGTACGAGGTTTATGGTTTCTTATGCCAAACTCCTACTGTGACAAGTTTATGATTTGTGACACTGAACCCACCCTGTGGTGGGTTTATGGTTTGTGATGCTAAAGCTGCCCTGTACCCCGTGACTAGTATGAGTTGTGTCAGGTTTCCTAATGGATGATTTTCTTTTCATTTTAAATTAAAAAGAAATTATTCATGTGGTGGATAGGAATTAAACCTATGATCTGACGGATGGTATGAATTGCCTATTACCACCTTTGGTAAAGTAACTTTCCATTGAAAATTTTTCTAAATAATATACAAGTTAAAGGTAAATAGAGTAGGCATATCAAGCAAACCCAAAACCTGAAGCAGGCATATCAAGTTGAAGTCCAGAAATGCATACTTGCCTTGAACCCGCCCAACTCACTACCCAACCTGCCTCTAATAGGAGTGGGTTAGGGCGAGTCCCCATTTAAACCTGACCGATTGCCATCCCTATTTGCACAATTAGATTTGAGAAACAAAGGCTCTCAACCACTTGGCTACCATAAAATCATTTATTTTCCATGTTTATTTTAATTGAAATTTTTTCCATCTCAATATAATTCAATACAAAAAACATCTTATTTTAAATTTCTTACCAATTTTTAAAAATTTGTGTATTTTTTATATTATGAATTATATTGCATGTGCTAAGCACGGGCATGTTTTGCTAGTATCCATATCAATGATACATGTATTTCTAGATGGAAAATATATAATTTATAAGTCCTGATGTTAAATTATGCCGTTGATTCTCAACTCACATCTCCAATTATCAAAGCAATGACCTAAACTAATATAAATAAACACATTCACATAATCACTGCAATACAGTGTGGCACATTAATACCAAAATCAAAATGAAGAGCCTTTCTGTTAGGGAAAAAAATTTAAATATATATCTTCACTGGTCAGCCGAAATCTGGAGGCAAATGGTTGAACAGTGCCAAACAGGTCCTACATCTGGATCAAAGTTTTATGGAGGGCTGTTAAGTTTTTTGGTCATTCAACCAAACCAAACTTGAACATCGTAAATTGAAGGAGATATTCACAAGATGGACATATTAAACTTGAATGAGATGCATACATATACATTTTAGCAAAGTCGTGGCCCAAGTCACAGTAATGTGTGATAGGAGATATTCACAAAGCCCAGAACAAAGCAAACCAAGATATTACCAGGTCCAATTTGGTGGGCCATCAATACAATATCCCTGAGAATCCTAAAGGGACAACTGAATCTGTCAACTTAGGTTTCTGAGTTTTAGATAGCTAAAAAAGGCGAAGTCCAAAATGATTCTCTTGTGCAGCAAGATGGAGGTAACAATGGGCAAAATAGGAATCTTTCAATCCAATCCATACAAGATGATGGCCGTAATCTCCATTCTACCAGTGAATATCCTATCCAAATTGCAAGTGCAAGTATCATAGCTCTACTAATATTTTCTGAAGGTAGTAGTCCCTGACCAATCTAGTCGAGAAAAGATTGTGCAAAAAATTCTTGAAATAGCCGATAACATTAGGGACAAATTATCCAGCAGATGGATGGGTATTTAGTAGACTGGGGTGATAAGTTGACAGAAGTATGCATGATTCTGGCTTTCAAAGAGAAATAGGTGTTGCAATGAACTGTGTATCTTGTTCAATTCCAATTGTTGTGTTGAAGTGCCCTTATTTGATACCAGCAGTCATGATAAGAGGATGGAAGAGAAGGTGTTAGAAGTTGGCAAAGTGGTAGGAGTGTCACTTGGCAAAAATGACAATGATATGCGATTGTTAAGGGTCTTCGAATAAGGAACGAGAGGAAGGAAAATCCAAATGAGCACCTACAAAATGGAAGCATGTGTTTACAATATCCCCATAGCTCGATTAATTGTGATCAATCAATAGAGATCAAGCATTTTACGTCTTGATTGATATGAATCAGCCATCATCAATTCACAGTAATTATAGTCATATACCAATTGCTTAGCTACTTCATAATCAAAACAACTGCAGCATTTTATTTCCTAGTTATGAAGAAAAACACCAAAAAGATTCATGAATAGAATGCAGACTGAGACTAGCATTGACTGAATTCCAATGAATTAAACTTCAATTATAAGGAATAGAAATCGCCAGACTGCATACCAAGTCCTCCTGTACTCACAAAACCTTCTCCAAAGACACGTTCATAGCGCAATATGCCACTGCAACTATACTGTACGTTATCTAAAAAGCGTTGGAATCCCCTATCATCAGTTGACCTGACCTTTTGCCATATCCAGCAAATCTACATTATACAAGATATCAAAATAGTGTCAATTAAATCTGTCATGGTCTTGCTTGGTTCCAGGAGGGAAAACAGTTGCAAAATGAAGAAAATCAAATAATTTACCTGATTTTGATTCTTTTTGTTCTTGACGTAAGCTCCTATACACTTGAAGCTAGTCAAGGAAAGTTCAAAGGAAGTTCCAGAGCCTTTGTGCACGTGACAATCTTTAAAAACCTGTAGAAATTTCAAATTAGAAAAATAAGAAATGGAGATAGAACAAATAAACTCTCTTTGAAGCTATGATGAATAGATACTTCAAAATGGGCAATGTATATGTAGGAAATATAAATGCTTTGTGCTTAGTTTACTTAGTGCCGTATAGTATCCGATAATTCACTTTTTATGCATAAAATCTGTGTCCTCGCCGTGTATCTAGGCATCTAGCTTTGAAGTTCTCATCTAAAGGAGAACATGAGTACAATCCTAAAGGCATGCTTGTTTGCAGAATATCTGAGAATTCCTGTTGGGGGGGATATCTGACTTCCCACCAAAACACACTCCCCCGGCTGGATTCAGAAATGGTCCAAGTCCCCCGAGAATCTTTTAATCTGGAAATTGGAGAATTTTGCAAGCCAAAAGTGACAATCCACATGGTTGGAACTTGGGGACCTCTCTAATCATATCAAATAGGGAATTCCAATTACTAGGGTACAACAAGTAGCATTGCTGTCAAAATTTCCCAACAAATGGAATTCCCATCAGAAATTCCTCCAAACAAACACATGTACCATACTAGCACAGGTTGCCCATTATCGTGGTCTACCTTTTAGATTGCTAGATCTATCAAGAATCTATGTGATCAAGGATCTTAAGTCCTAACTACACACTATGAATTGCAACATGGACAGTTATAAGACAAATAATCAGGCTGCATGATATGATGCCCAGATACTTCAACATAGGCAAAATACCATGTTGTATTGTGTCTGATACTTCATTTTTTATGAGTAAAATATGTGTCCCTGCCACATCCATGGCGCGCCCTTGCCGTACCCATGCCATAACTGGGCATCATGAAATTTGGGACAGTTCCACATTAAGTGTGACTTAACACAACGAACGACTAAAGGTGTAGATAGATATTTTGTGGTCATACTATTAAAATATATATATATATATATATTGGTGGTCATCAGTATTCAGTACACCCAATGTGTAATATGTAACATATGTATGAGTAACTCTTGTTCTGCTTCACATATTCATTCGACCACATATAATGGTCCAAAATGGAGAACGACAGAACTGAAAAGTCCGCCAACCATACAGATCAATAAAAAAGATAGGAATTGAACAAGCACAAGAAATTGTACATGGGAGCCAGCAAAACAAAATGAACAGAAACCAAATGGCAGACTAACCTTAGTAAAAAAGAAAGGAATTGAACAAGCACAAGAAATTGTACATGGGAACCAGCAAAACAAAATGAACAGAAACCAAATGGGAGACTAACCTTAGTATAAAATCGAGGTTCTCTGTAGTGCGTCGGGTTGCTTCTTCTCTTAGAATCACCAGATTGATGGAAACATGATTCTCTGAAGAAGATAAAACCGCCAACCTTCAACCATTTGATCATCCTTTCTGCAAGATTCTCAACCTAACGCCAATGCAAAATTAATGATATTAAAACTTCATAGCACAGTGATATTTCTAGAAAGATTTGATTTGTGGTCCAATGCCACCACCAGAGACATGAAATCACAAACAAAAAATAAAACCAACAATTTTTTTTCTTCCATTGGTAACAAAACCAACAGTGTTTAACAGAGTCTATCTAAACGTGCACGTCAAAATGATCAACAAACAAAGGCCTATTACACAAATATACAAGTCATTCAGACATTGAACACGTGGAATACATTTGAGCAGGCACTAGAACTAGAGTAATGCCTATCAGCAGAATATACCAAAGAGAGTCAGGAAACTTTGTAAATTATCACTACAAGGAAATAGTAGATTAAGAAAAGGTCAACTCAGCCATGGACACCATCAGTGGTCAATGCCCATGATTTCAACAAAAACAAGGGTCCCGTTTGCAGAATTCATCCGTAGAAATAGATTTTTGCTTCCAAGGAATCAAACTTGTTGGACCAGTAAAATCACTGAGTCCAAATTCCCATCCATATCCAGAGTCTTCAATTTTTCAATTCCTCTTAAAAGAATCCTAAAATAGAAGCACATGTCTGTGGAGAACGCCTGCACGAATGCACGATGTGATTGTTGCCACTTGCCAAAGTGCCAAAAACAGAAATACACAAGAATGAAACCAAGTTAAAAAAAAAAAACAATATGCATCAACAATGGAGATATCAGATAAATACAAGGAATGTGATGCATAATTTGCTCTCCTCATGAGTTTGCTGGGTTTTAAGACCCTTTGAGATGAAGATTGTCAACAAGAATATCAGAGGTCTAGGTAGTAAGAGCAATAGGATGGTAGTCCAAAAAGAAAAAGAAAAGAAAAGAACTGGTTCCTGAAGAAGCAATGCTGTACTAACACAGAAGCACAGAAGAACTCAAATCAACAATTTAGAGAAGTATCACTGGAAAAGAAAAAAAAACCAAAAAAACAAAAAAAACAAAAAAAAAACAAAAAAAAAAAAACAAAATAGAGAAGTAAACAAGGTGAGAATCTTGGATACACTTTGAGTGCATCTAATGGAGTTTCTGCTAACCCATTGCAGATTTATCATATTCCAAATGAGGATTTATCAAATTCCATATGCCTCCAAAACAGAAGAAGGGCCCAGATTTTATAAAGATGGTAAATAATTTGGTGTGCGTTCAACTGTTCATGTCAATACTCAAATACTCGCCTTCCTATTTTTTTCTCATCTTGGAAATGTTAAATTACTAATT
This sequence comes from Camphora micrantha, assembly GCA_003546025.1. Taxonomy (NCBI): domain Eukaryota; kingdom Viridiplantae; phylum Streptophyta; class Magnoliopsida; order Laurales; family Lauraceae; genus Camphora; species Camphora micrantha. Next base: position 63,994,606 of record QPKB01000002.1, read on the forward strand.
TCAACCAAAATCAGGGTATTCACAAACTTAAACATTTCTTTTATAGAATTACAAAGAAAACAAGGAAGTTACCAATCACCTCGTCATCCGAAAGATACATTAGTAGCCAGTTTGAGAATATTAAATCCAGAGATTCTGGCAAAATCTTCATGTCTGGAGATGTTACATCAGCACACATGAAGCTGACATTCTTAAAATGCCCATTAGTGCTTTCATTCTGCAAGATCCCAATAAACAATGCTGAGAAGTCAAGAGGCCAAGAGATTCTTAAGCAATAAGAATAAAAATGCAGTACAACTTATATCAATTCAGTAGTCCTAAGCTTTCACAAAAGAGAAATATGAGCATACTCTTTTAGTAATACTTTCAATGAAGTCCAGTAAGGTAATATGTGCATACCTTTTTAATAACACTTTCAATGAAGTCAACAGCTAGAACCTGACCAGCCTTCTTAGCCAACTCACCAGTGAAGCGACCAATACCAGCACCAAGCTCCAGTACTGATTTTCCTTGAAAAGGTGGAAGTAAAGAGAGTATCTGCATAGAAGGAGAATAAAAAAGTTCAGAGATTTGGATGGAAAACCAGCACTATATAGCCAACTATAATACGAAAAATAAGTGTGGAAAATCAACCATACCAAGCCAGCAGCAACATGTCATGATCCCTCATACTATGTATCAGGGGCCCATTTGTCATCAAAGTAGACAAATGGCATCAAGAGTAGCCTAAATTTCAATCAGATCAGAGTAAATGTCACTCCAAATCTGAGTAATTTTCGGTTGTATGAAGGCCCACCATAAGGACAGATGAGCACCACAGTGCACATCTTAAGGGGATACATGAGAGACTCTCAAGCGGTAGATGATATCAATGTCTAAAATAATATCATTTGTGACCGCAACGACATACTTAATGTTACTGATTGAGGTCAAGGGAACAAAAAAGGTTAAGATAAATCAAGAGAAGCTTAAAATAAACTAAAATTAGTAAAACAAAACTAGAAAGAAAAGCTGATCACATTAGGATTCAATGACTATAAAACTTCCAGAATGAGGCTTCTGGGGCTGTTGTCATATAGTCCTTATGGTAGTCGAGAAGTGACGGCTCCCAAAGAGGTGTTATAATGTAGGGGATTTGACATATCAATCCCCCTTAAACCTGCATCACCAAGTTCATGACTGAAAACCTAATAATGTGAGTCATTTTGACTCTTGCCCACAATTCCTTTTTACTTTTCTGCCCCGGATCCGGCCATGATATCATGGGATCCGGGGCAGAAAAGTAAAAAAAATAAATTTGTGGACCAGGTAAAACGATTCTTGTGATGGGGAATAGAGTTTAAAGGGAATTAATATGTCAAATCCCAAATTCCTAACACATGGATAGAATTCCGTAGAATGTCAAATCAACCATCCACAAATCACACACAACATCTCAAGGAAAGCAATAAAAAAGGACTTTCCCGCTACAGAAGATCAGCAAAGTAAATCTGATTAATCATCCACAAACCACACAACATCTCAAGCAAACCAAAACAAACAATCAAAATGATCATCTAATTCTTCTAAACTGATGACAACGGTAGGCACATTGGTAAAAGGGATTGAAATGCATTGCAGATCTGATCAGAGATCCATCCATAATCCATATTTACCTCAGGTCTCTCTTCTCTGTCGAGATCAGATGCACGGGAATCGAGCATCATGGCTTCGACGGTCAGATCTGCAGAATGCTCGATCCAGTAGTTCTTCTGGATCGCCCGTTCTTCTCCTCCTACAAATTTTGACAAAAAAAAAAAAAGAATAAGAAGATGAGAAGAAACAGAGAGGAATGCGACAAAGAATGAAGATGAAGGGGAGAGAAAATCGCACCTTGAGCAGCAGCCATAGCAAAAGAAAGAGAGAGAGAGAGAGGTGTTGGGAGAAATGCTAGATGTTGGGATGTTTGAGAAGACAAACAGATATCGAAAGATGGAGGCTAGCAACCGTGAATAGCGATGCGAGATCGAGTAAAAGATCTGGCTCTGCGGTTATAAGATCTACCTCTCTGCTGCATTTCCTCCTCTTTTCACTCTCTTCGTTTCTCTTCTGAATCTCCAGTGTCCAGTCTCCCCTCGTTGTTTTAGGTTTTTTTGATTTCGTGAGATGCAATGTGGTGTTAATATATAGATAGATGCAATTGCAAATGCAAGCAAGTCAGTCACGGCAAAACGCAAATCGGATCTCGAGATGGACTTGAAACTTGGGCCAATAGATCTTCGCCACGTATGCTTAAACACGTAGTGGGGAGTGGAGCTTTCCTCGAAATCCCCACGTGAAGGGAGAAGACGACACTATTCGAGCTGCGTTCAACCAAAATTATAACCGATCCAGGATCGAATGCCAAAAGGCCCAAAATACCCAAATCCAACTATAAATCGTCGTCATTTATCTTGGCCCAAAAATCAAGGGCAAGCAGGGGGACTCTCTATAAAAGAGAGAAATTGTTGTAATTTTTTGTGCAAGTCTTTTATTTTTGTTGTTCCAACGTTAAATGTAATATTAGGATGACAAATGGCTATCCGATCATCTGAAAATTCAGATTTAGAATCAGTTTTAAGCTCCAATTGATAAATAAGTTCATTCCAAATTCATACAAGTTCTGACCTTTAGGCCTAATACCCGAGATAAGAGCCTTTAATATTGTAAATTATAGCTAGGGATACAAACGAGTCGGCTGCGGGCTGGAACCATACTAGACCTATACCCGATTCTAAATCCGGAACTTGGGTCTTATTAGAGGATTGGGATCTAATTCCAAAATTATTTTTCACTTTTATATATATGTATATATATAAAATATATATAAATAAGGGCATCATCCAACTTATAATAATACATCAAATGCCCCAACCAAAGTTGATATTGAGCTATGATTAAGGTTGCAAATGGGTATTCGGTTCTCCGATTATTCAGAAGTTCCAACCTTGCAAAAAACCAGATTTGAGCCCTATTTTAGGTTCAATTCATAAATGGGTCTGGGTCCGGAACCTAATTTAGGTTTTGGTTGATTAAACGAGTTTGGTTCTAGATGCATATAGGTTTTGATTGGTGGACCCAGGACCCCACATAAGAGGCTTTGATATTGCAAATTGTAGTTCAAAATTAACTTTTATTTGGACTTTTTTATATATAATTATGGAGATAGTAGACTTGATGCATTATTATAAATTGAATGATATGCTTATTTGAAATACAAATTAAAAATGAAGAAAAACTAGGACCGATGTTTGAATTAGATTCCGGTCCACTAGGTGAATCCGGTTTCGAAACCAGATTTGATGATTTCAAACTGTTGTACATTTATTCTTTATATTAGATTCATACGCTCCACTAGATGAATCTCGTAAGCTCGGTTTGGTTCAAAACCAGATTTGAGTTGCACTCTTATGGCTAGATCCGAATTTAACAGAATTCAGACTATTGACCATTAAACTTTTGGACTCATATAAAGATGACAAATCACGGTTGGAGCTAGATTTCATAAGTCCTGTTAGTGAGCTTAGTAAACTTGAGCTTATTCTTTATAATGTCATTTTCTAAACTTTGAACTAGGTTATTTGCAGAAAGCTTTGCATGAGAGAGGATGGCAAGAAACAGCTATGCATTGTGGGTTTGCAAGAGTTCAGGGTATCAAATGTGGAGATGATCAGGGAATTGATTGAAAAAGGAAATGGCACAAGGAGTGCAGGAACAAGTGGGTCGGCCCAGCCTACTCTCAGAACACATTTAAGATATGCTGATTGGTAATTGTCTACTTTCTACATGCATTTATGTAATCAGCAGAGGAGTTTCATTTCTTTTCGTTAATTTGATCGGACCACATTGTCACTTTCTTCGGTCTTGCCTACAGTTTCTACCATTGAGAATGAGGTGGTTGATGTTTCAAATGAAACCCACAAATTTGGGTGGTTCGAACAAAATGGGACCAATTCTCATTGCCTTTCCCCAAGGAACAGAAACGGGGGTGGTTTGATTCGGTTACACAACCGAATAGGAGTTTGATTTGATTTAGCCTTGTGAGCAAGAAGAACAATCATGGAATAAAAGCAACCCAGAGCTATAATCCTGTTTCTACATGGGAGGGCAATTGAATGACAATAGCCTAAACATTGCCCATACAAGAATGCTGAGCACCACTGTAGTGAATCTTTATCACTCAAATGGGATCATCCACACATGTCACTTGGAGTAATATTTTGGCGGATGGTCCTCATTGAGAGTAGTATACACATTCCCAGGAATCGAATGCACGACCCCCTCTATGATACCATCTTAGTAACCAAAAACACAAAAAACTTGAGCCATTAAAAAAGATGGCACAACAATGTACATCAGAGGGTGGTGATAGTTGGTTTCAACATTCAACAATGTACACCAAACTTCAGCTAATTCAATCTTCCTTCCATGCATAGGTAGTTTGGGCCACGTACATCCCCCATTTTAGGTCAATGGGAACAACATTCACCATTGGATTGCACATATGAAAAACATGAGTCTCTCTAAATCCAATGGTATATTTAAGTCCGATTGGACTGGAAATTCATTTAGTTACAGCTTACAGGAGAGGTAACCTTGCATTTAATGGACAGCCAGATCGCCAAAAGGTGGGCTCCATTGTGCATGATAAATAAATTTAAACATTTAATAGTTATTAATGTGCTTCAATCATGTTTTTCTTCAATGCAATGGTTAATAACTTAATATTGCTTTCTTTGGAGAGCTCAAGCTTGTTATGGGGAAACAGGGTGGGCCACAACTTGAATGGTTTGGATCTTTGGAAGGTGGACCCAACACCACACAATGAAGTCAACTTTAAATAATCACCCCTCAAATAATGGCAATGTGAAACAGATTTTAAGTGTACAGATTTTTATATATTTTGCAATTGATGTTATAATGTGAGAAAAGATGAGATTTCTGACAAACAAAAAACTCTTTAGATAGTAATGATCATTTCACTGGACCAATATATATATATATATATATATATATATATTTATATATTTGGGAATCCAATTGGACTGACCTGTGGTCTTTGCTTTGAGCACTGGGCTTTTGGGTCTGCACAATTTAGTTGAAGGATAGAAATTGGATGGTTAAGAAATAAAATAAGACAATCATCCAGATCCAATGTAAAAGTCCAAAATTTGGATGGTAATATCTTAGAAACCTTTTGTGCATTGGCATCCATGGCCTCGTCCCTTTCTACGTACCACTGTTTGGATTGTTATACCAGAGAAACGCAAATTGATCAAACTAAGGTGCAGGCAAATTATGCTTACTAAATTTTGCTATTGCCAGACCGGATGAAAGTTGGGAAAGGGCTTCTTGATCTAAGGGCTAAGTTGGTTTTGTTTTCTGTGTTTGTCCTCTTATCTCTTGTTTTTTTCTTCACTTTTAATGAATTTGCTTATTAACAAAAAAAACGTACAGGCAAGCATCTTTATCGGCACAGAATAGTGTAGTTTTTCTTAATCTAATAATCTAATCCTCAGCCTGAGATTCTCCAATAGATATGGGACTTGAAATCTACATGTGGGTCCCTTGATTTGGTGATCCATACCTAGGGAATGGGCAATGTGCTGAAAAATAAGAGGGGTTTTGGTTATCTGATGGTGGATCTTTCTGATCTTGAATATGGACATGAAAGGCCATCTTTTTGTAATTCATCCATGTCCATGTGGCACACATTCATGCCAAGTCAGATTGCCCAAATCTAGTGGCCTATTGTGAAAGAGGAGTATCTCTCAAACAGTAGTGCTACGTAGATAAATTTTTTGGCCAGAATTTTGGATAAATCCCTAGATATCCCTTGAATATCAATGATATTCAAGGGATATCTAGGAGTTTGTTCAAAATTCTGGCCAAAAAATTTGTCCATATAGACTTTTTGATCTCTCAAAACACAAGCTGACCCGGTATCCTATAAAGCACATTGACCTCATCTTAACCATAGAAAAAAAAAAAATTTTTTTTTTTTTTGGTTTAAACCATGGAACTTGTGCTCATCGAGAGAACAGTTATGCTCCAGATGCGACAAGTGAAACCAGATGGTTAAAGTGGTTGAATCTGCATCTCCATTTGTTCATGAGCATTGAGGGGCATAATTTGAATGGTCAAGATCGCTTTTCATACATACCACTTGTCCAATGAATGAGTTGTCAATTTTGCATTTTGGAAAAATAAAATGAATATCTAATCCATTCATTTTACAGAGTTACAGTAGCCTCATTAACTTCCAAGGATATTTAGGCCGTTAAAAGTCCTAGATAAATTTTTGTTTTAAAAAGTCAAAATTTGAAAATTTCTAACTACACCTATTGACCCTTTTTTTGTATATTCATCTTTATGTTTGAAGTACTTCTCTTTATCAAAAGGCTACTGGAATCTCCTAAACATGTCATTTTAAGTTAAGACATGGTTTGACTTGTAAGCTAGCGTTAGAATTTGGATATGTCCAATGTGAGACTTGGACAAAGCCTCACGGTGCTAACGAAGTACTCCACTCTTACCCCTGCGGATTTTCCTTTCTTAGCTCATAGGATCACTTGATCTGTGTTACAATCAATACACCAAGATCTTTGACCTAAAAAACCCTAATAAACCAAGATCCTCCATGTCAAATCATTGAGAAAAGTAAAGCGGAAACATACCTGGATCCATTGAATGAAGTTGTTCTTAGGTTGTTGATCTTCCAATCCAATATGGCTACCCAGAGAAAACCCTCTTGATTCTTCTGATGATGGGATGTCAGAGAGAATAGGAACACCATATGAATTGGGGACCATAACCCTAATATATAAGATATCATAAGTTTGCTATTTCTAATTTGGCCCCTCATTAAATTATAAATAACATTCTGATATCTACACATTAATTCCATGACAAGTATACCCTTAAGTCTTACAACTTTAAGTCTTAATTAGATCACTTTAATGTAGGCTTAACAAAAGCATGACACGTTTAATAGTTACATGTGTGGCCCCACATGATGGAATTTTTCCAACAATCTCCCACTGGGCCATATATGTAACTTAACAAATGTGTATGACTGTATGAGCTCCAAAAGTTTGCTATCATAATTTAGGATATATCCGAACAATCTTGTCCATTGATTATGCCGGCATAGGATCAAAGCGGTCTTCGTCACATTTAACATGACTAAACCCATCAATAGTCACAAATACCAATATAACCGAATGACATAGATCAATCATGGATGCGTAGCATGGAAAGTACATGCAATGTGATCTATACATGTCTATTTCCAACTGGTCCTACTGTATTCCTTAGTGAGATCAATATTTAACATAATGTAACAGAATGAAATGAACCGAATACTGTATTTCTGATCAGAAAAATATCCAAATACATAAATGCATAAGTGTGGTCTAAAAACAAAACATAAAGCAATAAAATATAAAATTATACAAACTCCAACTAGAATGTGATATCCTCACACAAAATAACACCCATATGAGCAGTGTGCTTATAAAAGACCTTGGGTGGTAATCCCTTTGTAAGCGGATCCGCTATCATGGAGTTTGTCCCAATGTGCTTTATGGATAATTGTTCATCCTGTATTCTTTCTTTCACAACTAGGAACTTAATGGCAATATGTTTTGACCGAATTGAACTCTTGTTGCTGCTGGAATATAGCACTGCTGACTTATTGTCACAATATAGTTTGAGTGGTCTTTCAATACCCTCCAGAACTCGCAGCCCAGTGACAAAATTCCGCAGTCATATTCCATGGTTGGATGCCTCATAGCATCCTACAAACTCTGCTGCCATGGTGGAATCAGTCACGAGTGTCTGTTTGGCACTCCTCCAAGATATTGCTCCACCAGCTAACAGGTAGATGTATCCTGATGTGGATTTCATACTGTCTTGGCATCCAGCAAGATCAGAGTTGGAATACCCTATGATCTCCAACTGATCCGATCTCCTATAGGTGAGCATATGATCTTTTGTTCTCTGTAAATACCTCATAACCCGCTTGGCTGCTTTCCAATGATCCATCCCTGGATTGCTTAAATATATGCCTAACATACCAACAATGTATGTAATATCCGGACGCGTACACACCATAGCATACATTAGACTCCCTACAGCGGATGCATAAGGAATCTTCTGCATTTCCTTAACTTCAAGGTTAGTTTTAGGGCATTGATTAAGACTGAACTTGTCTCCCTTAGAGACAGGGGTGTCACCTGGTTTGCAGTCCTGCATGCCAAACCTTTTGAGCACTTTATCAATATAGCTTCTTTGTGATAATCCAAGAATACCCCAAGAGCGATCTCGTTGTATCAGGATTCCTAATACAAAAGAGGTGTCACCAAGATCTTTCATCTCAAAATTCTTTGATAGAAATCGCTTGGTTTCATGCAACATGCTTATATCATTTGTGGCAAGCAATATGTCATCGACATATAGAACCAGGAATATGTGCTTACTCCCATTGAATTTGTGATACACACAATTATCAACAGCGTTTGTCTCAAAACCAAACGAAATAATCACTTGATGAAACTTGTGATACCACTGACGAGAAGCTTACTTGAGTCCATAGATGGACTTTGTCATTTTACAGACCATATTCTTTGGGTCTCCCGACTCAAAGTTTTCTAGCTGCACCATATAAATTGTTTCGTCAATGTCACCATTTAGAAATGCTGTTTTGACATCCATTTGACGAAGCTCAAGATCAAAATGTGCAACTAGCGCCATGATTGTCCGAAAAGAGTCTTTCGATGAAACCGGAGAGAAAGTCTCTTTAAAGTCAATCCCTTCCTTTTGGGTAAAGCCTTTAGCTACAAGACGAGCCTTATACCTCTCCACATTACCATTTGAATCCCTTTTGGTTTTAAAAATCCATTTGCAACCAATGGGCTTCGCACCTTCTGGTAATGGGACAAGTTCCCAAACCTTATTGTCTTGCATAGACTTATACTCCTCATTCATGGCATCAATCCACTTTTGAGAGTTAGAGTCTTGCATGGCTTGATGGAAGTTGATTGGATCATTTTCCACCATTCCAATTTCTTCCTCATGTTCATGGAGAAATACGAAAAAATCGTCCGGAATAGCATGTCTCCTCTCTCTAGTGGATCGCCTTAATAACACTGGTTCTTGAGGTTGTTGAGTTTGTTCCTCATCTTGAGCGGGGGGTTAATCAACATTGTCTTGTTGAGGATCCGGATTCTTTTCTTGATCAATGACAGGTATAAAAACCTACACATTGTCAAAAGCAATAGGCAGAATCGTAACCGATTATTCCTCAAAGACAATGTCTCTAACCTTATTTCTCCCCCCAAACTCAACCTCCTCAAAAAAAGTTGCAGTTCCCGTCTCAAAAATTGATCTAAGTGTGGGATCATAAAACTTATAGCCCCTTGATCGTTCATAGTAGCCAATGAAGTAGCTGCTCATAGTTTTGGAATCCAATTTCTTTTCATGTGGCCTGTAGGGCCTTGCCTCAGCTGGACATCCCCAAATGTGAAAATGTTTTAGACTAGGCTTTCTGCCTGTCCAAAGCTCATAAGGTGTTTTTGCAGCTGCTTTAGTTGGCACTTTATTCAGAATATAAGCTGTTGTTTTGAGTGCTTCTCCCCAAAGTGACTCTGGTAGAGTGGAATGACTAATCATACTCCTCACCATATCTTTAAGAGTCAGGTTTCGCCTTTCAGATACACCATTCATGCTGGGTGACCCTAGCATAGTGTACTGTGGGACGATTCCACATTCCTCTAGGAATTTAGCAAACGGTCGTGGACGTTGTTCACTTGAACCGTCATATCTGCCGTAGTATTCATCACCAAGGTCAGACTTGACACTCTTTATTCTTTTGTTGAGTTGGTTCTCAACTTCAGCTTTAAATGTTTTAAACACATCCAAAGACTGTGATTTTTCATAAATGAGAAATAGGTATCCATAGCGAGAGTAATCGTCTATGAATGATATGAAATACTGTTGGCCATTCCATGAAGCCGTAGGGAATGGTCCATAGATATATGTGTGTATCAATTTTAAGACGTCTGTAGTTTTATTGACACCTAATTTCTTCATTTTGGTCTGTTTTCCCTTGATGCAAGCAATACAAACATCAAAATCTGTAAAGTCAAGAGAATCTAAAATGCCATCAGACACAAGTCGCTCAACTCTAGACTTAGAGATGTGACCTAAGCGTTTGTGCCATAATGTAGCCGAGTTTTCTTTACTACGTTTGCATTTAGTACCTCGTGATTCCACATGCAATGATTTATTATAAGAAACAATTGTATCAAGCAAATATAAGTTGTCATATACACATAGAGAACCAGTTCCAACAATATTTGAATTTATAGATAAACTGAATTGATTGTTTCCAAATGAACAAAAATAACCAAACTTGTCCAATAAAGAAACTGAAACCAAATTCCGTCGAAAAGACAGTACAATAAAAGTCTATAATAAATCCAAATAATAACCAGTGTTTAATAACAACCTAAAATGCCCTATTGCCTCTACTGCTACCGACTTTCCATCGCCCACAAAGATGTGTCTTTCAGCATCACTTGGCTTTCGGTAGCTCAGGCAACCCTGCATAGAAACATTGATGTGAGTAGTAGCACCAGAATCCAACCACCACGTGTTTCTAGGTACTGAGGCTAAATTTACCTCAGAACAGACCAAAGTAAGAAATGTACCTTTCTTTGCACGCCAAGCATGATATCTGGTACAGTCCTTCTTCACATGTCTAGGTTTGTTGCAAAAGAAACAACCCTTAGTTGCTGGCTGTTGTTTCTTTGCGGCTGGACCCTTAGCAGCTTTATTTTTCTTCCTCTTTTTGCCCTTATCTTTAGAGGTGCTAGCCAAATGAGCACTTTCGGTTCTGTCTTACTTCAATCTCTCTTCCTCTTGCACACAGTAAGAGATGAGCTCATTAAGAGTCTATTTCTCCTTTTGACAGTTGTAACTGACCTTAAATTGACTGTATAGTGCAGGAAGTGATATTAATACCAAATGCACGAGCAAGTCGTCAGACAGCTCGAGATTCAGTGCCTTAAGCTTAGAAGCAACATGAGACATTCCCATAATGTACTCCCGTATGTTCCCCTTGCCATTGTACTTCTTAGAAATCAAGCTTTGCAAAAGCGTGCTTGTTTCTGCCTTATCGTTTTTCAGAAAACGCTTTTCAATTTTGACTAGGAATTCTTTGGCCATGGTCAGTTTTTCAGAGACCGCACCCCTAAATGCCTCCGGAATGCCGCACTTGATGATCATAAGACTCATGCGATTTGAGCGATCCCACTTCTCAAAGTTCTTCTTGTCATCAGGAGAACTTGCATCCGTAAGAGAAGCGGGTTGTTCAATCCGTAGTGCAAGGTCTAGGTCTATGTAGCCGAGAACAATTTCTATGTTCTCTTTCCAATTCTTAAAGTTAGTCCCATTAAGTACAAGTATTGAGTTGATATTAGCAGATATGGTAGAAACACTAGCTGTAAAGAGAACAAAAAAACAAACAGACAAACATGCTCATATTATTAACCAAATACAGAAGCAACAAATTCAAATAATGGTAAGTCTTATGACAAGGTACCTAGCACAACATTAATATCAAGTTTTTGGACAGTAATATTAATTGTAAATGGTCATCTTGTTGTAGTGATCAAACATTGACAATAATTCATGTCAAACAATAATTCTATCTTTGGATCGACTTATTATTCACGTGTAAAAACCTTATAATCATCACACGTTTACCACCACAGGTGTGTATGCAATTCGGCCAAGTATTAACCTTTCTTTGGGCCGACTAAGACCCGCATGAATTTTCACACACACAAACATCCAATATTTCTCATGAATAATCTACACAAGAGATGTCACTTTGGTGACATCTTGTTTCAATTAACCCATTTTGAATAATGGACTATGTTATTTAACAATAAAGGATATACCATAAAATATTTGAATTGTTGTTTGAAGAAAACCAATTAGTTGTCTTCACATGTTACCACGAATAATTAGAGTCCAAAAATATAAATTAATAGAGTACAAAAATATAATTTTAGAAAACCTAAGGATCCTATCTATAATATTTTTTCAAATTCAACTCTTATAAAAGAGGCTTAAGGGTCTAAGTGGGTTCATAACATAATGAGGGCCCTAATTTCAAATTCCATAAAGCTAACAACTTTCTAACAGAACCCAATGTTTTGTCATAGACACAAGGCTCCCTCATTGAAAACCATACCCAGGTCAACAATCCCCACTTTATCCCCATACATGTGAGGTCATCAAGCCATCATCTTTCCCCTTTATTCCCTTCTTTTATCTCCACTACAGGTACAGGTCCAAACAACACATAACGCAGAACTCAGTTCTGTGATGAAGTTCAACGTCGACACAACTGGGCTCTCAGATTGTAGGCCCCACTTATAACTAACCCATGATCCACCTCACAGGCATATGTCGCCCATGTCTATATGACCAAAAGATCAGCCCAGATCTATGATCAAACCACCCAGTGGGTCCCGCCACTGCCTGATGTCCAAACTAATTCTTTTCCCTCAATCACGCCTTCTCTGATCAACCTAATGGATGGTGGGCCAGGGATGTCCACTGCCTATGGGTCCAGCCCCTCTAGGGTCGCCCGTGGGTCCTCCTTCGGATCCACGGATCAGATCTAACATCGGGGGCCCACCTGGGTCCCACAGTCAAACACACGGAAAGTCCCCAAATTGCCTGTGTTTGGGAACTGTTCCAGTTTTCCACCGATTTCCAGTCCAAATCCAGCCTACATGTCTGGATCACTGCCCAATTTACAAAATCTTAGTCATGGTTAAAAAAGGGATTTTTGAAACTCAAATAAAAGTATTGCAGCAATGGCAGTCGAAACAAAATCAATAAGACATCCCAAAAATTCCGATAGTATTGCAAATCAAAAAACAGAATATCAACAGATTGATTTATATCTAGATTCCCAATGGCTTAACATGGAAAAGCTCTGATACCAATTGTTACAAACAATACACAAAGATCTTTGATCTAGGAAACCCTAATAAACCAAGATCCTCCATGTCAAATCATTGAGAAAAGTAAAGCGGAAACATACCTGGATCCATTGAATGAAGTTGTTCTCAGGTTGTTGATCTTCGAATCCAATACGGCTATCTAGAGAAAACCCGCTTGATTCTTCTGATGATGGGATGTCAGAGAGAATAGGAATATCATATGAATTGGGGACTATAACCCTAATATATAAGATATCATAAGTTTGCTATTTCTAATTTGGCCCCTCATCAAATTAGAAATAACATTCTGGTATCTACACATTAATTCCATGACAAGTATACCCTTAAGCCTTACAACTTTAAGTCTTAATTAAATCACTTTAATGTAGGCCTAACAAAAGATAGCAAGACACATTTAATAGTTACATGTGTGGCCCCACATGATGGAATTTTTCCAACAACCTGATTTTGCCTCAATGGATTACTAAAGAGATTGAGCCTCATTATGTTAACCGAAACACTCCACCCTTAATTACCCATGCGGATTCTTCTTTCTTAACTCACATAATCACTTAATTACCTCAAGAAATTATCCAAGAGATTGGAGTCTCACACTTCCAGAGACGTTTGAATGGGTACAATGTTCTAGTATCTCCATTGGATCTTTAATTTTATTTATTTTCATTGGTCAAAGCTTGATTTTGTCTACTTTCCACCCCATTATGAGGCTCTCAATTTAAATACTCTATTAAAACATATGTTTGCCATGTTTAGAGTATGAATAGTATCGGCTCAAAGTTTTGCTTCTGTTGACATTTATGTTTTTATCACATTTTTGGTAAAGGAAAAAAATATTTTTGGACATTGATGTCGGATTCTGGCCTTCATTATCATCCATTTTTCAGAATCTGTCCCAAATGGAAGTGGTTGCAGAGATGCACAATTGCCATGAGGGTCGCTCTCTCAATGTTTAGCGTTTGATAACCTATGGTTCCGCAAGGTGCCTCTTTTTATCTTTCTCCTGTAAAAACACTTGACATGGGACTGTTACCAATTTTTGGCTGCAGCCTGCAGTACCGACTTCATTCTTCTGCTGTATTATATTTTAGAGGATTTTACTCAAAAAATTAATTTTAAGTAGCCACTGCACCAAACAGAAAACTTTAGTCAGTAATACACCAAACATGGAATCCGTATAGAATAAGTAACCTTTTTTACTATTTTTTTTTTTAACATTCAACCTTCATTTTCTGTGTTAAGGGTCGACTGCGCCCCTCGCTATAACAAGTGAGGGTCGCATTCGACCTTGAGCATGTATAACCTCTTCATCTTCTTCCTTCTTCCTCGAGTATTCGAGTTTTCGATTAAAGGAATAGAGGACTGGAAGATCTGTCACTAAAAGTTATTTTTTTTGGTAAATTTCTCATAGAGGATCCTTCCGGAAAAAAAGCTCTTACATTTCAAACCCAAATTTCTAGCATGCTATGGTTTTGTGTAATATCACGTGAAACATATTTTGCTAAAATGGAAGAATGGATTGGAAGAGCAATTCAAAAGCTAAGATCTACGCTCATTTGTGCTTTGGGCCAAAAAAATTATGCCCATATAAGAGGATACCAATGGCCTAAAATAAAAGATGCTACCAACAAAAAAATCAGAGATGAGGAGGAGAATAGGGCACTAGCAGTTCACATGATACACAACCAATTGACAACATTTATTAGGGACCAAACATTTCTTAAATTGACCAACCCACCAACAACATTCTTAGGGCCAATTGGCAATTTACCAGGCTAGATCTTCCAGTCATCTATTCAATTAATTGAAAACTCGTACACTCCAGGAAGAAGGAAGAAGATGAAGAGGTTACGTCTGCCCAGGATTGAATGCGACTCTCACTTGTTATAACGAGTGTCGTAGTCAGTCTAACACATAAAATGAAAGTCAAATGCGACCATTAAAAAAAATGGTGAAAAAGTTATTTTTTCTGTATGGATTTTTCTTTTTAGTGTACTACAAGCTAAAGTTCCATGTTTGATGTAGTGGCCACTTAAAGTTATTTTTTTGATAAAATTTCCTATATTTTATATTAGTTTAATTTATGACAAAACACTGGGAGAAAATATGTTTAAGAATGAACCGGGGAAACATGGGACACCCCCGGGGTAAGGGTTCTCTTACCATCTCATCATTTCAAGATTGACCCGTGGACAAGTAGGTTGTCTCACAGCACTACACCACTAATCTAGTCTAATGCACAAAAGACAGAAGAAAATAAAAGGGAAAGTTTTAGAAATGAAGATTTTTCTTTTTGTATTTCCAAGCGAATTTTAAGATACTTTTCTTTAGAAAGGAGGCTACCTAACAGATTTAGGTTCTGTTTAGGTAAGGTGATGAGAAAAAAATTATTATATGTTTGATTTGTACCTCATTTGGTATTTTAAGACAATTGAAAAAGGTAAACCCACTCTTAATTTGACAGTGACAACTCAATTGGCAGTAAAAGTTCATGAAATGAGAGTTCAAGATGAGGGTGATTTAGGATTAAAAATGTGAGACACTCATAGATTTATAATAATTTTTAAGTAGTTAAGTCAAGAGGGTGTGGTTTTTTTTTTGAAAGAATTCCTAGCAAGGATTCTAGTTCTCCGAAATTTCTGACGTTATGAGAGTGGCTGGCCCCATCATTTAGAATTCTCTGTTTAAATGCTTGCAGGCTGGGGGGGGGGGGGGAAGAGAGGAGAGAGAGGAGAGAGAGAGATTTGACCTATCAAATCAAGTGATTGGAAGTGGTTGAGCAAACTTAGACACTAAGAAAGCATCCTATTAACATTTTACATTGGTTGAAGTAAGCCAACCAATGGGAGTCTAGAGTCGACCTCAACAACCAATCAGAAGATTGAATTAGACTACCACTTTGTTCATTTCAACAACACGAGCTCCTCCAGAGATTTCAGGACCCTTTTCCTTCTGGTAGGTAACCTAGTGAATAGTGATCCTCATTGTTGCTGATCTCAATTCCCAACGGTGGAGCTACATGATCACTGTGAGCTACAGAGCTTCAACTCTACACCACCACACGCTTGCTCATTCATCCATCAGCATCTAATTTCTCATTTCAATGCCACACCTAGCAATAAAGATGCCATTACGCTGTCATAAGCATGGGATGCATGAAATGACAGCTTAGTAGGAAAAGGCTGCACATTTTTTATAGTATAAAATAACACACGCATGACCCATCGAGATTTAACAGTAGCCATGAGAAGGAGAGGGAGGGAAGCCTACAGTAGATCTTCTCTCCCTGTCTGTCTCAACTGCTCCTGACAAGACTGATTAAATTTAATGGTTAGGGATGAGGATGACTGTCACAACTATACAAATTAATGATCCAGTGTGCACCTTGCACACTCGAATCGACGGTGCACACCGCCTGGTGGAGCCCACTTGGTCCCCAAGCCAAGTGGACAATACACAACTACGCTCCTTCCCACACTGGCATTGGATCCCATGGATTTGCATTGATCCGTTGAATCAAGAGTGAATTTTTTTTATGTATATAAAACTGTTATATTTGTAGGCCAATCCCTTAGAGTTAATTTCTAATCTATCAAGTTCTTTAACAAAAAAGAAAAAAACCCCTATTAAGTTCTTGTTAGAGACTATAGTAAAAAAAAAGTAGACACTTGCACTGCTTGTAAAAAGTCTGGTTGCATAAGGCCACACACCCAAGGTTGAGTGGTATTGACACCTAGTATTTGCATATATGTGATACTATGGTGCCATTATAGTATCCTAAATCTATCACATATTAAGAATGTTGCCAAATTTCATTAAAATAAATAGGAAAAGACCCTACCGAAAGATTGAGCATGTGATCAATAATATATATAAATACAATATTGTTTTAATGTTTTATTCATATGTTTTATATATGCTCAATCAGTGTGATCAACTCCTCCTAGAATGAAATTTGGACACATCCTAAACATGAGGAGGCCATCAGGTTGTATAGTCTAAAATTTTAATATATATGTGAGCCCCATCATGGACTTTCACTTCTTCAAGGAATAAAGAGTGAGATGCTCAAGGATCCGAACTCTCTCATAATTCGTATGGCAATGTTTAAAAAAATAGATAAATTCCTAAGGCAATGTTTATTTTGTACGAGGTAAAATAAAATCCGTGTTGAAAGTAATATCAACTGTAAGAAAAATTACTCTACAAATATTTGGTTTGTCATAGCAAGTGGAAAAGTGAAGTTGCAGCCGCCAAAAGATTTTACTCTAACTTTATCAACCGTAAAAAAAATTTGCTCCAAGGAACTCAAGTGGTTACTTTTTAACTTGTTGACTTCTCATCTAATTTCAAATTACTTCATAAATTTCTAAACTGAGCAACAGCCATAAACTTATTTGTTTGCTAAATTTCTAAAAAATTTTAAACAATATCTTTCCATCAAAAAAGGCTACAAATGAAGAATGAAGGTGAAGAACCGTAAATGGGTATCAAATAGTCTTCTCTTTCCATAGGAAAATAGCACACCCAGTTATCATCCTACTAAATCTCAAATAAGAGATGGCCCGTATACTTCTCCATCGTATAATATTCCCTCATTACTTCATTAGTAATACTTTGTTGGAATCCCCTTTTGCTATGAACTTCTTAATAATTCGAAATCAAGCAGGCGAACGGGACCAAAAAATCAACCTACTTTGTTCATTCGTGACACTCGTGCAATCTCCAATCTGTAATTCATATAATGAGGTCCCATATGTATTTTTGATGTGCCCAACTTTCCAGCCTGTCCTACATGTGAAACACAAGTCTAGGTTTAATGTTCGACCATGCTCAACATGGTCCATATAATGGGTGGATGGGCCAAGTCATTTTAGCCACTCAGATAAACAGAACCAACATTGTGGAACGCTTGGATATTTGCCAAATGTGACCTATTTATTGGCAAAAGATAAAAAAAGGATGGTGAAATAGATAAAAATAAATAAAGAAGTCGGTGCGATGAACTGCATGAAATCCACGCAATATACCACCTAAAGCCACGCTGCAATGAAGATTTACCACGGATTTGAAGAGCCTTGGATTACTCCCCACCCCCAAACAAACGTATCAAATAGAGAGCTCTTGCACGTGGACCAACCAAACGGTGCCATTTCACAAACCCACCATATGTAAGCACCCTATTGACTCTCTGCACAATGAGAGAATCTTACCAAATCCAAGGAAAAACAAAATCCAATTCGAGTTACAGGATCCAAACTTTTGTTTGGCCATAGATATTACATCACTGGAGTGTCAGCAGCTCCTTATCCGAAAATATCTTCCTCTTCGGGGTTAGAAAAGGAGAAAAAAGCAGAGGGAAGTAGGGTCGGTTGGAGCAGCATAAATATCAGAAGCATCAGAGAGCCTGCCACCAGCACTTGGCTTTTCCTGTGTGTTTTCTCCTCGCCTTTGTCTCCCCGACGTAGATATATAACAACTTTACCTTAATTAAAAGATTGTACAAATCTTTCCAAGAGTGGTATATGAATGTTGGGTGTGTGATATTTTTGTACTTTTGCTAAAAATTAGGCTAGGAAAAGTGAGATTTTGAAAAGTTTTTACTAGGTTTGTGTTTTTCTACTTGATTTTGCTTTTGGGTTTGTCTCCAACTCGGATTTTAGTGGGAGTGAGGGACTCTTGGAGCTTATCCATTTGGAAACTAGAGAGGAATATTATCTTTGTATTTCACACAGAGAGAGAAATGGAAGCCTGCGACCTCATTGCTCCATTCGTTCTGAAGGCATATCAGATGGTGAGCGATTCATCTACGGATGATCTAATCTGTTGGGGTCGTGGTAACAACAGCTTCGTGGTGTTAGACCCTTTGGCTTTCTCCCAACGCCTCCTTCCCATCCACTTCAAGCACAACAACTTCTCCAGCTTCATTCGTCAGCTAAACACCTACGTAAGTCTTATTCATCCATTCATATACAAATATAATTACGTGGCTACATCATCAGTTTCAATTTACTCTTCATTTAGTTATTTTTACAACAACCCGTTTACTGTAACCTCTTCATCTCTTTCTCTCTCTTCTGCATGTTCATGCTCAATCAGGGCTTTCGAAAGGTCGATCCCGACCGCTGGGAATTCGCCCATGAATCGTTTCTCCGAGGGCAAAGGCATCTGTTGAAGAACATCACTCGTCGTAAGAGCCAACGAAATCCCATTTCTCTACACGAGGATATAAAACAAGAGAAGTCGGTGCTATTGGAGCTCACTCGGTTGAAACAGGAGCAGAGGACCCTGAACGAAGAGGTGGAAGGCATGAACCGTCGTCTGCAGGCCACAGAGAAGAAGCCACAGCAGATGATGGCCTTCCTGGCCAAAGTGGTCGAAGACCCAGATTTTTTATCTCGAATGTTGCTGGAGAAGAAAGCTTCAGAGCAATTGGTTGAGAAGAAAAAGCGTTTCAGAATTACTTCAACAAGTACAGTAGAACAGAGTAAAGATAAGAAAGACATTGAGGGTGTTGAAGCCACAACCACAGCCATAGGACCCTTGGTTATGAATAGAAGCTTAGCCAGTGATGGGGACCTCTATACACTAGTTAAAAGTGCCACTGCAAAAACTGGGACTGGTAATAGTGCCACTGCTGCAAATGCTCGTATTGGGACCGGCTGGCCCATGGGCACCACATCACAGCACAATGGGAGCAATCAAAGTAAAAGGCCTTTCTTTGCTGAGTTGGGAGGATTGGAATCTAGTCCATGTTGGGGATGTACAACCAAAGTCCCACATCGGCTAGAAATGGGAAAGATCATGGGCATATAAGTTGGACTAAATACTCCATTGGTATGAGGCCTTTTGGGTAGAGCCCAAGAGCAAATCCATGAGGGCTTAGGCCCAAAGTGGACAATATCATACCAATGTGGAGTTTGTGATGGTCCATAGTTCCCAACAAGTGGTATCAGAGCGTCCAGGCCCAGACTTAGCCAGGAGAATCCTCGGATTGCCGAACAAAGGTGGTGGGCCTCGGTGATGCGCAGGAAAAGCGCGGTACTCACGATTGGTGGATCCGTGGTGAGGCTCTCGAGTTGGCTCTTCTCGATGGAGCGGACGGATGGATGATCGTTTGAGGGGAGGCCTGGTAAAAATATCCAAAGAGATATGGTCCTTTGTTTGAGGGGAGGATTGTTGGGGATGTACAACCAAAGTCCCACATCGGCTAGAAATGGGAAAGATCATGGGCATATAAGTTGGACTAAATACTCCATTGGTATGAGGCCTTTTGGGTAGAGCCCAAGAGCAAATCCATGAGGGCTTAGGCCCAAAGTGGACAATATCATACCAATGTGGAGTTCGTAATGGTCCATAGTTCCCAACAGTCCACAGGCATACTTATTTAGAGATAGCTATTAATTTGAAGAAACTCATAGGGGAGGATGATGATACAATTGTACTTGGTTTGTAGGAAAAAATAAAGATTAAATGGAGTGGTATTGTGTTTGGTGACCGATGCATTTTCTTCCTTTGGTCGCTTGTTAGACTGTCTTCTTTTCTTTTCATACCCTTTCGTCAGGTGAGTGTGAATAACATGCTCTGGGAAACGGCCATTGCTGCAGCAATAGTGCTTGTCCAAGTTGGATTAGATATTGAGCGTGGCACACACCTCACCTGTGGTCCATCGTTTTGGACTCTTTCCTATCCTTTGGTTGTAATCAGAATCCATGGCAGGTCTCAAAACAATTTTCTTTTTAAATCTTGTTTGCTTTATGAGAAATTCGGACTCAAGCAATCATGCACACTTATATGTCCGGGCAACAACCAGGGGACAGGTTGGGTGTATCTAAAATTGAAGTGGTACTAAGACCATGTTCCCCTTCCATATTATCTCATAGCTCGAATTCAGTCTAATTGGAGTTGTGCCTGCAGACCGTGTGTTAAGCTATTGATTTCTTGCCTCTCTTTATTTATCATTTATTTTAATCACATAGTTAACCCAGAATTAATTTGACTGAAGGTTCAAGTAGAGTGAAATCTGGCTCCGAGATCATATATAAGGACTGTGATTTTGAGATCTAGATTTGAAGTAGTTTTTTTAATTACATATTTAATGCATATCAATTTGAAGTAGTTTTTTTAATTACATATTTAATGCATATCAATTTGAAGGAAGGTCTAACTTAGAGTGAAATTTGGCTTAGAGATAATATTTAAAATGACAATGATTGTTCAGAGGTTTGGATTTACAGGGCTCAAACCATAGAATTCTCAAGAGGCCTTTCCAAGGATCCAGATTCTTGTAATTATCTAAAGTCCTCCAATCTGTGGCCAGGATCGCCTCAGTGCGAGGTGCAGCCACAGTTAATCTATGGAATCGGGATAATCTCAGCCAGGCCTTAAAAAATCCTCTCTCAATCCTAAAATTCCGCTATAGGGCGCATCTCTGAAATCTAATTAAGCTCTGCAAGCTCCAATGATTGTATCAGCTCTTGGGCCAGATTTTACTGTAGTTGAGCTTACCATCAGTGTAATCACTTGTTTAATTCAATACACTCTTTTAGCCAAAAATAATGTAATCACTAGAGAAAAACCTGATCCCTCTCTCTTGTTTAAAGCACTTGGTTGCACAGTCAATTTGATGGTGGATCAACTTTTGACATATATGAAATTTGGCTCAAAGGCAATACAAGTAAAGATAATTATGATTTTGGGTTCTATATAAGAGGCATTTGGGCGGAGGTCTCTCAACTGTGGTTTTTATTGCAAACGGTCCATAATATTTTATCGTACTGACGACAGTCCTCTTGTAAAAATAATGCACTGAAAAAGACAAAAATGCCTTTGTACACGTCAGTAAAAGCAGAACTCAGACAAATTTATCTGAGTTTTGGCAAAACTCAGACAAATTTATCTGAGTTTTGGAAAAACTCAGATAAAACTAAAATAAATTTGCCAAAACTCAACAATAATTCAAATATAAAACAATATATGCCAGATCAAATTCTAATATAAAACAGTAAATACCAAACATTTCTTCCTGACCACACACTCAAATCTCATATCCATTCTAATTAATTTCTCTTCATCAAATCTCATCTCCATTCCAATTTCTCTTCATCTTGGCTCATATAAGCCCTTCCTCTTCATAAATCTCTTTTGGGAAAACCTTAACCAAATTCTCCAGAGAAGACTTGAGTTTATCAGGAACCAATTTCTCTACCACATTTGACTCCTTGATGTAGTTTATTGTAGGACCCCATTTCCTAGCATAGTTTATCCATGGAGGCCCAATGATTGAACCCATTTATTCTGCAGCCAAAACTTCAAAACGAGTTCCTGCGTCCATCCTCATCTAACTGAGTTGTCTTAGTCTAATAACAAATAAAAAAGACTTTAAATGAGTATATTTTTTCAAACTCGGATAAATTTTTTTTGGCTCAAACTCAGATAAATTTGTTCGAAATTCAAAATGTTCAAAACTCAAATAAATTTGTCTGAGTTTTGCCAAAAACTCAGATAAATTTATCTGAGTTTTTGTCAAGTTTATCAGAGTTTTTGGAAAATTTATTTGAGCTCGGCGATACCAAAGTCAGAATACGAAAAATCAGATTCTAATAAAAATTGAAATTCAAAACAAGAACACTTGATAAGCATGATCCAATCGAGAAAAGAGAGAGGGGGGAAAAAGCAAAAGAGCAAACTGCTCTCTTTCAAATTAGTTGTAGAGAGAGATTTAGAAGAAACTTCAGATGAAAGAGTAAGAGAAAGTAAAACCGTCTATATCTTTAAAGAAATGAAAGAGAGAGAATCGGAAGTCATGGTGGCGACGGAAGGTGCTCTGCAATGATACTCCACAGCCATGGAAAGGAACGAAAAATGGAAAATGAGAGAGAAGAATAATGAATGAGTTCCCTGGGACAACAGAGAATAAGAGAGAACTTGACTTAATAATGAGGGTTGAAATGAACAAATTAATCATGAAAATATATGACGTGGCATATTAAGGATCTCTCACCAAAATATCTTCAGCTGTCTTGACTATAGACAGGAGAGAAAAAGTTGTTGGACTGCATGCCTTAGAAGACCGTGTTTAGGGACTGTTGACTAATTTACCCTTTATATAAATCTTATAAGTGGCCCCACTGACGATTTGATGTGGCCGGCCTTTAATAATTCACGCGGCTAAGTAGGAATGGCTTGACCTTCTGCCACATGTGGGTAGGTCATTCATTGCATCAAATGGATTCTGATATGTCAAAGTCAAACTCTCCAAATTGGATGGGGAGAGAGAGACTACAGGATTGCAATTATTAAAAGGGCCAAAATGTCGTGGTCGTTGGCCAGTTGAGCACCACTATTAATAGATTTAAGTGAAGTAAAGTTGATTTCGAAGGAAGAATAAAATATAAGTAAATTATGATGGTATTTTATTTTTGTTATGGAATCTTTTTGACTTTTTATATGAAAAATTGAATATTTTTGTATTTTAGTGGATAAAGGTGGTTGCTTTCTTTGCTTTTTTTTTTTTTTAAAAAGAAGGGAGTTTTAAATTAAAGTGCTAATGTGACATTTTAGCAGAAAAATAAAGGCTTTACTTGACTTTTACTATACCAGTAAAGTGCCAAACTAGCCAAAGAAATAGACAGTACTCATAACTAGTATTCATGCCCTTTGTTAGCTTATTTTCAAGGGTTGGTTGTGTATAACCGCCTTACTTTTTGCGTCTTTGGGTAATAAGCTATAATAAATTAATATCAATAATCAGTATAAACGTTCTGTGTCCTGTCTTTCAAATGACCACCACGTCTTTCCTTTTCTTTTGTAGAACTACCAAGTATGCCTCCTTTCAGTTTTTTTTATTTTTTTATTTTTTAAATTCTTCCCTCTTGAAAAGATACTTGAACTCATGGACATTTTAGAGGTGGGTGTCAGCCTATCCCACGATGCCCAGATAGCTTAAAATGGATAAAGTATCATATTACATTAGATCCATATTTCATTTTTTATGAATTAAAAAGTCTACATGGACAAATTTTTTTACCAGAATTTTGGACAAACCCCTAGATATCCCTTGAATATCATACGTAGTACTACTGTTGATGAATATATATATATATATATGCGTGTTATAGTCATCTCCATACTATTTCCATGCCATATCAGGACATGATAGTAGCCGAGCTACATCCAGGACACCTACCATTTTCATTATTTTTACCACAAATCTCCTTTAACATATTTACAACCGTGATATGTGACAATTTCAAAATTAATTGAACAGTGCTTGCACGTGAGTTTTTCTTTTTCTTTTCTTTTTTTTTTTTTTAATGAGAAAGAGAGAGAGCGCAATTTTAACAAAGAAGAAGGTGAACACAAGAAAAAAAGTTAAAGGAGCCCGGATTCCCTGTTTCTTCGAAACTAGGAGATGCCGTTTCATCCATTCAATATTCGCCAGTTGTATAAAATTTCATGCCAGCTAATGCACCCGCTCAATAGCTTCTTTAGAATGAAAAAGAAAAGAAAAGATTATACAAAGTTGGAGAATGTTGATTCGATAAATTAATATTTCCCTTATTTGGTAGAAAGAGGGATCCGGACTCAAAGTTAAAACATGGATGAACTACAATTTCTCTCACACGGACAGCGAGAAAGCACAATAACAAAAACCAATTAAGTTGGTATAAAGCACAATAACAAAAACCAATTAAGCTGGTAATGTTCACTCACGTCTCGTGAGAATCGGTGCCGCTTGCATTGGATAGGGCTTTGGGCTATATGGGCCATGCTCTCTTTTTATGTGAGCATGCCAGGGCCTCTTAGTTTGGGTCAAATTTAGGCTGTTTATCTCATGATTTTACTCTTCGATCAATATCAGAATGGTGGAATAAGTATATGGAAGTGCAAGACTTTCCAGGGCCAACCATACATAAAAGCACTAAAGGCTTTACTCTGGCCTTGTGGTGTGCCATTTGGAAATGCTGGTATGATTTTCTTTTCAGAAGATGGAGGTGATTCCTACAAATACTATAAATATCGCTAAAAATGTATTCATAGGGTTAAATTCCATGAAAAAAAATAGAGGAAATGGAAAAAACTTTCAGGATTCTGACTTACCAACTAGAGCTCCTGAGGGGATTATGATTTTTGCCGATGCTGCTTTCAATAAGCTTGATGACAAAGTAGGTTATGGTTTTGCCGTTTGGCTTAATGGCTACTTTGTGGCTATAGGCTTGTCGGATGGATCAAAAGTATCTTCCTCCAAAGAAGTTGAGACGAGGGCCATTCTGTCGGTCGTGATTGAAGCAAAGGCGATGGGCTTCTCAAAATTCCATATTTTAACGGATGCTCTTCAAGTTGTGCATGTGATTAAGAGCAACTAAGATTGGTCTATTGACCCCATTTTGTAAGACATGGAGGCTTTATCTTTTGAATGTTTTGAGGTTTCTTATATCCCCATATCCCTGAATCTGCTCGCGCATAATATTGCAAAAAACACTTATAGGGGTGACAGGGTTAGGATGTCTTCCATTTCTTAGTTTGTAGTGCTTCTTGGTGGTTGTTTCTTGTAATTCTTTTTTCCTATTGTTCTCTTGTTCTTTTGTTTGCTTTTAATGAATTCTTCTTTTACCAAAAAAAAAAAAAAAAAAGAAAAAAGAAAAAAGAAAAACCCTTGAACCATACCCTTGAAATCAGTGTCATGATGATCAACATATTTTGAAAATATCATGAATAATATCTATCCTATGATATGGTGACATTCAAAATAATGCCAAAACAAGAAAATACTACAAGTAGATTAACATAAAACGCGACACCACCTGACATATATGCATTAAGAATTTAAGTGGCATATGTATTTGCAAATGGGCTGGGCCAAGCTAGACCTAACTTCCAGACCTGTGATCTGAACCAGTAAAAAAAGGCCTGATAACTAAGATTTGGTTGAGATGGCAGTAGGTCAGGTTAAACGAGGTGGGCTCGTTAGTGGTTTTGACCAGTATTCATGTGTGTTTTTTTCTAAATTAATAGGAGCATGGAGAATCATTGTCTAACCCAACTCAACTCAACCCACATTCAGCATGTGATGGTTCACATTACAGATCTGGTATGCATATTTCAAACCTGGATGGTGTAACGGTGGACACCAGCAAAGCCAGGCCTAACTTTTGGATTTGGGTTCCATTTTAGGCCTATGGGCTGTAACCAGGCCTAACTTTTGGCCCAATTGTTCAATCAGCTAGGCCTCCCCTTTGTAGCTTAAGGCCCCAACTTGGCCCTGATATTTTAAACAATATGGGGTGTATAATGTATACATTTTCCAATGGCTTGGGTCTGGACCTCACTTTCAGCTCATGGCTGGATACAACCCTGAATTTAGGCTTAATAAATAAATGGGCTGGGCTTGGACAAGCACAATTCCACCAGACACGAACATCCCAAACCCACTGCAGCCCAGATGCTGGGGAGGAATTATGTCATTGAAATAAGATCCAATGATAAAAACAATAGAATTGTTCTTAAAACTTCTTTTTGAAGGGCCCCCCATGCCCATGAGATAGTTATATGATCAAACAAATGTAATTCTCTTAACCATTATTATCTGAAATAGAATTATTTATATCGAATCTTACGCGGAAAGAGCTGTACATTAGGATTTTAGTTAGTATTATTGTCCATTGATTTTGCTTGATCATAAGGAAGAGAGAGAAGAGTAGCAGACGAAGTAGCCGGTTGAAGAGTGAGGGTTTGATGATGATCGAGATGATCATTCGACGACTATGATAAGTTAACACATAAAGAATCACCTATTGCTACTATAATTTGGACTATAGGTCAAGAAGATGTTGGGCTAGATCAAACAGCAGGAAATATTGGTCCATTAAGTCCAAGCTTGACAATCAATGTTCCGCCATATCTCATTGATTTCTCTATCTTAAATGGCCAAAATCCAATGATCAAACAGACCAGACCCCAAGAATCCATTGGGCTCGTGTCCTAAATCCATCATAAGTCTTAGGGTCATGTCCATCCAACCATTCCATGTCATAAGATATGCATCTCAATGGTTATCCAAACAAATTGAATCACATTCCATGTCATATGCTCCTCTATTCCTCATGATCTAATTAAGCCCAAGCCCAGTAATGTATAAAAGTCCCATACAAAATTCTCTTTATTGTGAGTCAACAATACTGTTTGTGGGCTTATAACCTTTTCATGAAGTTTTGAGGCCCACCTGGGCAAAAAGTTGAAGTGCTTAAACACGCGGAAAGGACCAGCGCCCAACTTTCAGGGCCATTGGGTTGAATATGGGCTTAACGGGCTGGGCGGGGCTTGCACAAGCTTTGACCCGACATCATATCTGGGCCCATCATCTGTGGATCAATAACTCAACAGGAAAGTTGTGAATTCCAAGCATAGGCCTATACCATCTATCAGCCTGTTTTTGCCCTAGGCCTAAAGGCTAAACATAAGACCACAACTGACCATGAAGGCAAAGCCAGTAAAAGGGACATAATGGAGAGTATGCGCTTGTCAATTGGGATAAAAATCTTATGAACATGAAATAAAACTGGGCCCACATTTTTGCTGAGAAACTTGGGCCCAACTGGCCCATTGATCGTCATTGACACTCTTCGTGAATACAAAAATTGTGCCCAAGTGGCCCATTGATTGGGGGCCCTTCTTTCTTTAACAAAAAGCTGAAGTACTCTTGTGAAAATACAAAAAAAGCTCTGAATAGAAACTTTTTTTTTTTTTTCAAATTTTATAAAGAGGGAGGTACCAATCCTTGAACGCTTGACTTCTTGTATGTGCTCCTAATCATACAACCATAGCGAGACAAGGAAGATTGGTAAAGATTCTGGTTGGAACTATCCGCACAGTCCTTAAATAAGATCTATCGTTTTTTCTATATCTACACACATCATGACGGCTGTCTTTGAATAGAGGAAGTAATGCATTGGTTCTTAAATACGATCTATCGTATTTTCTATATATACACACATCATGAGGCTGTTTTTGAATAGAGGAAGTAATGTATAGGATGATTCATGCTTTTTCTTTTTTGCTTTACAAGAGACTGGAAGTTGCATACCCTCAAATACTACTTATGTCCGTAACCAACCGAACTAACAGCTTCGTGATGTAGAATGGTTCAAACTGGATTTGACTATTTACTATGGACAATATGCAGAAACCAATCCAATCTTCACCTTGATCATCTTCAAAGCTGTATCCTGTTTTTTTGGTAGAATAAGCTGTACACTGTTTATGTTAGGTTGGCTCAATGTGTTCCAACCAAGAGACAAGCTAGGCAATTTGTTGAATAGAAATGGTACCCTTCTGCTATTAGGACTTGCTCATATCAAATGGCTTTCTATATACAAGAATTCGCACATATTTCACTCCACAGGGATTCACACAGCAACTGCCGCTCCCAAACACCCTGTCAGGGATCGATCCCTGGCAGGGTGCGTTTCTGTTTCCTCTCAGCTAAAAGAAAAAAAAATTCACTCCACAAATTTCACTCAATCCATAATGACATTCTCCATTGAAATGAGTTTGAAATATGGAAATTATGTTTTCTACGCCCATCAATCTGATAGCCCATGAAACTTTGTTAATCCAAGTCCAACACCTTTATTCAGTATGGAATGAAGGGGTTTTACACATAGAGGTGGGCCACACTCTGTTTGGATCAGAAGATTCCTTTCGTCGGCATAGAATAATTTCTTTTTATTTATAAGTTTTTTTTTTTTCTTCTGACGACAGTGTCTGGTTTTAGAACCGACTATTCTTCTGGCCATGTGAAGTCTCTGCCTCTCTATGCACCAAGTTAGTCATACTTTTGCCTAGGCAAGTGGCCCTAGAGAAAGAGTGCGAGTTCGAAAGTGCAACCTTCCGTTTCTAATCTGTGGTCCAAGCCAAGTGCGCTATCCCTCTTAATTTATAAGGTTGGAAATATCAAAATGCAATTTCCTCCATGATCTCAAAAAAAACGAAGTTAATGTGTCAACTCAATTCCTGAATTATCAATTCATGTTTCAGCCAGGGAGGCAAGTACGCAATCAATCCAAACCCAATCCACTTACTAATCACGTTGGAAATAATACCTATCATCCAACAAGAAAGGTCAACCATACTCTAAACTATTTTTAGGTTAAGGTCGTGGGTCAGCTAAATAATTCCCCACTTAAAGTTGAAAGGGAAAAAATAAGTGGAGAAAGCTATATATCCTCCAGTTTCCCTCACGAAAAGGACAGCACACCATGTACAAGAGGTGGCAAATTGCCAGTATCTTGCGGACATATAAACGAAAGGTCTAAACCACCTGCAATTTGGACTCACTGGCTAAAGGATTCTACCCATAACAAGTGTGATTACTTGGTTCTTTTTCCATCTTGTGTGGCCTCTCAGTCTCTCATTTCCCCATTTCTTCTCTCATTTTCCTTCTTTTCATTAAAAAGCAACAAGACCCCAAAAAAAGAAAAAAGAAAAAGAAGAAGTGGCTGATGATCTTTAGTTGAGAGATTCCAATAGATAGAGCAGGCAAATGCAAAGAGTGCCCAAGTGATGATATACGTCAAGGTGGCTAGTCTTGATTCCATCCTCAACTTGACCCTCCATCCTCCGATGGCTTGCTGAATAAGTGGTGACCCCCCCAAGGCACGTGGCTAGCGTCCAGGGAATCTTTCTATCTTATAACCTGCACCCAGTAGCCTTTTTGACACACTGAAACATTTAACATACATCATCCACCCGCACTACATTTTCCATCAGTCAACGAGTGAGAATCACCCCAGACAGATCAATATCCGTACTAATCTAAATATCTATTTGTTATTTTGTTTCATGCATACTGTTCTTTCACAATCAATCCAAGTCATGTGTTTGATTGAACAAAGTGTTTGGTCATGGTGTGATAGCTAATGAAAGGTCCAAAAAAAGTAGATCCTCAAATAATGTGTGCTTTTTGCA
This sequence comes from Camphora micrantha, assembly GCA_003546025.1. Classification (NCBI taxonomy): domain Eukaryota; kingdom Viridiplantae; phylum Streptophyta; class Magnoliopsida; order Laurales; family Lauraceae; genus Camphora; species Camphora micrantha. Next base: position 64,024,632 of record QPKB01000002.1, read on the forward strand.
GGACAATCATTTTCTTACCAAAATGGAATTTGCTATCTGCTGGGATTATTGACTCTAGAGAAGAGTTTGAAAGATCTCTCCACTGTCACCTTCCAGAGAAGAGTATCTAAGATCTCTCCACTGTCACATTCTTGAGAAAGAGTTTTTTTAGATCTCTCCACTATGGGTGTGAAAAAATAATCGAAAAATAGTCTAACCGACCGAACCGAATCAAACCGACGGTTAATATCCGCGTTTCACGGTTTGATTATGGTTATGGTTATTAAAATCGGAAAACCGTGCTTTACGGTTCAGTTATGGTTTTCAATCTGAACTCACGATTATTAACCGAACTGAACCGTATAACCTTTTTCCCAAAATATACGCTTAACCGAATCGTAACATTACTAAAAAAAACTAAAGGGCCTAAATGTTTTGTAGTTTCATTTAATTTAGACTTTTAGTTGTGCTTATTTTCGTGAAAAATGATAGTGTTGTTTTGTTTGGCATGTGAAAAATGATAGTGCTGTTCTGCATGCAGAGTCAAATGACAAAGATAGATTTTTTTAAAGTGACAATTAACTGTAACCGAACCGTTTAATACGGTTAACCGCAGTTTGGTTTTTAACAATTTTTTATGATACGGTTACGGTTACGATTTTAAAAACTGAAAACCGTAAAATACGGTTTGGTTAACGATTTTTTTAAAACAAACAATTAACCGAACCATTACACCACTACTCCACCTATCACCCCAACAAAAGAGTGTTGAAAGGAGGAGTGCCTACATTGAAACTATTGACTCTATTTTGGATCCTTTGAACTCAGTTGCCTGATAAATACAGGTTCTTTAAACTGAATTTCATTCCCTGTAATTGATTACTGTAAATATAAAAGAAGCGAAGGCTGACAAGGAATTACATCATCCAAAAGCATGAACCATCATTTACAGGTGAACTGATCGAGTCACCTGCACTTGGTTTAATAAAATCAAAACAGGCTATTTGGGAGCACAAGAGTTTATGAACACAAACAAACTAGGAATTAGATCACTTTGGCCGTCTGGATCTTTCAATTGAAAATGGTTGGGGTGGCAACAGGACCATCAGGATCAGTTCATGTCCAGTCCGGTATATCTGGGCTCAAAAATTCTGCTCAGACCTGGTCTCAATTGGTTGATATTGGGCCGAATATTTCTCCTGAACGGCCCAATGGGTCACCATGGTTCACCATTAGCGTTTGCGGTTGTGCAGCAGCAAAAGTGGTCTGACATGCATATGGACAACAAATGACTCTGCCCCCCAAAATTCTCATAAAACCCCGTAAATGTTATGATAACTCAATGTGATTTTCCAACTTCTTTTCAAACTTTTTTCCTTTTTACATAGTGGCACCTCCAAGGAAAACTTCCTGGGTCCGCCCCTGTTCGGGGGACCATTTGACTGTCAATATTGAGTAGGGTTGACCTAACATATAGTTAGGAAATCTCATGGACCTAACCAGTTTGAGCACAGCCTGAATTGGATTTTGAGTGGGTGGGGGGATCAGACCAACAGTGCCATTGAGGAGATCAATAAAACAAGCAAGAAATCGAGTGGAACCTAGGCCCGGGTTTGGATATTCGACCACTCCAAGACACACAACAAATTGCAAGTGGGTTAGCTAAGGCCCAAACACATATGAAATTTGAATTGCCATAGCCTGATTCCTAGACTGATCGCCATCCCGCGGTGTTATTATAAATTAACAATTATACATACATTATTCTGGTACATGGGCCCGATTCAGGTACCTGACCAGGACCGAGCTGCAATTGCATTTTGATCTGGGCTAGGACAATGAGGCTCTAATTTGGCGCGGCCCAAGTTGCATCCTTGGATTATAGACCCTGTATCAGTATATTTAACTGGTTGGGATCTTTTTTAGGTTGGCTGGAGAGGAGGGGCAACTAACTGCAGGATTGAAATGCCATCCTACCTTTTCCCCAATTTGAGGAGGAATCCATACTCTTTTCCTCTTTTTGTGCCCCAGAGAAAGTATCAGAGAGAGAGAGAGAGAGAGAGAGAGAGAGAGAGAGAGAGAATCTTTCTCTGCAGTTTTGCAATGCCTTCAAACTCAAAATAAAAGCGACCAATAAGATCGACCCAACTAGAACGTGTACTGATAATAACGTTCAACAAGTGGGCCTCACCAATCACCATGAATGCTTGATGCGCGGTCACGGGGGTGGGGATCAGATGACAACCATTCCATTCCCATTCCATTCATTCGAAATGAATAGTAGTTGGTTACCTTTAGAAGAAGCCATGAGATGTGGGAATCACGAAGGAAGGTCATGTGCTCTAGTGCTGAGCCTGCGAGTGGACTGGCGGTCCCAAATAACCAAACAGAGAAGCAAGGGAAGGGGAGCTTCATTGATTTGCCACCATCTGTGAATTCATTCCTCTCTAGTCCCTCGCCCTCTACTGAGTTGCCCCTTTCATCTTTTCTGGTAAAGAAAGATGCCTTGGTGGAGACGTGGCCTGGCCCTTTATGCTCTCACCTTAACCCAAGCATTTAACCCACCCCCTCTCTGCCTACAATGACAAAACAAGGGTCTTCATGACCACTGACAGACTCACACACTTAGATCTGTCTTTTGGCCTTTTGATGGTACAGTGGAGTCTGAACTCTGAATCCACCCCACACCCTAAGGGGGGACCCATATGCCACCACGTCATCATATGGGCCCCACCACAAACTTACATCAGAGAATTTCTCCTTGTTTTGGAAGGGAATCTGGATCCTTTGCATCTCCATAATCATTTCACACAACAGTGTGCCAGTCTTCTGTCTTTAGGTGGGATTGCAACTCATCTGCAGCGAACTTCAAGTAAAGTTCATTGCCCTTGTAGTGGATGGGAGAGAATATAGAATATACTGTTAGGCATTTTGATGGAAGGATCCTCATCGTTCAATTGGAGGATATCAAATGGACGATTTATGATTGAGTTCAAAAGGTGATTGGGTGGTCCAGGTAGTCTAATTATAAGTATTTGTTAGTATGTGCTGAGATCCACGGTTTAGATGGTCTGTATTGATGTACTAGAGGAAAGTACCTCACACCCTCTTGGAATAGCATTCTCAAACTTTTTGCAATGATCTATGATGGAAGGTTTGCTTAATAATTAACTCACTGTACGTATATGAGCATGGTTTCAAAACTCGGTTCAATTGGTGAATAATGAAATTCATCTGAGTTACTCATATTAGCATAGAAATTGAGGACACGGTGAAAAGCTTGGATCTGTCCATATTTCAATCTCGATTTATCATATATTGAAAAAGGTTAAGGATAGCTTTGAAAGAAAAGTTTGTAGGTGAAAAGGTGAAAATTAGGATCCAAAGAGTGTTGCTGGAAGAAGTTTCAAGAAAGGGAATCGAGATATATATGCATACTCTGCAAATGAGATATTTGCAAGATTTCCAAATATAAATTTATGTGAAAATATCTAGATTAGGAAATTAGCTCATTTATAGTCTATACATGTAACCTTGTTGTGAGCATGAATCAAAGAACAACATTAAAACCGCACTTCTAATTTGTCCAAGGTAACGTCTTGCAATCAAACTCCCGAGGATTTCACATAGCCGCGAAAAAAAAATATTGGGTGATAGTAAATCCGTGAGGATGTGGGCTAGTGGAACTCCTTAGCTTTTAGGACATGTTTGGCAACGGCTTGTGCAGAGGATTTTTCCTGGCTTCCTGTTCTTCCATGGAAAATTCATGTTTGGATGAGCATGGTGAATTACATTGAGGAGTCTTCACGTCCTCATTTTCGAATAAAATGAAAGTCTCACCGACCCCTGTCTAATTCTGCAAAGTTGTGTATCGAAGGAAAGGCGGAGCTACAGTGTGGAGACAGTAACAACACAGTTAGCGGATTTTTCTTTGGAACATCTTTTTATGGGTCCTATAATCACAATCCAAATCATTAATCAAGTTTAGAAGGTCCATAATGGCCTGTAGACGGAAAAAATGAAAAAAAAAATGTCGATTCATCATATTTTTTGAGAGATTTGAAAAATAGTCCAAAACGTTGGATCATGATTTCTGAGATTCTGTTGGCCCGTTTGCAAAATCCGAGCCATCCATTCTCTTCATAATGTAATGCCCCACTCATACCCATGCATGATATTGTTCGCTTTAGCCCACGAGCCTCACGGTTTTGCTTCTGATGAGTCTCAACCCATCAAAAGGCCCCATACAAGGTAAGGGTGTAAGCTCTATATATAACCCCATTCACTTGTCGATGTGGGACTCCCGGGTGTCACAATTCACTCTCTTTAAGGCTGCACGTCCCTGTGCAGTAGCCTGTCAGTCTAGGTAGCCTACCAGCCCTCCTGACCCGCTTACATGGAGACCGGCCCACTTGCATCAGACCACGGCAGGGGACCCATACTCGAACTAGTCGAGAGTCGGCTCTGATACCATTTGCAACGCCCCACCCCTATACGCTTGCATGATATTGTCCGCTTTGGCCCACGGGCCTCACGATTTTGCTTCTGATGGGCCTCAACCCATCAAAAGGCCTCATACAAGGTAAGGGTGTAAGCTCTACATATAACTCCATTCACTTGTCGATGTAGGACTCCGGGGCGTCACACATAAAGCCTGAAATAGCTATGGGGTCAAGTTTTTGGAGGTTGCTTCATCACACATCATGAGAAAATAACAAAAGAAATATTGATCGTTGTGTTTCTCCAATGAAAGAAACGAAGAAGAAGAAGAGGCAATTACTGGTACAGGCGGTAACTTAGAGGTTACCATTTTTTCCTTTTGAACCCTACTTTTTGTACTTCGTAATCATGATACAAACTGATAATCATCGATAAAAAGCCCATAACAGTCCATTGGTCACTTCTTAGCCGTTGATCCCTCATAAATCTTGAGATACTTGTGAAAAAAGTCCCGATCCTAAAATTAACTTTTTTAATCATGTGGGGCCCATTTGTATGATCCGAGTCATTCAAATTCTCTAGACAGCCAAAAACATCTATAGGGTGCCAGCTCAAGTCTTGGTTTTTCATGGATTTGGAAGATTTTAAAAAAAAAAAAATTATAATAGTTGGCATATGGTTGGAATCCTCTCTTTTTACCAAACTTAAAATTCTCCTAAAGAAGTCCTCTTTGAGGATATCTCGGTTCCAAGAGATGGAGAAAATCCTTTAAATAGATGATTCCTCTCTATTTATCAAACGCGTCCTTAGGATTTTCAGGTCCAAACCTCCTCATAGGATTTGGAAATCCTCAAATCTTGACTTATGCACTAATATCAATTTTTCTCAACTATATGCATTAATATATACTGATACCGGCCCCCATTTTCTAATGGTCAATTTAGTGGCAACGGAAATACCACTGTAGAAAATGAAAATCATTTACAAAAAAGGAAAAGAAAAATTACTTGACCCAAGATAGAAGGGAAACACAATATGAAAGTGTTTGTTTCATTATATTTTAATTTTTAAGTACAAATTTGAATTTTACATCAAGAGATTGTGGGATTCGACGTTCGGACTTATGGTGACATGTCATTTATAGAACACACGACAATATGTCTGGCCTTCGATATACAAAAATCACATTCGCTCTAAATTTACAACACATGAAAGAGAACTATAAAAATATAGAAGAAATGGATGAAAAAGAATTCACATGAGTTGGTTACACATGAATTCAATTCCTTTTATTTTTCAACTTCTTTTAGCCTTCGAAGCCGTCTGGTAGTTGGAGTTATGGTCCAACCTCAATCCCTTTTTATCATGTCACTTAGGCGTCTTTTGTGTTTGGCGGCCTGGTCATTGTAGAATCTTGATATGGGATTGTGTGGTCCCTAAGCAGACATTGAAATGGGAAATTAAAGGAAGATGAGAGAAATTAACATCATGAAATGTTAAAATCCCCTCTAGAGGTTCTGAGTACCTTGGGATCGTGCAAGAACACCAAGTTACAATAGTGCAGAGTTTCTTATCCTTTGAGTGCAGGTAGCCTTTTCTTTCTCTTTGATTTTTTTTGTTTTGTTTTGAACTTCATTTTCTAGCCAGCCTTCAGATTTCCTTATCCTTTTTTGTTTTCTGTCTCGAAATGACCTATTTATAGGCTTGGAGGGCACAATTGCCCATGATTCCCCCAACTTACTACACCAAACAGATAGTTATGGCAGGTGTGGTCACAAGAACTATCTGGTATAGGGGGTCGTTGGACATTTCAATTCTTCCTTAGGAGGTTGTGAGAGCCCTTCTGCGACCCCGGCATTGTAGAACATAGTGTAACTACTTAATTCCAACTATCAAACAGTGGTTACGGGACATGAGGGGGTCGTGGAAATGTAGTCCACATAGGCCCAAGTGTCGGTTTTTTATTTGAGATACATGTCATCCATATTTGGCATTTTTGAGAATTTTTGATTAGGTCAATTTTGATTGTCACGTATCACACGTAAACTTGGACACGTGTCATGATGACTTGGCAGCTTGTAGGACCCTTTTGAAGCGAAAGGAGGCAATGGGGTCGAGAAATACCATAGGAGTCGGAAGGATTGGATCTTAGTATCATGCGGGGTCGTGAGACCCTTCAATTCTTCCAGGAGGGGTCGCAGACTCCTTTTGTCTCTTTGCCCATATTTTCTTCATTTAAACTTCATTTGCTCTGAAGTTTTGAGAGGAGGTTCTTCACAGGCTCCTTCATGATTTTATCTGAATATCTAGGCTCTGGATTACTTAACCATCATAAAATGAGGCCCACAAAATGTTTACTATTTGCATGGTTTTGGCCTCATGGTTCTCGACTCACTTGATTTTTGTTCCTTGAGCTTGGAAATATCTTAACATCGTTTACATGACTCTTCCTTGTGATTTTGGACACTTGGCTTGATCATTTGATGGCCATGGTGAATTTCGACCCAAGATTTGGTTTCATAAACCCAATTATTGCTTTATAGGTCCTATACGTGAGTTGATACTTTGAAACTTAGCTTGTTATGTGCCAATTAATATCAACATAAAATCCTCAAAAGACAAATCCGGATTCCGAAAGTTGCGAGGAATCCTCATATTTGTGAATTCCACCTAGTTACTCAATGAGTTCGACAAATAGTTTTAGATGTATTTGGGTTTTGGACTTTTCTTTAAAACAAATTTCTCAAATTCCATGAAGAATTAAATCATGAAACTAAACATCCTAATATATACCATTAATATAATTATATTAAATAGTTTGGCTCGTAAGTTGGGAGCCCATAAAAGCACAGAAAGTTATATCTACATGTTGGGACTTCTCACAAATTACTCAAGATCTATGAATATTTAAGATAATCAACTTTAAAGTCTTGGGTTATTAGTTCAATAAATGAATCGAATGATTTGGATTACAAATATAGGGCCATGTGAATGAGAAAAGAGGTAGTTGATGGAGCCCATAAGAATGCAATCATAGTACAAGAGACTGTACTAATGCCTTTAGGAGATGTAAAAGTGGTTTTCACTTTTCACACCTATCTAGGTTTGTAAATGTCCTCATTTACATATCATTTTTACATCTCATTGACGCATCACCATTAAGCAAGAAATCATTTTTACACTTGTCAATAACCGGAAACAAACAACCACTTAGAGGGAAGGTAATCTGATAGTCATTTTTTGAAATTCACATTTGTTTTTTCAATTTTAACCACTTTTCATTTTAGAAATACAACTCCTACTATTCTAACTATTAAATTACATGAAACAAACATGCCTTGAAAAAAAGAATCCCAAAGTCGGAGGAGAACTCCACAATGGAACTCATCTATTGAAAATCAAAGCCACTAAAAATAAATGCCTTCTTACTAAATTGAGTATCCCCAACTTTTATCCTAATAGAAGTTGGCTCCACCACAAGACTGGCTGTTGGAAAAAATTGTGATAATGAATAATGCATTTTTTTTTTGCTATGGTGGAGTACTAACTAGGAGTGATACTTTTAACTTGAGAACTCTGGGATCGATCCCTAAGCATGTACAAAACCAAAGGTGCCAACATCGCTCAACAACGTGTGTTGACAATAATGAATAATGCATTAGATTGCGTTCATTACATTTTCTTTTTATCAAATGATCAATCTTACCGTGGGACAAACTTTTATCAAAGTAAAATTCAAAAATATCCCATACATTGTAAGGGCGTTCATTTTAAGTGGATTGAATTTTCAATAGGTGGGCCCAAGTATGGAGTTGCTTTGCTTTAACTCGGAATTTCTCTAAGTTAAAGCCCAGAGCATCTGGATTCATGTTGATACATTACGGGTTTGATTGACCATTTTTATTTATCAGGTTGGCTTAGTGTTAACATCTATGACCTAAGTAAGAAATGAGTTGGTTCTATGGTCTGCTTAAATCTGATATTTGACACATTGATCAATCTGAACCCAATGCCAACCTTACTAACTTGGACTAGGATCCACGAATCGAACCTTAATCTAACTTGTTAATTAGGGGTTCCAGTTAACCCTTTTTCCTTTTGGTTTGAGTTTAAGTAGACATTTTAAACCTGATTAATATATGACTTCTTATTTAAGTAAGCCTGCATGTGCTATCCACAACTAAGGCTGTCAAATGCATGTAAATCTAGCCTGAATCTCACTTCACTTAGATGGGCCTGAACCTGCATTGAAACCCTCACTAGACCAGATCCATCCTCAGTTAAAAATGATTTCTACACATAATGCACATATGTCTTAGGAAAAGAGATTTTGGTGATTTTCTTAGATTATTACATTAATCTGGACCTGACCTAAAACTTAGACCCATATCTACTAATGGAATTTAAACAGGTGGACTCAGATCAAAGCACTAGGGTCTGTTTTGCACCCAGACCAGGGCTTAGACTCCTTAATTATAAATAGACACAGGCTTGAACATACGTAAGTCGGTCCCAATCCGGCCCATTAAAAACCATACCCGGCCACAGTACTAAACCCTCGTTACCCTTCCTGGGCCTGATCTACTACTACCCCTAATCCGGACCACCCTGCACTTTGGATTATGTCATAGAGCATCAAACACCTGATTTTGCTTTTGGTTGATAAAGGAGTAGGTTACTGTTACTAGTACGAGATTGTTTCCTGGTGGTATATGATTTCACATATTGCTAAAGATGAAGGAGATTTTTGTGTTCTCACTTCTCAGGTACCTACTTGAAAGATGAAAAAAAAAAAAAAAAAAAACAAAAAAACCATGTGGCGCCTGGGTGAATCCAGGAGCTAAAGTTAGCAACCCTTCCTTTTCCCCTTTGCATATCAGGCCAAACAGAACATCCTTGTTGGTCCCACTCCAAATGACGGTTCTGCTTTGTCCGCCACTATATAATGATGATGATCCCAACCGTCGAAAAAGTTATAAAAAGCAAAGCCCCACATTTGGTAGGCATGCAGAGAGATATTAAAAGGAGTTTATAAGAAAAAAGGATTCCTCTCCACTCAAGTATTATATCAGAATCAAGTACTATTCCATATAAGAAAATTCTCAATAATGAGATATAATTTAGGCATCTCAACCTATGATACAAGTAGAACCCACCAAAAGAATGTTGTCGAAGTTCCATCAAGATAATGTTATGGATCATAATGTTGGGATATTTCCATTGGCGTGGCCCAAATGATCACATCAATTGATTCTTGCTCTTTACACTTTGGGAAAACTAAGAGGTGTGATGGTGCTCTTCCTCTATTTTCTCTCCATCAGATTTGAGAAATTAACTTGGATTTTTTTGAATCTCATTGCTTATGGATTCAACTTAATTAAATAGGAGGAGGAAACAGGAGTCATTTAATGAGCCTCTTTGATGGAAGGAAGCCAAATCACTCTATAAATACCTAGCTCTTGGTCACTCTCTCCAGCCTACATAAGTTGTGAGATTTCATCACTATTAATCTATTAAGAAGGGTTTTAGAGGGAGAAAGTAGAGAGCCTCTCTTGATCAGAATTGTTCATCTTGAGCATTTGCAATAGAGGGTCCGATCTAAACCATTGATGAGATGTAAGGAAAAGGCTATCACCATTCACCATAAAGATCCATTCAATTTCTAGTATCTTATGTCAAACTATATTATGTATTATTGTCTACACACTAATCCATGGGCCTCCTCTTATGGGGGCCTCATCACAGTGTGCATTTGTTGGGACAAGAATTGTATATAATTCCAGCTTGAAACGACTCCATTAGAGAATAAAATCGATTTTGGGATGGCAAATTAAGAAAGTGACCAACCAAAGGAGAGGAAAAGAATAAAGGAGGATTAAAAAGACCAGAAAAGACAATCAATAGACATGATCGCATCGTATGAGAGGGGGATCTTCCCCACACAAATTCACAAAGCTAATGATTTGGTGTCAAAACATACAGCAAAAGTTCGGCTTTGGTGAATCATACTCATCTCACATCAGGAATCGGATGGGGCATTTTAAAGGGAGTGTGTGGGATCAAGTGGTGACCCACTTTCCATTACAGCCATAAAAAGAATGTGACCCACACCTCAAGTTACTGTTACTCTGTAGTTTCCATCCCTAGTTCATGTCCCAACTCATAAATGCCACTGAGACCCTTACCTCTACATTCTCTTCCTATCATTTGGAGAGCCCGCAGTAGGTAGCACTGAAACTCATGGGCCCCACAAGAGATGGCCTTCTAGATCTGGTGGGCCATCCAATTATATGTCCCCTTTCCCTGCCCTTGTGTGGGTTTAGAAGGAACCCATGATGGTGACGGCTCCCCTTTACATTCCTTCTTTCTTCCTCTGTTTCAAAGGGAAGCGACGTGTCTTCATGAGAAAGGATGAAGACCTCAACGTGTGGGGCCACTATTAAAATCTGGACCACCTTGTGGGGGACACTCCAGATACCTATGGGTATATTAGATGGATGAGCTATAAGTGCTTTCTATGCATTTTTTTTGTTGTTAACTCACACTAAGGAGATTGAGAGCCAACAGAGAGCTCCCACCCATACAAGTGGGAAAAGGTGCCAGTCGTACTTAAGGTTTGATTCTGAGCAGGTAAGTAAGAACTGCCGTCACTTATCAATGATGTAAATGCTTTCTATGGACTTAATATGGCTGAAAGTTTACCTATTTGTGATGATCATTATTAATCACAAAAGGGGTCATCAAAATAAATAGTTAGACAATTCATTCCTACCGCTCATTTTGATCCAAATGGTTCAAGGGCTATGATTATAAAATTAAATTGAAATTTATATTATATGGACCTGGGATGATTCTCATCCAACCATCTAATAAGCATACTGGTTTACTATGTCTGGTTGGACAGACAATTTCTGGTGTCTTTATTCCGAACCTAATAATACTTCATACGTGCTCATCAGCACTTTTCGGTCGGAATAAACCCTAGCACAGTAGCACGTGCACCAGCTAAATATTAAGAAGACTTTAACATCATATCGTCTCCATCCAGGCCCACAAATTTAATAGTGTACAGCCTATTCCCATGGATGTGCAGTCCTTCCAACGATGCACAGATCATTTGCATGTGTCAAATTCAGCGAGGCCCTTAAACTATATGGTGTAGGGGGTTTTGCTCCACTCAGACGAATCGAAGGTGGGCCCCGCAGGCGGATTCCCTCCCATCCGCTTGGAGCTAACGCGACGATGCTTATATATAGCATGTAATATATATATATATATATATATTAAGCAAGATTCTCCTAAGCTCAAGCTTAAGATTAAAAGGACCAACCTTTGGTCCATCCAAAAGGACCCTCTAAATTGCACATATCCACCAACTTTCGATTATATTTGAATTTATTGGACCGTTGGATCGACTATGTATTGATCTAAATGAACTATTGACTATTAAACTTGTGGACCCATATCGAGATGATAGAAATCACGGTTGGTGCTGATTTTTTGCAGAAAGGAATATCCCAGGCAGTCCTTGAAATCCCACCCCACCCTCATCGCAATCCTTGAAATCCCACTCCACCCCCATCCCCATGTGGGTACCCAGATGGGCCCCACTACACACTTGAGCTTATCTTATACTAAACTTGAGCTTCGGAGAGCTGACCTCATATATATTATAACTATATTTATTTTAAGTGGGCCCCACTATCTAGAAATCCGTATCTTGATGATCGTATGGGACGGATGTCGAAATACACCATCCAACGGTCTGAATCGGTTGGAGAATCCATCCATCTTACATCTTCATTGGGTCAAGAGGAAAGTTTTCAGGGGGGGGCGGTGCATCTGCTCTAGTGTGAAAGAAGTGAACGGCTAAGATCACAGAAAAATGGTCCGCCAACAAGTTGGCTGCCACATTTTTCTCTGGTGGAGAGTTCTCTTGGACAACCTTTTAGATAACGATATATACACTAATATAGAGATGTATGTAGGTATACATGCACACACACATTGATTTGTAAATTTATAACCGGCATTAATAGAGCCACAGCCACTGAAAGTGACGGTGGGCCTCACAGCTTATACCAGCCCGTAAAGAAGAGGTGGTCCAACAGTGCAGATGGGACTGGTATGAATCCAAAGGCTACTTTCCTCCATATGGCCTCATCTGTCATCAGGACCGTTTCTTATCTTTCTTTTCTTTTTCATGCGTCTCCTTTCCAGGTTTCTAAATGAGATGTGGCAATTAGAGTCCTTCAATTAACACAACTTCGTTTAAGGATCAATCAATATTACAAATGTAATATAAGTTGGAAAAAGGAAAAAAAAAAAAAAAAAAAAACACACACAGTAGAGCAGAAAGCAAAACTTGAATTCCTAATCACTAACTCTCTAATCCAATCAAATATACACAAACAAAAGCATCGCCATTAAACCAAGCCTCTATCCTAATTAATTCTTAGATGGAAGTCAACTCTAATTAGGAAAATGGCAAGGAAATTGCCAAAGTTAGCTAATCAAATGTTAATTTTGACTGGGAGTGTAGCCAACTGAGGACCATTTGCCAGTGAAGTTAAAAGCACCAAGAACTATGCTACTACAACCTGTACAGTAATCACGCCGACTGCACTGAGGTCCCCCTCTTTCACTCTCATCACCTTCCCAAGGCCAGAGTCCTACATCATTTCATTGATCAGACGGGATGGAATTAGGCCCACCTCAAGCCTTTTTTCCCTCTCCCTCTCCCTCTCCCTCTCTCTCTCTAGTGCAGAACTACTTTCCTTCAAATCTCTGCGTCTTCTTGGTTTTTCCTCTAGTGTTTTTTGTGTCGTCTCATTTGTGCCAGCCAGAAGGAGGCTTTGAATTGCTTAGCCTGGGCTTGCAGCAGCGCTCAATATCCTGAGCGATCCGTTTGGCGTCCATTGATGCCCCCAGTAGACCGCGCTTTGTGAACCCAACTGCATAGAGTCCACAATCCCCTTTCCATCCATTGGGAAAAGGCTTCCTTGGTAGCCCATCTTTATCAGAGAAGAAATTCCTTTCCTGTGTAATTAATTAACATGGTTTATTATCAAAATAGCTATCTGTTTGTGTATTTGTATTTCTTGCAAAACTATAGTTGTGGATTGCATCAATCCCTATAAATAAAAAGTGCATGTTACTTATACTGGCGAGAAGAAATCATTTGTCAATAAAGTTAGGTTGATGAGAGACACACAATTTAAATAAGGATAAGTGGAAAAGTAGACATCACAAAGCCAACAGTTTTAGTTCCACATCATCTATCATGGTGTTGATCATGAATAATTAATTGCCTTTGAAAAGAAACAAAAGGAAATTAAGAGATGCCCTAATTTCCATACCTTCAACCAAGAAGGCACATTACTTCTATAGCCAGTGGCTAAGATGACAGCATCAAAGGCGCTTGCTCTTCCATCAACAAACACGGCCCCACGCCTAGTCAATCGCTTGATAGCGGGGTATACCTGCAATATCAACAAACATTCCTCTTAGTACAGCCACAAACCAGATACATTCATTAGGATAACATGAAATTACAAGCAGAAGAGATGACACGGTATCATACCTTGATCTCTCCAGCCCTGATTTTAGCCAGTGTGCCCACATCCAAAACCGGCGTCTTACCGGACATATTCTTGAGCTGGAGTGGTCCAAGATGAGGCCGATCAAGGCCCACTTGGGCAGTGTCGCCGAGCATGACCCGCGCCACAAGCAGCAGGAATCGATCCACCATCTGTACAGGGAACCACTTGAGCAGCCACATGGACAGGCCGAAAGTAGACCTCCCAAGTATCTCTCTGGGCAAGACGTGCACCTTCCAAAAGAGAAAAGGGAGACCATGTATATGTTGTCTGGATTAGATCAGTTGTTTTGTTCCATCAATGTTGAAGACATGGAAATATGCCTTTGGTAGCAGTGATGGGCTAGAATTGTTATAATCCAACTTGATTTTTAATATAAGATGGTGATTTAGGCGAAAAAAAATTAAAAAAATATATATATATATATATATATAAAAGAGGATGACGATGACGATTCATTTTTTTCTTTAGAAAAAGTGGAATGGAAAACTAAGATGCATAAGAGATGTGATATTAACTAATCCTCCGCGTGCCGACGAATCCCAAGAAAGCGAAGTAACAAAAACAAAGAACAGCTAAAGACACGAAAGTTGCTTCGCCCCTTCTATAAACGGTTGGAACCAGTACCAACGAAATGAAACAAGAAAAAGTATACTCAATTCGTACGAAATCGAAGACGCGGAATATATATGTATCTATATGAGAGAGAGAGAGAGAGAGAGAGAGTATTCTTACTTGTATTTAACTGTTGGGAATTGTGAGAAAGAAGAGCCAAAAACTTTGGTACTTTATTGGTAATCCTTAATGGAAGCTGTTTATATACAATTGAGAACCCTATTTAGGTTTTATCCAAATTAGATTTTCTTATAGAGGGGGAAATAATTGATGGTAATTGCTTGTATATTTGGAATTAGGAAAGAGAGAAGAACCCTAAAGTTGTTTGGAATCTTGAGAAGGAAAAAACACCACTGTTGAGAGAGAGAGAGAGAGAGAGAGAGAGAGAGAGAGAGAGAGAAATCATAATAAATTATTAAAAATCCTCAACTGCATTTAGCAAATTCAATGGACTTTCATATAAAGAAAACAAAATTCTTTCTGGGTTTTTTAATATCTCAATTAAATCTTAGACACTGGTACATTTGAGAGAGAGAGAGAGAGAGAGAGAGAGAGAGAGAGAGAGAGTATCACAGAAATGAGCTTCAAAAGGAAAAAAGAGAGAGAGAAACATGTTGAAAGCTTACCGTGTCTCTCACAACAATAGAAGGATTAGCACCGTTGTTGCAGAGATCCAAGCACACCTCCATCCCAGAATTTCCACACCCTACCACCAAAACCTTCATACACTGAAACGCGTCGCCGCTCCTGTACTTGCTCGTGTGAATCACCGGCCCTGCAAAATCTACCATCCCATCTATCTTCGGAATAACTTCCTCTGCATTCTCCCCAGTCGCCACCACCAACCAGCTACACAAATACTCCGTCTTCTCCGTCCTCACCCTCCAACACATGAACTTCGCATCATACTCAGCGCACTCCACCGTCTCATTGAACACAGGCTTCAAATCAAACCTCTTGGCATACTCCACCAAATATGCCAAAAACTGCTGCTTTGTGGGGTACGTCGGAAAACTCTCCGGAAAAGGCATCAAAGGCAGTTCACAGAACTGCTTCGGAAGGTGAAGGCTGAGCCGGTCGTAAGTCTTCAGCTGCCATAGAGAAGCTATACAATTAGCCCTTTCTAGTATCACGCTCGAAATTCCTCGGACCTTGAGACAAGCAGCAGAGGCGAGGCCGGAGGGTCCTGCACCAACAATCACTGGTCCATGAACGCGCTCGGGCACGCCCCTGGCCCCTTTCATCTCCAATCGATCATGAGCTTGTTTGCCTTCCAATTCTCTATCTCTGGAGTGCTCCATCAACAGACTAACTGTTTCTGGTGTCTTGATGGTGTTTGTTGGAGCTGGTTTGATTGGAAATGACAAGCATGGGATTGGGTGATTTTCTCTTTGCTCTACTGGATAAGGATTGGAGGAGCTAATATAGAGATGGATGATATCTATCTCTTTCTGTTGTTAATCCAAGAAAGGATTAGGCTAACATATGTTTCTGCTTATTTGGTGGGGGAGTTGGATTAATCTTCTTATTCAAATGGGAGAATTAGTTTCCTTCTTTCTTGAATCAGGAGGAGGAAGAAGCAAAAAAGATGAGGAAGGATGGAGTGACAGAGAGCAACGGAGGGAGTGAGAAGTGGGGTTGGAATATATATTCCTTTTGCTACTCTCATTGCTCAATATTAATTCAGGACCTATAGAGCCTAAATGGGAATTGAGGATTGTTGCTAGTGGGGCATCTCATATAATTATAGCAGGAAGCATTTGCACACCACCACAGATTGAGAGAGATCCTTTTTTTGGGTGTGGATGTTACTTGGACACTCTGTTGATTTAAAAGCGCTTTTTTGGTTTTTGTTTTTGCTCTAACTTCGATTGGGAGTTTAGATTGTTAAAATCCTTGTCTTTTCGAAGAACTAGTAAAAGAGGGAGAAATTCCATAATAACTTACCGAAAACGAGAATTAAGAAGAGGTTTTGGTTTGTGGGGCCAACAATGACCCTAGTGGATAGAAGGGGGGTTGTTTAAGTTTTCTTTCTACGCTCTCTTTCTCTCTACACCCACCATTGAAGAGAGGATGAGGATCTCAAATGTTTCTTTGCACACCCCCCACATAATACGTAAACTAACCTCACCTCAAACCTCACTCTAGCCACCACCGCCCCTGTCGATAACACTACCGGAGGGGGAGAGGGAGCGAGAGAAAGAGGGAGGGAGAGGGAGGCGGAGACGGGGGTAGAAGGAGAGAAGGAGACGGGTAGTTTGGGAATTTTCCCCAAGGGTATATTGGTAATAATTTTTTAAAATGGTGAGTGTGGGAAGAAAAATGTGATGTGCATTTAGAAGCTCTCCTTTTGTTCTTAATGAATAACCAAGAGGGCATTCCAATTCTAACCCTTAAAAAATGCCTCTAACCATCCAACCTCTTTTGCATGCTTTTAATCATGCAACAATGGATGCCAGTGAATTCTAATGGATTAGTTTATCTATCTATTTATTTCTTTTTTTCATTTGTGGATTCCACAAATTTTGCCATGTGCGAAAATATACATAGTATCTTACTCCAACCACATTGGAATCGTGAGGGGGCTTAGCGATCTGATGACATAAAATTTGCATCAGTGTGGCACCTCGAAGACTTAAACTGCTCTAAATTAAGGAATAATGTCACTCTCGTTAAAGTTCTTGTTTGGGTGAAGATTGATGATGTAAAACAATAATAAGATCATGAGTAAGCATAGGTATAGTTCTTTTTTGGGTGAAGATTTTCTTAATAAGAGAAATACATAGGGACATTGATTTTGAATAGTTTGGATTATAAAGGTGAGCTCCACAATAACCCAAGTCAAAGAGAGACTCTATTATCCATTTTTGGGTAATCCACTTGTAAAGTGAATTGAAGTGAATGTTTAAATTAAAAAAACATGAAAAGAATAAGGGTCAAATCATAAAGTATTAAATTTCAAACTGCACCTTCCTGGCCTTTATCATTTTGTGGCATTAAAAGGCACAGATTTTTACTTATTTGGTTAAAAAGTGAAAGCTTCACGGGAAAATGCATTCTTTTAAAAAGATAAGTGATTTTTCATATTTGATATTTTTTGACTTAACCCCCTTCACTTTACAAGTGAAATACAAGAGAATCAGTCATTCACTATAATTCAATTTACAAGTGAATTACCCAAACAAAACATATCAATCAAACAGAGCCTCTAAAGCGTAAGAAGTCGGACCTTAAGAACTCAGTAATGACCCATTAATGAGAGGTTATGATCAAATATCCAACTGCAGTGTGGGCCATGCTTTGAATTGTTTGGAATCTAGAATGGTGTACTTGTATGCCACCTTGTGTATCTCTGTTACAGTGTGCACGCATGTGCCTGTGTAATATCTCCATCTAGGAGAGAGAGAGAGAGAAAGAGAAGTCAAAGTTTTTTAAGTAGGGTGCGACCAGGTCAATATCTCAGTCGATATATATCGGTTGGAATATTCTTTCCTATTACTTGGGGTCAACATATAGCTGGATAAGAACCGATATTTGTGGCTGATATATCGGTTAATTTGTTCTGCGTCCTCATGGGCCGGGTTGGGCTAGGTAGAATCTTTACCAACCACAGGCCTAGTTTCATTTCTGGAATTAGTCTAACGGCCTGAAAGTTACTTCCGGGTCCAGCGTGTCTGCAAAACATACATGCTTTGTGCCAAAATAAAAAGGCCAGATAATGGAGAACCACCAGACACGCCGGTAGCAAAGGTGTATCATCTCACACAATGACTTAGAGATCGATTCCTTGGCAAATTATCCCACGAGTATTATACTATAATCCTATTGAGAAAAAGGCTAGAGTGCTACAAAGGATTCCGCCTGACCAATTAAACTATTAGGCAAGAAATGTTAGGCTCCATGGCCCAGCCCATAAAAAACATTGCCCAAATCCAGCACCATTTTTATGAGATTCGGTCTAACATAGACTGACCCAGCTCATCAACCCAAGTCTACACCACCAAATATCTATGACATCCATCTTCAGCAAATGATGCTAATTGCTATGTTTAGGTATGTGTGGACAACATTAATTAGTTGACCCAAACGGGAACCATCTTTGATTGATCAAAACCACTCCCTGGGCATGACCTCCTGTGGCGATTCATTCATACTTCACAACCATGGGAGTAATATGCAATGTGTGTCTAGAAATGGAAGTTGATCAATCATGTTTTGAAGCATTTAATAAGCTAACGGTGAATATTACTCCAATTTGAGTTATGCTCTTGGAAAATACCCATTCAGAACGGGCTTATGGCAAAAATTGTATGATAAAGCACTCTTAGACTTATATGGTTATCTATTCAAAATCGGATTCAATGGATATTTCTCTAACTTGTTCTAACTTATCTGAAAATTTTGCTCATAATAGATTGGAATGGAGAATTTATGTAGCTAATGTCAACATAGTTGGGACAAGACTTTGATGATGTGAACCACCAATTTTATGGCCTTGATTCTAAATACAACTACTACTTCCTTTTTTTATTTTTATTTTTTGGACATATTATAAATGAAAACCTTATGCTATGGCGGGGACAGTGGAGCCCACGAAATGCTACTTGTTTGACATTTCAATCTACAGTGAAAATCACAAATCCAATTTTTATAGAACACGAAAAATGATATTTTGTAAAAACCAACTACACATCTAACCTACATTTCTCAGTTCTATCATTTGGAAAAAAAAGATATTTCCAAAGATGCTGCGTAAAGATACGATATCATGAGACAGTTTCATGATAATATGAGATTTATCAATTTTTGTGGCCTGCACTATTTCCATGATATCATGGGTTCCACGGTGGAAAAACTACAAAAATAAGGTCTCTATTGACATAATTTAAATTTTCGTCATGAAATTGAAAAAACTAAGGAAGAATAATATATCAAAACCACTTTATTTTATAGCCTTGGGTTATGAGAGCTGCTAATGCCATAGGCCCATAGCCCAAGCTCTGAGCACAACCTTTTTCTTACAACCAATATATCATTGTACAAAATTACGTAAAACGACATTGATCAAAAGTTTCTCCCTTCCACAACTTCTCTCCCTTGGGTTATCAAAGTGGGAGAGAAGCTCTCTTGGGTTATTGGCATTGCTCTTCTTGATGCTTCTACAGAAGAAGGGCAATAACCTCCCCAGTCCCAATCTCGGCCACTCAAAGCAGGACAGAATTGATTTACCAAAAAAATAGGAGAGAAGCCTAAGAAGGATCAGGATTCAAGAGTATCCGTTCAAGATTCCTACCCGATTATAATAAAGTTCCCCGTCTCACCTCGTCTACAGGGTTCTTAGCACGAATCTTGGGTCTCTCTTCAAACACTACGTAACGTAACCGTATTTCCCATTCCCGATAATCACTCCCCATTACCCCTGCGAGGCTACACGACTACTACAAACCCATACCCCACATATTAAAAAAAAGCCTCTCTCTCTCTCTCTCTCTCTCTCTCTCTCTCTCTCTCTCTCTCTCCACTTTCCCTCAACTCAACTACTAAGAAGTAAATAATCATAACACATGACATTATCAATCTCAACATGACTTGAGCATAGGCTAGCAGTGTAGTCCCTCCACTTTCCCTCAACTCAACTACTAAGATGTAAATAATCATGACACATGACATTATCAATCTCAATATGACTTGAGCATAGGCTAGGAGTGTAGTCCCCCACGAGAATACACTCGTTTTGTCACCCTCCAACGCCAACAGGATCATCTGCCAGGTGGCCCCTGTCATTCTCGATCGTTGACGAATCCCAAAATAACTAGAGACGGGTCAACAGAGATTCCACATCCACAGTGTCCTCCTGATGGGTCTCTTTTGTGGGCCATTTGCATCTTCTGTCGTTCTTCTATGATTATTTCATTAAGCTATGAGACTGACATCATGGTCCATGATTTCTTTCCAAAATTAATTAACTCATCACAGTTAATAATATGAGATGATGTGACCAATGAAGCAACATGAAAGTGAACCCATCACACCGGAGAAGATCACATGCATGCACCACCTGCATATAGGGGAGAGGACGAACACTATAGCAGTTGGGCGAGAATGGGACTCCCAAGTCCCAACCATTGGGCTATATATATCCTGTAATTCTCAACTACTCATGAAGTTGTTGATGAATATCGACATGAACAAGACTTGAACAATGGCAGAGAAAAAAAAGGATTGCCCAAGCCCCAATGGTTGAGCTTCAGTGCAGCACCCTCATTATAGGCACCACCGTTGGATTGACTGCATCTTGAACGCATGATCAATTTCCTTCATTCAAAAAAAAAAAAAATGAATGGAGCCATCATATGTTAAGTTCAGTGCCCAATCTAATGGCTGGCCCGCTGATGTTGATTTTAGTAAATAGATACATTTAGTATAATCAGTGTTAGTCAGGGTTAAATCAATGGTTTGGATTTTCAAAAGGGGGGCCACTCATGACCTTTCAGAGGGTTTTGCACAGGAGCTCAATTTAGGGACCCTGCACCCTACTTGTGCTCAAAATAAAATAAAATAAAATAAAACATATGAGCAGTTACTAGCTAATTATTATTCACTACACATGGAAGTGTGAGTTTGTGTTTGTTCTTATCGTATACCCCACGCGAGAGAATCTTTCTTTGAATCCAACTAGGCTTAAAAAGCCTGTATAAAGAGGGAAGGAGAGGGACATATAAGAGTTGGGCCCTGGTCTACTCGAAAGAAAAAGAAGCACAAGTACCAGGCAAAAGCACCGGCTCTCAAGCCTGGCTAACCACGAAGCGGACCTTGTCAGACACACAGATCTTCAAAGTCAATGGAGCAATCGATCCGATTGGATCGAACTCATGATGGATAGACCCATTGCATCAATCAACTTCCACAAATGATTACCTTGCTACCCAAAAATGTGGATGCTAGCTCACCACCAGGCACCAGCACAAAAAATCTCATCGCCCGGGACTGTCTCTGAGCTGCTCCTCCCACAAATCACCATTCATTCTCCGCCACCTGTGATCCCCCCTGCTGGATCTTCTGTTGCACTTTGGTACAAAGGCTGCTTTTGTCATGAATCTTTCGTACCAAAATAGATTCCGCGTGGGGGTGAACAAGATCCTCTTAGGGTGAGCCTATGAGCACAGCCCACCTTTTTTTGGACCCTGTTTCGTTGAAAGAATTTCTCTTTATTTTTATTTCTTTTAACCCTGCAGACGGGCTGGGACGCTATGACTCACCACACAATTCACAGATGTGAGGCATGGACACTCACACGTTAGGGAGACAATACAATTCACACATGAGAAGAGAAGAAAACTCACACATGCGAAAAGATGATGTAAACACATATATAAGGTGAAGAAAACTTATATATGTGAGGAGAAAGAACCCAAGAGTGGGGACGTCGGGTTCAAACCCATGACCTTCCAATGAAATCTGCCACTCCTTACCATTAAGGTAAGGAGCCATTCTCGAAAGAGTTTCTAATTAGAATTTGTAATGCTGAAAATTCAAAAACTAGTGACGTCATGATTCTTTTATGCAGTTTTTGTATGTTGTGTTTTTTTACTAGAATTAGCCACCGTAAAAGTTGAGAAACCTTTTAAATTCTCAAAATTTTAACCTCATCAACAATTCTGGATGCTGCAGTGGATTAAGGAAATTCGGCAGTTTTACCCACGAGACAGCTTTTGGTGAATTTATAAATTTTTCAAATAAAATTTCTTGAAATTCTAGTAAAGAAAGAGGCCATTAAACTCAAGACTCACATTGTTTTAACCAACAATAGCTTATTTTTATTGTTGGATTGAGAAAGTATGAAATGCGTGATTTGACTTTATAATTATTATTAGTTGTTCTTTTATATTTTTATGTTGTGTTTTAAACTTTACCAGCGCTAACTTGGTTGTGGGAGTAAAGATGATCATAGTATATTTTTTTTTTTTTTGGGGATTTTTACAAGTAAATATATACCAGTTAAACATGTGGAAAAACCTAAAAAGATGTCAACATAGGAGCTTAACTTCCTCCAAATTGCAGTTAAATGCATGGTGTTGAAATTCCAGGGCTACTTGTACAAATATATTTTTTAGAATATTCACAATATAACGAGTTACATTCAACTCTTTGGTTTTAAAGCTTTCTACATTTATTATAGAAAATCATATTATAGATGGTTGTGTATGTTAGTTTAGTCACAATCCTCTAGAGTCTGTCCTATTAACCCTGAGGGGTAGCTCAGTTTGCCTATGACCACGGTTTGCACTCGGAGTTCGAAACGGTACTACCACACTATGGCCACAAGGGATTTACTCGGCTCTTCCTGAGCCCGTAGGGATTATTCGGGTTCAAAAGGCTGGGACACCCTCTATTATAAAATAAAAAAAAATAAGAAAGAAAGAAAAAGTTAGACCCTTCCTATTCAGGCAAGTTCTTATTTATTTTTATTTATTATTTTTTTAACGTAGTTAGTTTAGAATGGACATGCATGTTTAATACTTTAAATACCCTCTAATATTCACATTAATTACAAGCCTGCCCACCACAAGGGATCACAAGTGGGCCCCATCAAACAATGCTAACAATAATGTGTCTAAGTAAATGATCAGGTACATCCGGTATGTATTGTAAGATGGTACATATCACCTAGTGGGGCCCACATTACCCTTCCGAATTGAACAAACACACACCCCTTGATAGTCACCGATCCCATAGGTTTGCACTGATCTAAATGAATTAGACTATTGGATCAAGGGTCGATTTTTTTCTTTTAATATAAAGTCATTAAAATTATGGGCTACGACTGAAGGGATTAAGAGCATCATATTGACCTCAAATCTGATATCTGAATTGGTCCCACTTGGACCTTTCAGTCCCCCATATCCCATGATCTATGGGGTCCTAGGTGGGCCTCAATAGTTGGTATGTACCATAAGGATGTACAGAAGCATAGCCGATGTAGATGGCAAACAATCCGGTACATCTAGTATGTACCATAAGAGGTACATACTACCTACTGGGTCTCACCTTATGATCCATCTGAATAGACTTAACATACACATCCGAATGACATAAATTCACTAATCCCATGCGTTTGCACCAATTCAAATGGACTGAACTATTGCATTAAGGGTTTTTTTTTTTTTTTTTTGTTTTTTTGATATAAACTCATTAAACTTGGCCCACACATGAAGAGATTAGGGGTATCGATTGCCTTCAGATTTGATATTTGTGTTGGTCCCACTTGTATTTCTCAATCCCCAATGTCCCATTGGGGTTCGGGTTGGGCCTCAAGAACTGATATGTACAGTAAGAATTGTATCTGAGTTTGCATGCTTGTATGAATGAATGAATGATTGATTGATTGACTCACCTATGAATGAAATGAATGAATATAGACACTGATGAGGAGTTTCCTGATGTAGAATTGTGGCTTTTGATTTCTTGAAACCGATTTTGTGGGATCCTTGGAGGCTTTGACTCAGTGAAATCTAGAGTGAAAAAGCTTCGAACTCTATACTGAGGCCCACCTATGTGAAATCTAAGTCATTTAAAATAAACGTCCTCTAAGTGTATGTCATATCCCTCTATTTTACTACAATAAGAGTTTGTTCCTTCACAAGCTTGATGTTTTAATTTTAAGAAAAGGTAATTAATGAATATACATAAGATTGTGTTAATTATGTAAATAAATCACACGTCCAATCTTACCATTGGACTAATTTCAATGGGGTAAAATTTGAAAATATTTCGTACCCTAAAAGTTTATTTTGAGCAACTTAAATTTTCACAGTGGATTTCCAATTTTACTATTCTGGATTTTTTCTTAGTTAAAGCATCAACATGGAGACTCATCTCGACGTATTGCGCCAGTGTTTGAAAATAGCAACCAATTGCATTAATAAAGAAGAGTACGGAATGCTGCAGCTTTTTCAACAAACATTCTGTGATCGGATAATTGAAGAGGCCTTTTCTGTTCTAGCAAGAAGAAACGTAATTGTTGATCCCACTTTAAGGGTGCAATGCGCCATCTTTCGATCGGCAAAAGCACAAATCATGTAAATATAAACAATATCGGTATCTAATCATGGGCCTAGCAACCCAAAAGCACTTTCTTATAAATCCATAGGAGGTTGATAGTCGGTTCAGTCTACATACGTCACCCTTCTCATTATCGCGAGGGCCTCTTTGATTGGTTACAGAAAATATATAGAAATTTATGGTCAAATAAATTTCAATAAAGGATTATTAAAGAAATGATGGATAAAGAATATGAGGTGAGGGTTGAAAGATATACGGTGGAGATGTCGATGAGCGGTTGACTTGCCCTTATTCAATTTTCATTAAAGGTGAGGTTATTTGATGGTCATATTCGATATTCATCTTTGATTCCTACTTTTAGTCATTTATAGAAATACAAAATCTTAGAAAATTTCTAAGAACTCAATTATAAGAAATATTAGGCTGGGGCTTGTTTGTTTGCATTAGGATACAAAGGAATTGAATGCATATGATGGTTAAAAATGAATATTAAAGGTGAATTGCTAAAAAATGAACATCAAATAACCTTTTTATTTAAAAAAATACAATCAAAAGAATATATTATTTGATGCTCATTTTTAGAAATTCACATTTAATCTTCATTTTTAACCACCGTATGCATTCAATTCCTATGTATTTTAATGCAAATAAATAGAGCTCAAGTGAAAATGAAGAAGCCTAAAATGAGTTGTTTGCTCAACTTGTAGGGCTTGCTGCAAACCAGTCAATATCATTCCACTTAGCATAATTATTTGTATGTTCATTCCCGATTAGATTCTCATTACATCTTGCCATGATTTAAGTTCCCACTAAAATTTGCACTTAATACTCTAAAGATGATAAGAGTTATGGAGGAAAACAATTCTATTGTGGTTAAGTAGGGCCTAAAGATGAGTATTTTCGTTTTTTCTTCTGTTATCATAAGCCTGCATATGTTCAGTCTATTGATAGAAGTTGCCCGAAATATCTCTCTTCCATTACGAATACATTTATTAGAAAAGAGGTCATTTAGATGGATAAAATTCTTTAACACAATGGAAGCTTCCTCGAATCTCTAAGTATACTTGTAGCATTGGGCCCGCCATGTATAATGAATGGTTTTAGCCTAGGTTAAAGAAGTGTAACCTAGATTAATGAAAGTCAAAGACTTTTTTTTAAACCATCAAAGATAAACATTGCGAAAGAGAACAACAAAAGATAAAAAGAAAGACGGGGACCAAACCAAGCACTCAACAAAATAAAGTATAAAAAGAAAAAAAAAATCCAAAAACACAGCAAGAAAGTTAGCCTAGATTTAACCCATAGCAGTATAAAACCATCCCAAAAGGTCTAACAAAAAAGTGAACACCATAATACTTTCTTGAGATGTGAGTAAAAGAAATAGACTCATAACTTTCTACGAAGGCCTGTTAATGCCTACAAGCATTGATTTGAGTGTTCAATATCTTTTCCATTGAAACGTTCAAACACTTCAAGTGCATCAAAGAGAAACAAAGCTTTGGAAACGCCCCTATTGATCAAGTCTTTTTAGATAAAGAGGATTGTAACATTTCGGTTCCGAATCATCCTGATCTAGGGTAATTTTTAAGGTAAGACACAATTACTCCTGTGATGTTGTACCTGTCTCGAGCCAAATACAATACACGAAGGAGAGAAAAATAACTTTAATTTCCACACGTGAGTTGAGCTCACTAGAACATATCAATAACAGTTAAATCATAGCGGAAGCTGTAATTCACACACATGAAGATATCATTTCCTATACAGTCCAATTAGCTGTTCAAGTTTAATACAAAAGAATTATACAAGTATATACATTAATTACAGAGGAGGGTGTATAAAAGAACCCTATACATCACTACCAAAAATATAATTAAAAGAATATCTATGCACTAAGTGTGGCCCACGCAAAAAAGGGGCTAGCCACAAACTATCTACAACATTCCAAAATGTTCATCCACGCGCTCCGAGGAAGGAAGAATCTATAATGGCCCTAGCTCTGGCCACTCCTCTAGTCCTGGAGGAACATTATGGGTAACCTCCTCTCCCTCCTTGGCCTCTTCAAGGCCGGGGCTGCACCTACGACTGTGACACCAAGAGTACTAACTCAATGTGATGATCTAACAAGTATAGGCATTAATAAGAAAGTACATAATGTTACAAATTGAATTAAAAGACGATTAAATTCATAGATGTCAATGGTAAGTAAAGACTAAGCAATTTGTGCTAAAATCGAATAATTTATGCTTGGGTATTAAAGTAAAGTGAAAACTTATTAATTAGCTACTACTTTAAGCTCATCCTTTCAAAAGAGAGCAAATCTAATTGCGATGTCACCAGCGGCCCGGCAAAAGGCTAACTGGCTACTCGGTTCTGGAATTTCGGTGCTCTAAATGACTTACTGCAGTAGTCTCAAATTATTAAACCAAGTTCAACCCCGTTGGGCATCACAAGGTCGAAGCCAAGTAGTGCCGACTCGATCGAATCAAATAATAATCGAATTATAATTGGAATTGAGTGAGTTCGTATTCCATTTATCCATAATCGAATCAAATAGTATTCACATATCACAAATACTCAATCAATCCAAATTTCCAAAAAAAATATTGAATCGGTATACAATATTGAAGTTATGAATTGACTGTAACAATCGGACCTCAATGAATACTAATAATGCAACAACTCTACTAATTAGGATTTGATATCACAATTGAAATTGTACTCCAATATGAAAAGCAATAATTTAAGGGAATTAAGGGATTTTTACGAATCAATACTAGACTATTGTTTTTAATCTTTCACTGTCCAATACAAGGTAGGTCTGAAAGGTCAACGTATTACTACCTTGTTAGGTGTCACTATTTATGAGAAATACGTTGAATTTCCAAACTAATCCTCATGGCATAGTGTTAGACTAATGAATGCCCATTGGACCAAGTGACAGAGTTAACGGTTCCATTCTAGGGTCATAGGGCCTTAAAGAATCCTAAATTCCTATGGAAATAAGATGAGCACCGTAATCATCTATGAGAGAGGATTATGGAGGGTTATGATAGGTTAAGGGCGATAATTCACCCTAAAAATTGGGTCAAAAGAAGTCCAGTCTATAGTGTCAGGTTCGCTCGAACGGACCCCATCCATAAGGTTGATCGCTCGCTCGACCATCTTGGTTCTCTTGAGCGGTGGTTTCAGAGGTGTAGTCGCTCGAGCGGACCCCAACCAGAGAGGTAATCGCTCGGGCGGTCCTTTTGATCGCTCGAGTGAGTGCTTCAGAAGGAGTTCGCTCGAGTGAATGCTCCAGTTCGCTCGAGCGAATGCTCCAGAATTCTTAATTTTGAAATTATCATTTGTTTCTTCTCCCATTCATTCCCAACTTCCTTCCACTACAAAACCTACACAATGGAGCCTCCATGCTCCAATTTATAATATATAATTCCTCCATCCAAATTCATCAATTATAAACCGTAAACACAATTCCGACCCGTCCATTTATTAAGAAATAAAGCATTGAGTAAGAGTCTCATTTGAATCAATGAAATTTAACATGACGTAAATCCAAATTAAGCTTATACTTGCCTCAAAAGAGCTTTCCAAATCTCTCCTACACACTTGGCTCAAGGAACCCAAAATCCCCAAATTACCAAACCCTAATCACAATAAACATGAAAAATGGAATGAATATGCATGTATTGACAATGATGAGTCCCTTGCCTCTAATGCAACTCAAGAACACCAAACAAAAAGGGTTTTGGCTCCTACCTCAACAAGAAGTCCGAATTTGACAAGAGTAAGGAATGAAGGAGATAGGTTCTTGCCCCCAAGGAAGAGAGGAAGATGAAGAATATGAAGTTGAGTCCTCTCCTAGCTCCCTATTGCACGTGCCAAGTTTTCTTGATGATTGAGAAAGAGGGAAAGAGAAGAAGAAGAAGAGTAGAGACAAAGGAGATGAAAAGGAATGGAAAGAGAATGAAAGGGAAAAAGGGGTAGTATATATAAGGGTATAAGAATGTCCCTTTTTTGCAAGAAAACCCACTGAAGTTACATATTCCATCTTGGGTCAAATGATGGTTCACTCACTTAATGGTTGGTCAAATGAGGTGAAGTCTAATACGAAAATTGACGTGCTCGTCAAAATACATGCGTTGATGCCAAGATGACGTGTAAAAGATGCAAAATGCGAAAATCGATAATTACGAAAAAGCCATTAACTCTACCCCAGCGAGTCAACTCGGTTCTAACTCAGCTATCCAAGGCTCAAGAGTCAACTAACTCAAACCAAATAGGCTAATTAGCACTAATTACCATAATTAACAACTAAGTTCAATTAATTTTGCTAAAACACCATTAATTAGCACTAATTGGGGTTAAATAGGGTTAGGGTGGAACATTTCTCCCCCTCTTGGATTCATTCGGTCATCCGAATGATCATACATGTGCAAAGAGTTCAAGATAATGTCATGCAACTTGCTCCTCGAGCTCCGAGGTGGCTTCTTCTGGTCCATGGTGATCCCAAAGAAGTTTCACCCAACGAATGGTCCTCGTTCGCAACACTTGGTCTTTCTACTCAATGATACGGAGCAGACGCTCGATGTACGTGGAGTTAGGCTTGATCTGGACTTCTTCATATTGGATGACATGAGACGGATCTCGGACGTACTTGCAAAGCATAGAAACATGGAATATGTCATGTACTCTTGCGAATTCGGGTGGAAGTTTCAATCTATAGGCCACGTCACCTATTCGGCTTTTAATCTCGAACGGTCCCATATATCAAGGTGAGAGTTTCCTTTTTTGTTCGAACCGAATCGTCCCTTTCATTGGAGACGTCTTCAGAAACATCCAATCTCAGACTTGGAATTTAAGCTTCCTTCTTCGGTTGTCCGCGTAGCTCTTCTGCCTGGATTGGGCAATCTTCAATCTCTCCCTGACTTGAAGAACTTTCTCGGCCGTGTCTGCAATGATGGTAGGTCAATGGAAACTTCTAGTACCGACTTCTTCCCAACAAACCAAGGTTCTGCAACTCCGTATTTAAAGAGCTTCAGAAGGCGGCATCCCAATGGTCAAATGGAAGATATTGTTATACGCGAACTCACATAGAGCCAAATGCTCGTCCCACTCGCAACCAAAATTAGGAACGCTAGCTCGAAGCATGTCTTCTAGGGTCTGTATTGTGCGTTCGGGCTGTCCGTTTGTCTGCGGATGGTAAGCGGTGCTGAAACTGAGTTTGGTGCCCATGGACTGTTGAAAAAACTACCAAAATGAAGAAACGAATCTCGTATCTTGGTCGGAGACTATCGAGCATGGGGTACCATGTAATCGAATTATCTCCTTCACAAAAAGTTTCGCCAGTTCGTTGAACTTCATACCCTACTTGAAAGGAAGAAAATGAGCCGATTTCATCAGCCGGTCAACTATTACCTAAATCACGTTTTCTTTCAGCTAGTCAGTGGTAGACCTAAAACGAAGTCCATCGATATATGCTTCCATTTCCATTGAGGGATAGATAAGGGATGTAACAAGCCCGTAGGTTTTTTGTGCTTGAACTTTACTCTCTGACAGGTGCAACACTTTGATACAAATTCCGCAAGTTTCCTCTTCATATTATTCCACCAAAATCGTCTTTTGAGATCCCTATATATCTTTGTACTCCCAGGGTGCATCGCATATCTGGCATTGTGTGCTTCTGTCAAAATTGGGTCTATCAGCTGGTCAGTCTTCGGTACACACAATCGATTCCTAAAATACAAGATTCCGTCCACTAATTGAAAATTAGGCCTCTCGGCAATATGATCTCTTATCTTAGCCAAATTAGGGTCTTTGAACTGCTCGTTCTTAATTCGATTCATTAGCTTAGGCTCATACACCGACATGGCTGCCAACATCACCGAGTCACTACGCAATTGACCATCTACATCCAATTCTTGGAAAGCATCCAACTTGAACCACTGTGCATTCATAGCTGCAAATAAGGATGACTTCCTGCTCAAGGCATCAGCCACAACGTTCCCCTTTTCCGGAATGTACTTGATTGGAAAATCATAATCTTTCATAAATTATAGCCACCGCCTCTGTCTTATGTTGAGATCTTGTTGAGAGAATAAGAACTGTAGACTGCGATGATCTGAGTGTCCTTCAAATTGTTCTCCATACAAGTAGTGTCTCCCAAGTTTCAGTGCAAACACGATAGCGGCTAACACAAGGTCATGGGTGGCATTTTCAATTTTGCATAAGGACACACCCAAAACCAACTCTCGATGCATCTGAATAAACCACAAATCCTCCTGAGCCTTCAGGCAGGGACAAAATTAGGGCGGTCTTCAGCTTTTCCTTCAAAGTCTGAAAACTGGATTCACATTCCTCAATCCAAATAAATGGCACGTCCTTTCTGGTCAACTTGGTCAATGGGGCTGAGATCTTGGAAAAATCCTGGACAAATCTACGGTAATACCTCGTAAGACCTAGAAAACTTCAAATCTCTGCCACCGTCCTAAGACTTTGCCAATTAATAACGGCTTCTATCTTTGCTGGATCCATTCTTAGGCCGTCTCGAGTGCTAATATGTCCCAAAAAGGCCACTTGTTCAAGCCAAAAATTGCACTTCTCAAGCTTGGCGTATAATTGACGAATCTTCAAAAGCTGAAGCGATGATCTGAGATGGTCCGCATGTTCTTCCTTGGACTTCGAGTACACTAAAATGTCGTCAATAAAATTCACGATCAGCTGATCAAGGTAGGGAGCGAAGATCCTATTCATTAATGCCATAAATACCGCTGGGGTGTTGGTTAAGCCAAAGGACATCACGAGAAATTCTTAGTAACTGTATCTCTTCCTGAACGTTGTCTTCTCAATGTCTTGCTCACAAACTCTTAGCTGGTGGTATCCTGATATAAGATTAATCTTTGAAAAGTATGCTGCTCCATGAAGCTGGTCAAATAGTTCATCGATGCGAGGCAACAGGTACTTGTTCTTTATCGTCACTTAATTAATCTGCCTGTAGTCTATATACATCCAAAGAGAGCCATCGTTCTTTTTTACGAACAACACCGGAGCTTCCCACGGTGACACACTAGGACGTATGAGTCCCTTGTCCAGCAAGTCTTGTAATTGCTTATTTAATTCTCTGAGTTCTGCTGTGGCCATTCTGTACGGTACCTTCGAAATTGAAGTGGTGTCCGGTACTAAGACAATGGAAAAGTCCACTTCCCTAGGAGGAGGCAATCCTGGAACCTCGTCTAGAAATACATTGGGAAATTCACACGCCACTGGAATCTCTTCTAACTTCACGAGCGGTTTTTTCTCGGAGATAAAGGCAAAGTAGCCTTCACAACCACTCTTTAGGAGCTTTACAACATCTAACGCTGACACGAGTCCGGTATTAGATCTCTCTCTACGCAGACCCTCGAATATCACATTCGACTCGGGCTCCTCCACCTTAAAGGTGATAGTTTTGTAGAAGCAGTCCACACAAGCTCGATATCTCGCGAGCCAATCCATCCCGAGGATGACGTCAAAGTCCTACATCGCTGGGATTATCAAATCTGCTGGCATCAGCAAATCCCCGATTTGAACAGTGCATTTGGGGTTGTAGTTGTCATAAGCTACTCGTTTACCCATCGGGGTAGTCACCATCAACACGAACAAAAGCAACTCAGGCGGTTGCTGAAGTCCATAAGCAAAATGGGGGCCACAAACGAATGTGCGGACCCCGCATCAAACAAAGTCTTTACATCTCTTGCACATATCAGAACAGTACCTTATACTACATTGCCAGTTGCTTCTGCCTGCTCAAGGTTCGTTGCAAAGAGTCTCCCCGCTTGTTGTGGCAGCTGTCAGGCCTGTTGACGTTGTTGTCCTGACCTTTCTTGTTGTTGTCGCTGCTGTTGCTGGGGTCTTGGAGGTGGTGCTGGTAGTGCCGACCGTTGAGGAGGGGCTGGAAGTGCTGGCCTGGCTGGCTACTGAGGAGGTTGCTGTTGGGGTGCTCCATAAGTCCCTATGTTTCTGGGACAGGTTGCAGCTCTGTGCTTCATAGACCCACATAGAACGCACGCATCAGTGTTTCTCCAGCACCTCTCAGTAGGGTGCCCTTTTCCGCAAGTCCCACACTTAGGCGCGTTAGGCCCAATGGCTACACCCTTCTGTCTCTTGTGTCCGGAGTGAGACATACTTCGCTTAGAGTTTGCATTTCTTTTCTTAATCGTCATTTCTTTTGCAGTGTAAGCTCGATCAATTGCATTCTGAAAAGTCTCGGGCTTTCTGTACATTATCACCTGTTCCTCATACATTAGATGAAGTCCACCGACAATCCTCTTCATTTTCTTCTCTTCTGTATCAACTAAGTCCTTGGCAAACTTGGACAGTTGGAGGAAGGTGTGCACATAGATCGCCATTGTCATCTGGTTCTGCTTGAGGGAGATGAATTCTTCTTCCTTTTTTCGGTACACGTGTTCCGGTATAAACTTGCTACGGAACTGCTCTTGGAAGGTCTCCCATATTGTGGCATTAGGCATAACTTTATAAGAATCCTAAACACTTTTCTACCAATCTTTCGCAACAGCTCGAAATATCGAGGTAGTGAGTACTACTCGCTGCTTGTTATCGCATACCACTGTCTCAAACACATCACTTATGTGCTCTAGCCTCTCGTCAACTTGAATCGTGTCTTCCTTTCCCTAGAACTCTGTAGCTCGTCTCTTTCTGAACTTCTCATATAAAGCAATCGGGTCATGCTCTTTGGACTGGATGACCACTTGGGTTCCCGGGTTTGGTGGTGCTTGACCTTGTTTGGCCATCAGTGCTGCTAAATGTCCATTGGTCTTGGCCATTTGTTCCATTAGAACAATCATGCGAGCTTCCATAGAGGGAGGATCATTTCCTATCAACACAAATGAATCATTATGAGATTCGTTGTTTCAACCATTATGTCCACTCCCAAAGCTGTAATTCACACACATGAAAATATCATTTCCCATTCAATCCAATTAGCTGTTCAAGTTTAATACAAAAGAATTATACAAGTATATACATTAATTACAAAGGAGGGTGTATAAAAGAACCCTATACATCACTACCAAAAATATAATCAAAAGAATATCTATGCACTAAGTGTGGCCCACGCAAAAAGGGGCTAGCCACACACTATCTACAACATTCCAAAATGTTCATCCACGAGCTCCGAGGAAGGAAGAATCTATACTGGCCCTAGCTCTGGCCACTCCTCTAGCACTGGAGGAACCTCATGGGTAACCTCCTCTCCCTCCTTGGCCTCTTCAAGGTCAGGGGCTGCACCTGCGACTGTGACACCAAGAGTAGTATCTCAATACGACGATCTAGCAAGTATAGGCATTAATAAGGAAGTACATAATATTACAAATTGAATTAAAAGATGATTAAATTCATAGATGTCAATGGTAAGTAAAGACTAATTAATTTATGCTAAATTCGAATAATTTATACTTGGGTATCAAAGTAAAGTGAAAACTTACTAATTTGCTACTACCTTAAGCTCATCATCTCAAAAGAGAGCAAATCTAGTTGGGATGTCACCAGCGGCCCGGCCAAAGGCTAACTGGCTACCCGGTTCTGGAGTTTCGGTGTTCTAAATGACTTACTGTAGTAGTCTCAAATAACTAAACCAAGTTCAACCCCGTCGGGCATCACAGGGTCGAAGCCAAGTAGTGTCGACTCAATCGAATCAAATAATAATCGAATTATAATTGGAATTAAGTGAGTTCGTATTCCACTTATCCATAATCGAATCAAATAGCATTCACATATCACAAATACTCACTCAATCCACATTTCCAAAAAAAATATTGAATCGGTATACAATATTGAAGTTATGAATTGACTGTAACAATCGGACCTCAATGAATACTAATAATGCAACAACTCTACTAATTAGGATTTGATATCACAATTGAAATTGTACTCCAATATGAAATGCAATAATTTAAGGGAATCAAGAGATTTTTACGAACCAATACTAGACTATTGTTTTTAGTCTTTCACTATCCAATACAAGGTAGGTCGGGAGGGTCAATGTATTACTATCTTGTTAGGTGTCACTATTTATGAGAAATACGTTGAATTTCCAAACTAACCCTCATGGCATAGTGTTAGACTAATGAATGCCCATTGGACCAAGTGACAGAGTTAACGGTTCCATTCTAGGGTCATAGGGCCTTAAAGAATCCTAAATTCCTATGGAAATAAGATGAGCACCGTAATCATCTATGAGAGAGGATTATGGAGGGTTATGATAGGTTAAGGGCGATAATTCACCCTAAAAATTGGGTCAAAAGAAGTCCAGTCTATAGTGTCAGGTTCGCTCGAACGGACCCCATCCATAAGGTTGATCGCTCGCTCGACCATCTTGGTTCTCTTGAGCGGTGGTTTCAGAGGTGTGGTCGCTCGAGCGGACCCCAACCAGAGAGGTAATCGCTCGGGCGGTCCTTTTGATCGCTCGAGTGAGTGCTTCAGAAGGAGTTCGCTCGAGCGAATGCTCCAGTTCGCTCGAGCGAACGCTCCAGAATTCCTGATTTTGAAATTCTCATTTGTTTCTTCTCCCATTCATTCCCAACTTCCTTCCACTACAAAACCTGCACAATGGAGCCTCCATGCTCCCATTTACAATGTATAATCCCTCCATCCAAATTCATCAATTATAAACTGTAAAAACAATTCCAAGCCATCAATTTATTAAGAAATAAAAGCATTGAGTAAGTGTCTCATTTGAATCAACATGATGTAAATCCAAATTAAGCTTATACTTGCCTCAAAAGAGCTTTTCAAATCTCTCCTACACACTTGGCTCAAGGACCCCAAAATCCCCAAATTACCAAATCCTAATCACAATAAATATGAAATATGGAATGAATATGAATGTATTGACAATGATGAGTCCCTTGCCTCTAATGCAACTCAAGAACACCAAACAAAAAGGGTTTTGGCTCCTACCTCGACAAGAAGTCCGAATTTGACAAGAGCAGGGAATGAAGGAGATGGGTTCTTGCCCGCAAGGAAGAGAGGAAGATGAAGAATATGAAGTTGAGTCCTCTCCTAGCTCCCTATTGTACATGCCAAGTTTTCTTGATGATTGAGAAAGAGGGGAAGAGAAGAAGAAGAAGAAGAGTAGAGAAAAAGGAGATGAAAATGAATGGAAAGTGAATGAAAGGGAAAAAGGGGTAGTATATATATAAGGGTATAAGAATGCCCCTTTTTGCAAGAAAACCCACTGAAGTTACATATTTCCATCTAGGGTCAAATGATGGTCCACTCACGATGGTCGGTCAAATGAGGTGAAGTCTAGTACGAAAATCGACGTGCTCGTCAAAATATACGCGTTGATGCCAAGATGATGTGTAAATGATGCAAAATCCGAAAATCGATAATTACGAAAAAGCAATTGACTCTACCCAACCGAGTCAACTCGGTTCTAACACACCTATCCAAGGCTCAAGACTCAACTAACTCAGACCAAAGAGGCTAATGAACACTAATTACCATAATTAGCAACTAAATACAATTAATTTAGCTAAAACACCATTAATTAGCACTAGTCAATGTTGAATTGGGTCGGGGTGTAACAAGGATAGTTTGCGTTTCTACTTCTTTAGCAGAAGAAATTTTCAGACGATAAGGTCTCCCCTAGAAAGAGAGTTATTCCTAGCTCTTCCAAGGGCCCACCATAGAGCAAGGCTCTATGCCCTATTTTATTAGTTTAGATGTATGGAATACCTCCATAACCATTAGAAGTTCCCACCACTCTATCATCCCAAGATGGCATTCGATAAGGGTTCTCAGGCCCAAATTAGACCCGAACTAAACCGCTCTTCGAATCCTTTAGCTATGCATTACAAACACAATATATAATAAAATTTTAAATCTTATATTGATCTATTGAGAAATGGAAATACGAGTCGACTTCATTGCAATTCCTTGTATGCTTTGAAAATGAACTGATCAAATCATCTCTAAAGAAATCCAAATCTAAGACGTATATTCAAGAAATTTCTCATTTGTTGGGATTCTACTTTTTCATTTGTTGTGACCAATTAAATATGGGTAAAATTAGAATAAATAAATAAAAAGTATAAAAACTCGACCGTTAGAATTACTTTTTCATAGTTTCACTTTACCTCTTGAAAGACTATGTTGCTTGAGAATTAAGTCTAAGATTTAGTGGTTTATAGTGGTAGAATGTAACAAATATTACTTTTATTTTCCA
The DNA here is from genome assembly GCA_003546025.1 of Camphora micrantha. NCBI lineage: Eukaryota > Viridiplantae > Streptophyta > Magnoliopsida > Laurales > Lauraceae > Camphora > Camphora micrantha. The sequence continues at coordinate 64,061,553 of QPKB01000002.1, forward strand.
TTTATTGTGATAGTACTGTGATATTAATTATAGAATATATTATCGCGATTAAAAAAATCTGCAAGCAATTAATCTATTCTGATAATATCACGATAATGCAGTAATATTGCTTTACAAATTTAAGATAAATCTTGAGCCCATAAAGTTGAAATGAATGCTTGTTTGCTGAAATCAAGGCAATGGTAGAGAGTAAAGACTCTGACCAGTCTCCTTAAAAGTGTTAACAAAATCTATTTTATTAATAACAGTCAATTGCACATTAAATGTCGTGGCTAATAATAACCTATTGATGTGATCTTCAATAATAAAAAAAAAAAGTTCAATGGTAAGTGGCACAATGCATAAATGCCATGAATGCACTGTTATCTATAGTCAATGGATGATCCATTTTCCATTTACGTTATCTGTTTCTATGCATATTTTGTATTCCTTTGGAAGGGAAGATTGATTTAACAATGCACTTTACATGCAATATAATGCTATCTATGGTCGAGATTAAATTATTTACATTTATATTTGTAAAAGTCTTTTGACTTTCATCATTATTTAAAAATCCAAGATCAAGATTATCATCATATCATATGCCGTTTATGTTAACACAATGATGATATTTGATTTCATTGATGGGAGATAACATTTACTTTAATAGGCCCTATCCCTGTACACTTACCTCACACGGAGCTTCCATGTGAGGTAGCTGGGTAGGGCCCCTTGGGGCCCAGCTGATGATGAGACGGAGGGGAATGGAAAGATCTTACTGGGCAGTGCTCACATTTCAAATTTAGGGTCAATCTTGCATCTAACTCCTTAATCCTTAACCCACAACTTTAACAGTTCTATATTAAAAAAAAAAAAAAAAAATGATCATCGATGCAATAGTCCAATCCATTTGGATGGATGCAAACTCAATGGGTCTAGAGTAAATTGGGGGGATGGGGTCCATTGAAATCATTGCCTAGGTGGGCCCCACATGCTACCTTGCCTTGATTGTTCAATGCGAGGTGAATATACCAGAAAATATGCCTACTTTAATATCTTGTATTATGATTTGGTCGAGATTGACATACTTGTCTTGTCATGTGACAAACAAGCTATAATATTAGAGTTGTATCTTTATAATTGAATACCTATTAGCCAATCAACTGATAGCACTGTTTATAAGGTCTTCTACAAAAACAAGCAAAGATCAGCCCTTGACGATGGAGGTGATAGTGAGGGGCTTGAGTGAGTGTGTATCAGTAATAATTATTGGAGAAAAAAAAAATTCAATACCTATTAAACTTACAATGGTGTTTTTGAGAGAGAATCTAATTTCTTTGCACTTTCAAAGGGAGATGTTTTCTTGCTATGTAATTGCTTATACAATGACTCGTACAAAAACTCAAAAGTTCCATGACATGTATGTGTACCTTTTTAGTACTGGCTATAGTATATATTACCTTATCAAACAGAAGAATCATGTGCATGTTTACCCTTGTCCTAAAGAGGCCTTATGCTACCAATACCATTGCTTTCTTTAATTAATTACTCATATGAATTTGTTTATGCATGGACTCCTACAATTTCACATCACATTTATGTGTGCCTTTTGGTACAAGGACATTAAAAGAATCTATGGTTTTCCTTTGAGTTCATACTCTATAGTATTTAATTGGCATAATAGATTATTAAACAAAAGATTTATCCATTGAGCCTTGTTCTAAGTGGAGTACCCAGTTTGATGATTTATGTTTAAAAAATAAAATGCGGTATCGATACGATGTCCAAATTAACCTAATCATCAAGAAATTAAAGTATAACATAAAGAAAGAAGAAAGTAGAATAACACTAAATAAATTGAAAGAAGAAAAGGTTGCACTATAACCTAATACTGATATTGTTATTGAAAGAGATGGGTGTGCTTGATACAATAAACAGTCTTGGCATTTATGCTCCTACCACACATGGAATTGTTTCCTTTATAAAGTGAAAGGTAAGAATGTAAATCTTTTCAATTGAGCCGTTTAGTGGGTTTTTATTTATTTAATAATGGGGTTCTTTGAGTATTTGAGCTCTCTTATGCTTTGTCCAAAGTACTTTCAACCTTTAAGGTAATGGGCCACTTCATATCTGGTTAAAAAACCACACTCATACAAGTATATTATCTTAAGTTGACTTAGAAGCACTATTGTAATGGTCAAAAACCATGTACTTAAATGGAGCCTTTAGAAAGCTTCTGTCTAGGAGCTGGAGTGACACTTTATTTACCTGGCTCTTGGGTTGAAATGTTGACCAAGCTTTGGCATGACAAAAAAGTTGAGAAAGTGTCTACTGACAAATTTAAGTTATTTACTTTGAGTTCATAATTAGAGGTAATATTATTAGTTATGTACTAACCAAAAGAGCAAAAAATAAAACAAGAGGCCCCTTGGATAGGGGCAATTTTGTGTTTTGAAAAACAGTAAGATCCCGCACATGTAATCAAATTCTATGAAAAAGAATGAGGGGTCTAAAATGGAGATTTAGAAGCAAACATCACTTTCCTTGGATGTAAATGCTCGTGTCATGAGTGAGTAATCATTTCCTATCAAAGTAAAGTACTTTGAAGGTCATACCATTCTAATACATCACTTCATAGAAAAGCATTGTTTGGAAGTTCTAAAAATTCAATTCTAATCAAACAAAGAATCCCTAAATTATGTTCCTCTATGGATTAAAATTCAAATAGGCCGTTTAGATGCGATTGGGAAATAGGGAAGTCCATTATCGGACAAAGATGGAGAAGTATTAAGCATACAGAAGTCAAAGGAGAATATTTTCTTTTTTCATCAGGGAAAAAAGATTCTTCTAATATCTTTTTTTTAGTGACAAATTCTTGTCCATGTTAAACAACAACCCATGCAACACCCTCCAATTCTTCTCCTAATGCTTCGACGTTGCAATCAATCACCAAAGGTGAAATATGTCTTTAGCAAGGAGATTATTTTCCTTGGCTGATGAGAAGAGATTATTTTCCTAGTCCCTACTCCACACATAATACTAATCTCAAAAAATAAATAACTTAACAAAGGTGTTTTCTCAAGATTAACATATATACTTAATATTTGATTTTGAGGGGTGAACCTATTTTGACTCACTAATAATCACGTATTTGCGTGCGACTAAAATCCTTCTTAAAAGATTTAATTTGCATGTAGAAGTTGAAAACATTATGGAAGTCCAACGGTTCCAAATTGATTGTCGTAATTCAATCATTTTTGTTGCTCTGATATTCATAGAGTTCTTGATGTGGAATTTATTTCAATCCAATAATAACTGTAAGTGCATAGTTGTCTTGTTGAGACAGTAACAAATGCATGTCGTACCCACATGGAGCACTTTTGAACTTTAATTACAAATTTGATTTTATTTTCAAAACAATAATTAAAAAGTGATGCGTATGAATCAGAAATCTGCAATGATTTAAACTAAATGGTAGAAAAACAATAATGATGATAATAGATTAGAACATCAAGAATTCATCAAGTAAATTAATTGACCAACTTATGCAATCAATTACACAGTTTTGTCTCAAACTAACTCACATAAGAAAAAAAAAATCCATGTTTCTAATTCGGATGACTTGTCTATCAAGAGAATAATTTTTTAGATTTAATTAAAAGAAACCAAAACCTCCTTTACTTAATAAAAGATTGAAAACATCCAAGCATCATATATCAAGAAAACATAGACTATGAAAGAGATTAAATCCTAAGCGTAATCTATTAAACAAGCATATACGATCAAAGATCAATCAGTAGAATTCTAAGTAGAGATTTGTCATAGACATGAAGACATATTTATTTTTATGATAAAGTATGAACAATATAGAGACATTTAAATAATTAAATTGAATTACATAAAAAGGCAGAAAAATTAACTTAACGTCATCAAGATGATCAAATCTAGCAGACAACTACTCCATAGTGAAGAACTTTAGAAAGTTTTCTATTGATTTCTCCAGATTAGTCCAATAGATCTCTCATGTTTCTCTCTTCTAGTCCTAATTTCTTGAACAGAGCACCAGAATATCTAAAAATAATTCTCAAAATATACTTAATTAGAGAGAGAAGAAAAGAAATGAGAGAGAGAAAGAGGAGAAGAGTGGACGTCCAGGGAGGGAGTGCATCCACGTACACTTCATTTGGGTTACCTTTTATAATTCCCAATTATATTACAGATACATTGAATCTGGACACAATCTCTATAGATTTAATTTATCTTCTATGATGAGGTATAACTTTTATCATTTTTTGAATTTGAATGAGATGGAAGCTTCTATAAACCTCTGGATGGCTTGAATAATCTTCAGATGGGGTCTCACAAGGGATGTGAGACAGTAGATTATCAACGGTGTAGATTTAATTGCAATCCTGCCTAAAAATGTATATGAAAATTTTCGGGCTCATAACTTTGTCGATTTAGCTCCTATTTTCTTGATCTTAGGCTCTACGGACATCTATTCTAAATAAAATTTCCAACGATAGGTGAATTTCATCAATCCGAAGGTCAAATTGAAAGTTATGCCCATTTTAAGATGGGTTGTTCTTAAAAAAAATGAAATTATTTTTTGATATCTAATTTGCTGGACTCTATCTCTACACAACTTTCGTTTTTGAAAGGAGATCAGTTGTGGGCTTGTGGCTGGCTCAAACTCTTCTTCTTTTATTCTCATCAGAATTGTACTATTTAAATTATCCATAAATTATTTCAAATTTGCAACTACTACAAACTCTGCCATGTGGGACTCTTCAACCGATATGATGAGTGACCCCCCCCCCCCCCCCCCCCCCCCCCCCCCCCCCCCCCCTTCCCTTTGATTGATTTTCACATATACGGATGTGTGGGGTTCACTTGGTAAATTCTTCAATTTATTTCTTTTCCAACTTCAATTCAGCAATGTAGGGCCTAAGATGACTATATGTGCTTGAAAGTGGGCCCCGTGAGAAAGTCCTATAATTCTCGATTTATATACATTCTAATTCAACACATCAAATATTGAAAGTCAATATTAAAGAGGGACCCCTCTTGACAGAGTTCTACTCCAATTAAGACACTTTGGAGAAGAATTGCATAAAATCTCAAGTAAATGCAGAAAATGTATGAAGAAAATATGAAAACTTTGGTTCCTAGGTGAAAATGTATGAAATGTTGGAATTAGATAAATAATGATGCAATTCACCTAATTAAATCTCTAATTTATTTTAAAATGATGCGTAAATGATACAATTCCCTGGACTTAACAATACTTAAGTAGTGTCTTTCTACCAAACATACTGGAAGTAAAGCATTGAAGGTGAATATCTAGAAAGGGTCATATAATAATCTCCCCAAATTGACCTATTAAGTTTTCACCGCCAACCAATCTCGAAGATTTTCTTCTTTTTGGTTAAGAAGATCTCGAAGTGTTACTAATGGCAGCAAAAATAATTTTCAAACACTCCCCCTTTAGGTGAAACATGGTTGGCACATATTTTGCGACACGCACATTTCAATGTTGGATATCCTAGTATTCAAACTTGGGACTGGTGACTTTAATACAATATTAAGTTTCTTTAGCGAACCAATTCTACTAAGATTTTGAGGCGTTAGTATAAGACAACATAAATACTATTCTAACACAGCGCTGAATACAAAATTATTACCAGCCTGTTTCCCTGGTAAATGAAATCCTAAAAAATGTATAGTTTCATTTAAGTCTTCAATCCTCACTTCCAACCCGATGAAACCTGTTTCACCATGAGTTCCGAGGAATTCATTACAAATCTGGCACGCCATTAATGTGGCCATTAATGTTGGTGCAGAAGTTGCCTGATCCTAGGAGAATTGAAAAGGCAGTGACCACCAGACACTAAGAGATATGTCTGATTAGAGAATTACACCTTTTCTGCAAATAATTAAGAGAAATTACAAGGAACCACTCCCAAGTCATCTTTTATTATGATTTCTCTTGGTCGTTTATGACTTGCATGTCATCAACACCACTTAAAAACATTCGTTTAATTTTTAACTCATTGGTTTATGCTTACAACTGAAACTCTTTAACAAGAATGTGGCGCATTTTGTCCTCTCTTGACTTCATCTCTAATGAAATGTATTCTTTGATATGCATGACGTGCACTATAATGAAATATTAGTTGTCCTTTAATTAGGTTTTTTTAGGTAATCCTGTGTAGGCCGACCACACCGACGCGACTAGCTAGCTTTAGTAAAGAAAGAAATAATTTAGATCCATGATGCAAATACTAAATTAATTGTATAAGCCTGCATTGAGGGATGTGCCTACATATTGTTTCAATGTTGATTGGGATGAGTAAAGTTTATTTTTTTTTTTTTTAAAGCTAAGGTTAGGTTTTGTTTGAGGTTTGAACTAAATCTCTTTGTGCAGATCCTCCAGCTTCCCACTTTAATCATTCCTCTCTTCTCTTCAAGAAGACCTTCTTTTGAAGTGACCCACTTTCATTTCAACAAGCTTACCAGTAAAATCCTCCAGATTTCTCTCCTTGGAAAGCTAGGCAAAAGATCCCATGGTGAAAACAAAGGAAACAACGACTATACGAACTCTACATGTCTAAAATCATTCCTTGGTGCACGTGAACTTTAAAATACATGGAAAGCTTGATGGCCTCTTCTCATTTAAATGATTGCAAGCTTCCAATTAAATAAGGTCGAATGTAAGCTTTTTCAATGGCCTCTTAGATAATATATTACTTTATGCTCTCTCTGATATCATTTTGTCCCAATGATGTATCCATCCTCCCATAAAGAAAGATAGAAAACGCTAAATGTATTGAGTTGAATCTTTGTAAAGTTTGGCATCCCACAAGTTATATGGTTTGTATGAATGAAGCCACAAGCCCTTTTATAAAAAAAGAAAAGAAATATTTCTTCCACTCCATGGAACCAAGTAAGACAGAGAAGATTATAATCCATCCAAGCATCATTTCTTCCACACTTATAACCTTCTTTTTCCCATGGAGCCCCCATTTATATCATATTTATTTCAATCACTTAAGATCTCAAAGCATGATTAGACAGTCGTGGGCCTTGACTTTTTCACGAATTAAAGCTTTTTTGTCCAAAACCCTTTTGTCGATTCGCATAGAACTGCTTGCTTTAGTGGTTTATTTATTTATTTATTTATTATTATTTTATATATATATATATATATATATATATATATATATACAATAAAGACATGTTTCTAAGGAACGAGTGGTTTCCCATTGTAGTAACCCTTCTTTCTTACGTAAATGAGAATTGTAGTGGGAGGGAATAATTAGAATTCTGAAGATAACTTCACAAATTAACACTCTAGTAGAGTGGGTATTAATTAAATCCTTACAAGAGAGTTTTGTATAATAATTGTATTATGGAGGTAGGACATAAGATATCTAATGGTGGGGTACTTAAATCCTTACAAAAGATAGTGAGAAAAATAGTTAAAGCGAGTAAATCAAGACTAAAGACGCATTAGCGAGAAAGGAGGTTTTTAGATGGACCTGTAATGGCTTACATGTGATGGGGAAAAAGTAGTGCGCATGCTGAGATGAAGCGCCCACGAAATGATAGAATCCAACAGAGAGAAGGAGAAGAAAAGGGGGCGATCAACAGCATTGGTTCTAAATACGAGAGGAAGCAATAGAATAAGGCAGCCCTAGATACTAGAGAGAGAGAGAGCGCATTTAGGGCACGTTCTTACAATTATATTACATTAAAGAGGACGATCTTGGAATTAGTTTTCACAATCGGTTATAATTTTGACCGGCAGTTACATCAACTACCTGCAATATCTCTTTTGCTTTCTTTATGAAAAGCTATGATTTTTTTTTGCATGAATATTTAAATTGCAATGTTCGCCTTATCCGTGCTGAGCACGGATAATTGTATTAGTTTCATTTTTAAGTGGTAATTATCTAATTTCTACCAATTTTTCATGTGGAAAATTTTGTCTTGACGTTTGGTGTAGTATTTTCGAGCACGTGTGGTGGGGGTGGGGTACTTTTCTTAATTATTTGTTATAGAGAGGAAATTAGAATCTATTGTTTTTCAGTCATTTTAAGGGTCATTTGTTAGATGAAAGGAATCTGTGGTTGAGAAGAAAATTGTTTTGATGTGTCGTGCAACCTATTTTTAGATCCTTTGATACGATACATATTTCTCTCGGAAAAGAAAAAAAAACTAACAAATTTTCCTCATAGAGAGGATCTTGTATTCCCGTGTGAGGGATAGGAACATGGGTGCTCTTGGGCCAATCTAGCCTGGGCCCAACCCGCTATGGCATGAGCTTGGACACATAAATTGATCTCGATTAAGACTTGGGCTGGTCTTGGATTAAATGATAGAAAGCCCACGTAATGAGTGCTTGTGATTTTCTATATATTTTCCAAATAATTAGCAGAAAGCCTGATTCGTCGTAGCCTAATTGATTAAATGTTGCCTCACCTTTACGGCTTGTGTTGGGCTTGGGTCGGGTTCAAGCCTAACTTTCTGAAGTCTGGCTAGACCTAGATATGCCTCAACCAATCCCGGTCCGGCCATGAACACACCTAAGCAGGAATGTGAGATTACTCTCTCTCGAAGAACGAAAATATGTAGAGAGTGGAATCCTTGTTGCACAAATGCACCGGAAGCATGTTTTGTATGTTTTGTGTGGCACTGCGGAAACCCAACTAGCAGAAAATCAAGTCTAACTTTTCTACATCGGAAATAAACTTTCTTTGAATTGTGGAAAAGTTAGTTAATTTTTTTTTTCCTTTTCCTTACTGAAAAGAGACCACACCAAATGTGAATTTTTTTGTAGCACGGAAAAAGCATTCCCGCATGGAAGAAAAAACATTCCCGCTTTCCATGCATATGTGGTGGAGATATAGTTATGACGTTGTCTCATTGGATTTGATTTTATAGGATGATGGTTGGGTATTCAAATTCCACCAAAAAAGAAGCTTATTTGATGGATATTTGTGGATTTTCATCTTCATTTCTGATTTTGACTCATCCAATTTACCAATTTAAATTAGTTTGACATTAGCAAACGGGGTGGATCAGGGTAAATTAGGTCGGGCCAGGGATAAAGCACACTTGGACAATATGATTTTCAAAGGAGCGACCTAACCACTACACCACAAAGCATCTTTTTATTAATAGTTATCAACAAAAACTTAAAATTAGTTAATGAGAAAGGGACCTGGCGCCACTTTGGAATATTAACCGTGAGTTGGAATTTATATACGAGGTATTTATAAAAATAACTATATTTTTAGAATATTGACCCCTATAAATACTGTTGTTATTATTTTCATACTTATGCATTATACTTTAAGCATAGATGATCAAACTTTTGAAATAACTATTTTATATGATTTCCTATATAGTCATTAATTTTCTATGACAATCATTTTACAATAAAACTAAACTCAAATGAATATATAATATATGAAACTAATCAACAAAAATAATAAATTTCATAATTAATAAGAAAATAACAATATTATTGAAAAAAGAAAAACTTGTGACAACAGCATAGAGCTAAAGAGGAGGCAGAAAACTTTCCATGTAACTGATGTGCTACCATGTATGCTTGTTGAGGGAGAAAGGGTGAACTGGATTTTTTTCTTTTTTGCGTGTGTGCCTTTAACTTTTATAAATCATGATTGAAATGGAGTGGAACACTACGATAGACCCCATCTATTAAAAACCACAATCAGTTACATGAAAACGTTCCATGTAACTGATGTGCTACCATGCATGCTTGCCGAAAGAGAAATGGTGGAGTTTGGGTTTTTTCTTTTTTGCGTGTGTGGCTTTAACTTCTATAAATATTGATGTAAATGGAGTTGAACACTACCATAGACCCCATCTATTAAAAATCACAATCATTGAGGCAAACATCCTTGCCATATTTATGGAATATCTCAAATTCTCACTTTATTCTGGGTTATTTCTATGGTCAAATTGATTCTCTGATAAAAAAATACAAAATACTGGAGTTTTCCAAATAAAGTTTTTTTTTTTTTTCTTTTTGGACTGTCTATCATGCCTTTTGTCTATTAAGAAACACATAATTTCATCATATTTCTATCGATGCAATAACATTTGAGTGTTAATGGGTCCCAGTGTCTATAAGTGTCACTAATCTATGGAATTTCAAGTATTTTCGTTTCTTTTGATTATATGCTTTTTTTTCTTTTTTTTTTTTTAGAATGTGAAATGCCGATTTTTGGGTTGTCTGGTTTATTTAATCCCAAGTCTTTTTTATTTAATTCACTCTCGGTTCTAGGTTGTCTGCTTTCTTTTTTATCTATTGATTTTGATTATACACTTTTTTTTAAAAAATGTGAAACTGATGGTAAAAGAAATCTCCAATAATATTGGTCTATCTAAATAAAGAATTAAGCTCATTCTTATTATTATCATTTTCTACTTTCTCCAATATAATTTTATTTCTCTATGTCAACAAGAGAACTTTCATTTTTTTCATTCATTTACTTTTAAGTTCATTGTATTTTTTTAGAACAACTTCAATAATTTTTTTATTTCTTTGTCTTTTTTTAGTACCGTCTCATGTCTCATTTAATTTGCATGTTTAGTTTAGATCAGTGTTCAACTCATTTTAAAATGTGAGCATCTTGAGACAATTATTAGACATTTCAATTTGAGAGGTAAACCTTTTTTAATTCATTTACTTTTGAGTTCATCATATTTTATTTGAGCAATTTTAGTTCTGTCATTTTAATATGATTTATACAAAAGAATCATCATTTTAAAATTTCTATAGATTTGCAATATTTTTATGTTTTGTATTTGTATGGTTTTCATAAATTGTGAGTTTCTTTTCTTACCCTTTTTTGTTTTAACTTTTGGGCATTGGTTTCTTCTTGGCTTTTTTTTTTTTTCTTCTAAATCACTTTTTATCAGGGGATTTTCTGTGAATTCTCATTTTTCTGTTCTATTTTTTAATTTTTTTTAATGCTTATCATTATGAGTTAATTATTTATTTTACTTCCATTGGATTCTTTAAGTTCTCTTTGTGAAATCTTTTTATGGATTTCTCTTATTTCTTTTGTTGCTTCGGATTTCCATTTTTGAGTATTAGATTATCATAAGTTGGTTTGGTTCTTCTAAATTCTTTTATGATTGTATTGTCTATGAATCTTTATTTATATATATTTTTATAGCCTTTTCAATAAAATTTATTTCGTTTTATTTTGTATTTATTTTATTATAATTTCTCACTTGTGATAGGTTTTTAGATTTTTTTTTTTTTTTTATGATGGTTTTTCATGAATTTGTGGGTTCTTTTGTTGTTGCCCTTTTGTGCTCCATTTTTTAGGGGTTTTTTTTTTCTCATGAGTGTTTGATTCTTTTAAATTGCTTATGTTATTGAGTTGATTATGGATTTTCATTTTTATGTTTTATTTCTATGTGTCTTTCAAATTTCATTGGATTTTATTCATAGTTTATATTGTTTGTTTGTTTTGATTCTTTTCTTTAGTTTACTTGATCATTAATCTTCAATTTTCATGGGCTTGTGTTTTTTTTAATTATATGATATTCGGTATTGAATTCTTATGGACTTTTTTTCCTTCCTCTCTCTCAGACTAAGACCTTTTGCATTTAATTTTAAAGAAACTGGTCATAAATTTTTTATTATAAATTTTAATATTCTAGTCCACTTTGATAGGAATACAATTCTTTGAATCCCATGAATTCAATTCCATGCAAACAAACTAGAGCTTAGTATTCAAATCTTTTTATACAAAATTTTTACATACTTAATTTAATTTTTTTTATTTTAGCAATTTTCTTAATAAAATTCTATAACAACACAAATCTTGAAATGATCTTAATATTATCTACAAAATACTATCCTGATAACAATATTTGCAATTCTAATTTTGAGGTGTTTAATTGATTCCACAGTTGGGATACAGCACTTATTTTACAGGGTCGAAAAGGTACGATTCTATACATGGTAGCATAATTTTGTAAAATTCTGCAATGTTGTAGAATAAACGACCTTTCATAAAATTCTTTGCTCCTTAGCCAAAAAAAGGAAAACCGGTGGGAGGCCTCTCAATTCATTTTTCTTTAATTCACTCACATACCTTCTGTATTAGGAGTTGCTGAAGAAATTTTAGAAATTGTTGGTTGAGGGAGGAGGGGTTGCTAGACTAAAATTTTACACTTACCGTGTCAAATACCACTGGGATACACTCATCAGCCAAAAAAGAAATAGAAATAGAAAAGAAGGGAGGGGTAGTGTGGAGCCCATTATGATAGTAGAAATAGAAAAGGAGGGGGAGTGTGGAGCCCATTATGATAGGTATATTTGAGCCTTTATCTATTTGGTCGGTTATAGCTAGCTAATTTGTTGGGGCCCAGTACCTTAAAACCTTACTAAACTCAGATGTGCTGGATGTGAAGATTGAGTAGAATCTGATATTTTGGACTTCAGAGGTCAGATTGGTCAAGCATTGGACCGTTGAGTCTTCCAGATTTTTGACAGGACGTCCTACCGAAAGGTAGATTCGATGAAGTCAGTGTCATAAAAGAATGAAACATCCTGTAATTGCTCAAAATGGTAATTCTACAGCCATAGATAATAATAATAATAATAATAATTTCTCCTTAAAACTTTCCTTAAAGCTTCATGCTCGCCTTTTGGGTATAATAAAAGAAAAAGAATTTACGTAATGGCTTTATTGAGGCCCATATTCCACAACAATGGTGGACCCGTGATTTTCGTCTGAGGTGTGCGGACACTAATAAGTAGTTTAATTTTGGGGATAAACTGAGGATTTTCATATGGATTTCTATGATGGATCTATAATTTTTATTGGATTTTTGGAAGTAACTATAGAACTTTCATATAGGTTTTGGAAGTGTACTGCAATTCGACGAGTGTGGCCGCATCCACATGCCGGTACTTAGGTCCGCCCCTAGTCCATACCTTATGGTGTTGACCTGGGCTTATCTCTTTCTTGGAATTGTGAGAATTACTGGATTTCTCAAGTCATTAATTCTTCCTGGTCTAAGCAAATGGTTGAGTATACAACAGATTTTGAAAAGTGAAATTTGAAGAATTCTACGGGTCAATGTGATACACTATTCAATCAGAAAACAAAATAAAATGGCACCTTCCCTTTTATTCTCCCAAGAAAATCTTGTTTATTTTATCTTTTAAAAGAAGGCAGAAAGCCCATTGTCATTCCTACGGAAACTTATTAATTTAGTGTAGTGAAGTAAAAATTATTTTGGAGAAAAAATAAAATGTAAGTGGGTTATGATGGTATTTTATTTTTAGTTGTTTGGTATGGAATCTTTTTGACTTTTTATATAGAAATGATGATTTTTTTTTGCGTTTTAGTGGAGAAAGAATGTTGTTTTTTGACTTTTTTTTTAAATGATGGGAATTTTGAATTAAAATGCTTTTGATTGGACTTTTTATTGAGAAATAGGAGTTTTATTTCACTTGACGCTATTAGTACAGTTGCCAAACAAACCCATATTTCTGTCCCTTCAATATGGGCCTTTTGTCTTCCTAGTACAACAAGTGACGTTGTTATTAGGAGTTCTGAATAGAATTCTCGCGGGTAAAACTTCCAAACAAGGGCCCGGTCACCATGGAAGATTTTGTGAAAAATAGTAGACTCTTTTTACATAACTCGTTAAGATTTGTAGTATTTGTAAATAGGTTTTTTTGGTTTTAGCATTTGTAAATAAATTCCTTTTTTTCATTTTAATACCTTCTATGTCCCCAAAATTAGTAGCCTTCCAACCACTATAATTTTTTAGGAGCATCTATTTGTACACAAGAAATTACTCTGCTCATACAGAAAAAAAAAAAAAATCCTTTCCTAAATTAAAGCCCCCCGCACTCCCACCAGCCGGCAAGCCCTAGTGGCAGCCTTGGCCAGTCTCCCTACCCCACCTTCCTCCCTCATCCACCTTCCTTTTCCCTTTTTTTTTATTTTTTTTCTCATTCTTCTTCTTCCTCTTCCTCTTCCTCCCTCCCCCGTTGTTCTCTCCCTCCCTCCCTCCCTCTCTATTCTATCTCTCCCTTTCCATCTATTCTCTTTTCCTAAATTCCCTCTATTCTTGGCGACGGGGGAGGAGTAGGGGTAATTTACGAAAAGAAAAATATTTTTTTCTTTTTTGTGTGTGAAGAGTGGTTTTTGGTGTGCCAGCAGAACTGACAATTTAGGAATAAAATGACAATTTTGCCCATCTCTTTATCCCTATATGCATAATTTCAAATTCATCAATTGATTTTCTTCTGAAGCTTGTAATAGTAATAGTTACTATGGAACAATTAATGAGAGAGAATAACTCTACGTAAATTCATTTTTATGAATATAAGGCCAATCATAATGATAATCAATGCTTGTACTTATAATTGGTCAAATCCACATATATATGACCTACCATTGGATTGATGAGAATTTAAAAATACATGATTAAGCTTTATGTACATGAGAGAGTTATTGAGAGAGAGAGAGAGAGAGAGCATTGAGAGTAGGCTAAAAATAACAATATTTTCTAAATAATGACGTACTCCTTTTTGTTTAATGGATGAAAGGCAAAAGCGATCATTTTTATAAAAATTCAACACGTATCTCCTGCGGGTAGCGAATTCTCGTAATCTTGGGAACATTAGAGGTATTAAAAATGAAAGAACATAAGACACAAAAAAAAAAAAAAAAAAAAAAAAAAAAAAAACAGGGGTCAATTTACAAATCATTGAAACCTGGGTTCGCCATTGGCCCCGGTAATATAAAAAAGCTCAAGATAATACCCATCATCACATCAACAATCTACACCAGATTAATGTGGGCCACATAGTAATCAAAGCAAGACTACTAAGCACATCCCCCAGTCAATGATGAAGCAGATTTGGTCCTTTTGAGATTTATATTAGTGGCTCTGAAAATTTTGAACAGTGCATGTTCTAATCCAAAAACTAAACAAGCAGAAGCAGCCAAAGTCACACGAAATGTAGGTAGTTTTCAATTGACCTCATCAGTTACGAAGGGGAAACAATCATATGCGGACGTCCACGTCCACGTCCACGTCCACATGGGAATTTTCATCGAACAGACTTACCTACCTGGCTCCAACTTTATTATTATATTTATTTATTATTTTACATATGCCCTTCAAAACACAGGTCCTTTACAATTGTAAATGAATACCATGCATTGATGCATAAAAGGTTATGCACAATCACATTTATTTGGCTCATCATTTATTACACACTAAAATCTTCACACCTAAACTCTCTTGCAAAAGGGGCTAACAAAGTCACTAACATGGTGATTGCATTCTTGTGGGCATCCCTATTAACCACCTTTAATTTTTTATTTTTTTTTCATTCCATTGAACCTGACAATTGTAAATGGAATTTAATCTGTCTATTGAATTAATAAACCTTAAGACCTTTAAGCTGATTATCTTAAAACTTCATTTATTTTCACTAATTTATGAAAAAGTGTCGATCTAGAGATCTAATTTTTTGCATTTTCTTATGACCCAAATTCACGATCATAGCTGTTTAATATATTTGGATTAATGATAACTATTAGGATATTTTGTTTCATATCTTAATTCTTCATGGATCTTGAGAAATTTGTATAAAAAGTGCAAAAAACTTCAAATACATCAAAACCGTTGATTGGACTCATTTACTCTTGGGAAAATGCTGGTTGTGACAAACATTTGCATATGTATGCCTTTTTCCTATCACATATCATGAAAAAGGGAATACGACCCCTTAACTTTATTAGGAGTGATATAAACCATTTAATTAATTTGTGTAGATCGATACAAAATCCTATTTTTTACATTTTTATTAATCTAATGGTGCATGTTAATGAGAAAAAAATTTGTCTTATGGGTGCGCACATCTAGACCGTCACCGAAGGTGCTACCCCTGAATTTCACCGGGTCCTGTACGGTGAATGGCACCAATGTGCAACAGAAAATCATCCTTGTAATGAGTTGTTATAACTTATAGTGGGTCATACAATGGCCGACTATTTTTATATTAAAAAAAAAAAAAAAAAAACCTTATAGTGGAAGATATAATGGCTTACATAAGAAGTGAAAATTAAAATAAAAAGAGCCTGCATGGCCCAACGATAAAATTAATCATTCGAATGGAAGTTCCCTTCCGGATGATATCATGGGATCAATCCTCGACATAAATAGTGTTGTTCTATTAGATTTGAAAGGCATAAAATTTCTAGCTCTCAAATCGATGATACTAGGATGGATGGTCAAAATAAAATTTCATTTTGAACACCACTTCAGAGCCTTTGATCGGATTGCAAAATTAAAGGAAAAAAAAATGGAGATGGTATCAGGCAAACTCCAAATACCTAGTTCATGAGGCCAAGTAGAGATGTCAATCGTGTCGGCGTGACACCAGCCGTGCCGGCATGGCCTTGGGCTTGGGCCGTGCTATTCATGTCATTCTTAAGATTTTGGACTAAAAAAAATAAAAGTCTTACACTAAATTTTTTTTAAAAAATACACACAAAGAAGAGCATAATACACAAATATAAGTGGTTTGGTCAAAATCGACCTACTCCATTAAAAAGAGAACCATTTAAGACTTTTCCAACTTGAAGGTTTTTCATTAGGATTACCTTCGATATCTTTATAATTTTTATGGATAATAAAAAATAATATACTATATATTTTTATATTTACACTAAAGAAAAGGGAAAAAAATTATATTTGTATCATGCCATGTAGTGCCACCTGACAGACCGTGCCACGTGGGCTGGGCCACGGTGCGTTGACTGTCGTACAATAATATCATAAAAACTACTAAACACGATGCCTAACGTACCTACTCTTCTCCATAAATTTGGTAGCAAAAGAAGACCAACTTTTTTACCCACACTTAAATTTGAATGGTTCGAGCGGTTAGGAATTCCAAGAACGAGCTGGAGGTCTCCATTCCGAATCATTTGAGACCTTACCTCACAGTATTAGTGGGTGGTGTCGTGAACAAATAAATAGTGAAAATCTATGTATATCTTTTGTTTTGAATTAAATCAAGGAAACATCTTAAAAAACTAAAATACATTAAACAAAAGGAATTGGGAACATGCATTTCTCCGGATTCATCCAACGAGCAAAAATTAATAATCACAGTGGCGTTTGTCTCTTCGTTGTTTATATTGGTATGATATAGGACACATATTTCTTCTAAATAAATAGCTTGCCCTATTGAATGTCCTCCTTTTTCTTAATAAATTAATCATTTCCTTGTGGCTGATATTGCATTCCAATCTGGACCGTCAAAATCATTGGCCCTACTCCTCGGGGGACAAAAAATCATACAAATAATTGTGCAATCAGAAAAAAAGACAGGAGCATAATTCGATGGCGAAACAGATCCTTGTTACACGCCACTGGGTGTCAGGTGGGTCCCCGAATTGGACACTTTGTGGTATATATGCATAAATGCTCTACTTGCATAGAGACTAGAGGGATAGAGGACCGTTTTGCTGCATACAGGTAACATGAGAGTAGGGTTAGGGTATGCCATACCCTTAACGTAAATTTAACCTAAATACTTTGATTTATTGGAAAACTTTCTCCTGCGCACTGAAATATTTTCATGAGTTTACATGGAACATAAGTCCTACACTTCCACCTTACTAATAGGAAAATGTTTACATACTGCTCTCATGCAGCCCAACTCATGGGACCCACTTTGATAGCTAATTGTCGGTGGGTTGAGGCACATGGAAAGGTCGTCTCATAAATAAGAGAAAATAAATCAAAACCCCTCAATCATTGTAACCCTTGATTAACATGCTTAAAGTTTAGTGGTCTTTCCATCTCATGGATTGATGGGAGTAAAGTTGCGTCTAGGAGAAACTACCTTCACTTATCAAATTAAAAGTGGGGAATTAAAGTGTGAAACTACCTTCACTTATCAAAAGTGGACCCAAGTGGGCCTCACAAAATTGGAATGCTCTTCTTGTTACTCATAGGAGAATATTTCTCTCGCCTGAAATTTGGACCAAAGTGAAACACAAAAATCACAATCAACAAGAAAATAATATGATTTACATTTGTATTCATAAAAGTGGTTAAGAAAGCAATGTGAAGTTCTACATATGACCATCAAATAATCTCCCTTTTAATGAAAATGAACATCTAAGAATCACACTAATAAATCAAATATAGCAAAGTTGGTTGTCATCTATATCTTCGCTTTATATACTTCACCCTATTTAATAACACTTCATTGTAGCCCATTTTACATTGAATTCTCATTAATTCAATTTCATACAAATTAAACAAACTCCCCAAGCTACAAAGGTTAGAGATTTTATAAAATCTAATTAGATCCTATGTGTTTTTTACTAAGGAAATTAATGAGATAGAAGTTATACAGTGGGGTCCAATTATTAGAAATTTGAACCACTCAAATTGAACTTCCTCACCATGTAAGGTATGTCACAAATTCTACTCTAATTGGAATTGCGCTACCATAACATTTAATATATGATGAATAAAGTCATTAATAAATTTGATTAAAAATCCATAAGATCGTGAACAATACATATACATATACATATACATATACATATACATACATGGTAGTATCTTACTAACTAGATTATTTATTTCTCTCTCGTTCGGATGCTTTATATTTTGAGTTACATAATTTTTTATAGTTTTTTCGTTGCAAAAGTTCCATAGCTTATTTTCATTAAGTTTGATTATCTTTAATTATTTAAGTGAGAAATGGTTAGATATTATTTATGGGTTTCCACTTAAACATGTGAAGAGGCACTTTAATGCATCCCAAATCACATATTAAAGAGGAGATATAAAGCACCTAAGGTGGATTTAGGGGGGGCACATACAGAATCAATTATCTGATAACCGGTTTTCCAGACTTTTTGGATCAGTACAAGCCTCATGTACCCATCAGATTTTGATGGTTCTGATTGGATTGGATGGAGAACCAAATATGATAAATCAAATACAATGATCAAATGGCCCACTTGCCAAAATCCCTTGTGGACCCCATATCATAATGTAAACAACTAACAAGAGATCTAAGTCCTAAACTCAGAATAATGCTCTATAAGAATGAATATATGTTCACTAGTGGAGCTGGAAAGACAAACCCAGCCATAGGCTGGACTCCAGTCTGGCCTGACCTGGGCTTTATTTAGTCTCACTTTTTGGGTCTATGGGCTTGTACCTAAATAGGAGAAATAGCCAATGTCTGTCTAAAGGCTTTGAAAGATAAAGAGATCACCCCCCACACATGGGCCTCAAACAGTAAAGAATCAGGACTTGGAAAAGCTTAGGCCCGGTCCATCATGGCCCATTAATAGAGAAGTTATTTATTACTCATTAAGCTTGGTGTGGTGTTTCAAATATTTTCATCAGTGTTTATACCTTTGGTGCATCCGTGATAACAAACGGTGGGGGCATTGGGCCTATATAGGATTTTATTCCTTTGCAAATGGACTGGTCTTAAGTGGGGTCTATGCGGATGTGACTTTTAACATTGCAGTCGTTTTAACTGAACCAAGATAGAACAAGTCAACTCAACTCAGTTACCAAGTTGGACAAATAGAGCAGTCTGACTCAGTACAACCAAGTATAGTCACCCTTTTTCTTTTTTTTAACTGGCCAAGGTGGCCCTGGGCCCTTGAGAAACCCGACTGATGTGAAAGTGAACCCCAAGCACACGCCAGAGAGAAGACGACCTTCGTAAGGAAAATAACCGGTTACACACGCAACGGAGAAGGCCGAGAGACCGAACACTAAGTAGTTCGGTGAGAAAAGGACTCACAACCACTAGTAGTGGTATTCTTAGGCAGGCCAAACGGGAATGAGGAATATCCAGGCCTAGCCTGCCTTTAGAAACACAAGCCCATACCGAGCCCAACCCCACCCATTTAGTCAATCAAGCTGAACCGGACTTTCTATCACTCTTGCTTTCAAATGATTTGTTGTGTTAATTGGTCACTAAACTACATGTATTATTTATTAGGACTGAACCAAGCTTCAGGCTTTCTATTACTTAATCCAAGTCGAGCCCATATATTAAATGAAATAGAGATTTATATCCAGGCCTAGCAATCTTACTAAAGAAATAACACCCCCCCTCCCCTTTAAATACTCACACACACACTTACCCGAGTTCCTTACTATCAGCGCTACAACTTGATCTCTAGTTGTTTATGCCAAAGGGAGGTAGGATCTACCAGTGGATTGGCAACTATTGATCTAATACAATAGATTGATACTCAAAATTTGA
The DNA here is from genome assembly GCA_003546025.1 of Camphora micrantha. Classification (NCBI taxonomy): domain Eukaryota; kingdom Viridiplantae; phylum Streptophyta; class Magnoliopsida; order Laurales; family Lauraceae; genus Camphora; species Camphora micrantha. The sequence goes on from QPKB01000002.1 coordinate 64,081,876, forward strand.
AAGCTATCCAATCTTGACCGTACATTATAATTACAATCTTGAGAGGACATAGACCCTGTGCTGGTATTAACCGGATTATATGATCTGGATCCTTGGTAAAAACATCACCCAGCCAAATGCTTGTACCCTGACTCAACATTAAATTGGTTATGAACTTTTTTATTCTTCAAATACAAGCCCAACCCAAACCCAAAATCTGTCCACTCACAGGGGAAGTAAGTCATTCGGGTCCATGGTGGAGTTAAAAGAGTGTTAGACCCAGACCGCTCTCTAAAACCCACATACACATACAGTGAAATATATTTTGGATTTCGTGTGTAAAACCACTGACCCAATCAGTTAACATAACAGAGTCCAAAAACAAAAAACACAGAGAAAGGGTCCATATTTAATTAGATTCCTCTTTGCGTTGGGTTCTTGGGATACGCGATCATCAATTCACCAGAGCCAGAGGTACATTTACATCCCTAGCAATCACAAATTTAGAATTTTATGGGATGCACCGATGCAGTCAGTGAGCCTAATCAAGGTTCATCCTTCATGCCGCATGGGGTGAAGGAGAAGAGGACGACGCAGGTAGCAACAAACAGCATTAATGAGATTGAGACGAGGCTAAGAGCCCAAAACAGTTGACAAGCAGCAATCGGAAGCAGCAATGTATAAAGACATGTCTGAATTTGCATGCGGAAATGGAATGCTTTTTACTCTTCTAGAAAGAAAAGCTGCTACTGTTAGAAACCAAACCAGACCACCAGCTTCTTTTCTTTTCAAATTCCTCCACCCTCATTAAGAAGAGGCAAGAGTATGTTCCTCTTGTCATCATTCTGCAACGCTGGTGCATGTCTTTATTAGCTGCAGCTGACAGCAGATGATATTTCCACGAATAGAAGAAGCTCTTCTTCATTCTCCACACCTCCCAATATCATCCTTTGCATTTATTGTTCTTTGCGTCACCCCTATATGGGATGGGATAAGATGAGTTTTCAGAAGCTTTCCCTTTGTAAAAACATGTGTGGGGGGACCAATTCCTCTCACGGAACCCAAAAAATAAGGTTTGCAAAACCCCATTCGCCCAACTTGATCAGCCTGCGTTCTGCACTAACTTACATCCTGTGCACACAACTGGTGTCCATACAAATCCTGTTCACAAGTTGGGTTAGCCAGAATGAATCATTAAGGAGTTGGGATCCGGTGACCAATCATGGTCCGCCACATGATCCGCCATGTCACCATGTGTAAACCCACTCAAGGATCCCCATTCGAATCAATACCTTGACACATCCCACTTTCTCCATCTTACATTATACTAAAGAGTTTGGGTTAAGTGAAGTTTAACTCCGTGTGGGTGGACCAACCATGGTCAAAATCTAATCGGGACCGCTGCTATATTCTGAATGCAATATAAAACTGCATACACTTTACCTATAAAATAGAAAACGTTGTCTCTCTTATATGACTTGACCGATAAGGATGATGATTATTGATTCCTATTCGCATGTTAGGGTTATGTTTCATGTTGACAGGCCCAGGATTCCCTTCTAAAATTTACAGTCACAAATATGAAATGTGTGAATATGGTTGATATTTTGAAGATAATGAAATGATATCATCATATGACTCTTATTTTCTGGAAAATATAAATATAATTTCACGACATTACTAAAAATAAAACAATGGTCAGAAAACAATAAAATGGGTTTTAGTTTTAATAGTATTTCGTATTTTTAACCCAAGAAAAAACAGTATTTCATATATGTTGGCAGTTTATCTATTACTTTTGATTATTAAAAAAATAATTCATTTTCCATGAAGTTTCCCAATGAAGTCCAAAAACCCCAAGTCTAAAAACATCCCAACATTTTCACTAGACATTCTGTGTGTAATTAATGAATAGTTATTGTCATTTTGGCAAATGGTAGAATGTTGGCTACTAAAATTTTGAAGTCATGGATATGATGGATAACAATGTCAAATAATGTTTATTTCCATGGAAGTGAATCCACATCCTTTTGTATTCCATGGTAAATTCTTTATGAAGTAATAATCTCCTCTGAGATTAATTTTCTTGTACAAGCAAGATTAATTGACAGTTGTTTGGATATTCCGATTCTAAACCACTTGCAAAAACACAATTCCTGCAATTCTTAGGAATTCAACTACATGAAACAAGCAGACCCAACTTCACCAAATTACATGAAACAATTTTATATATCATCTATCATATTCATCAATCATGTTATTAATAATATTTTTAATCCTATAGTGGGCCGACTATTAGAGTAAAATTTGGAAGTATTCCATATAGAGATGGAGGATTTATTTTGAGTGCTTGGATTTTAAATAGATCAACTCCACTGTAGGAGTTAGAAACCTGTGGCGAGACACTAAGAGGAATCAGGCCTCAATGTGCCTTTGTGGGAACCCCTTTTAACTTAATTAAGTGCTTTTGTGGTCTCGTTGCTGTTGTGCCAAAGTGGCGCAGCGGAAGATACCTGTGATCGACGATCTAGATGCATCATGCATGAACACATGCAATCAATCCACAGATACAAGAGAGACATAGGATTTACGTCGTTTACCCAAATAGGGCCACGTCCACGGAAGAAGATAGGAAGTATATCACTACAGTGGAGGTACACTACATATGGAATTATCTCAGTCCCTAATCCCATAGTACACCCAGCACCTCAACACTCTTATCTCTCTGTGGTGTAGGGAACACCACCTTACAAAGAAATTACATTGTATCTCTCTTCCTCTCTTGCTTCCACACAAATTCACAGCAATAGAGGCCTCCATTTATAGCCTCCATCGATATGGGAAGGAATACCATTGCCCATGCTTTGCACCATGGGCCATGTCAGCTGGCCCATGTGCTGGTTCTTGAGAAGGTCAACAAGGTAAAAACAGTACGGACACAGAGAGAAGACATGCAATCCACGGGCCCGCAGATCGACCACCTCGGTTTTATTGAGTATATCGAATGTTTTGGTCTGGTTACTTTGTCCTCTTCATCCCAAACAAAGATCAAGTATCATGGTTTGAACTAAATTTGATTATTCAACGGTAACTGGTGAAAAACAACATATCGGTCTACCTAATCCCAGCGACAAACACAAGACAATCTCAATTCATCTCTAAAAAGTCAAGGGGTTTGGATCCTCTATCTTTTTATTTGAAATTACTGAGCATGCTTATGGAGCCCATCAGCCACAGAGGATCTGGTTAGCTATCCATCCATCAAAATCAAATTCAGTGAGATTCAATCTACATTTCAAACTCATCCAATCTGAGACAATCAAGTGCCCGGTTAAAGCTGAAACCTCTCAATATATCATTTTGTTTACGGAACCTTCAACATACTAGAAAAGTGTTACGAACGATAAGAGTCAGGAAAGAAAAAAATAATAAATAAAGATCAGAGTCAAACTCAAACGGAGAAAAAATAGTGCCATTCCATCTATGACTTCTTTAATGAGGAGCGTGCTGGCATACGCTGAATAGACAGACGGCAAGCGGTAGATATGTGGGGCCTCCGTCAGATAATGAAAAAAGATAGGATTCGTTCGACATTCTTAGCCATTCAATGTAAGACAATGAAATAGGTGACTGAGATGATCATTTTAGATCCAATGGATATCCATTGCATCTGAGTTTTTGTAGATTATGACTGGTCTTTTGGTGGCTTTTGATTTGGCTTTCTTCTTTTATTTTTCAATTTCGTTGCCAGCTGCTATGGTGGCCTGTAGACTTCTCTCATTGACATCATAGCCTCTTATATTCTCCCCCTTGTGTGGTATGATCAACCAATTAAGAAAACCAACCTTTAAGGAAGAAATCAGCAACAGCAAACATCTCTTACACGCAAAAACCCACAAAAACAAGGACTTTTGAAATGGAGAGGGTAATGCGTACGACTATACCAGAGAAAATGAAGAGAAATAAAAGTTGATGCAGGCCACAGAGAGAGAACTTACAAAAATGTAAGAAGTCAGCATCTGTTAGATATAGGAAAATATAAAAGCTAAAGATGAAAGAAATCTTTAAAAAAAGAAATGACTGTAGAAATACAGTCATAAGCATTAAGGAATTCTGCAAGCTAGAAGAAATTTCTAATAACAGAAACACAGCAACTGTTCTTTTTCCACAAACAAACAACACGAGAAGATGAGAGATACAGTGGCGATTATGGTAAGCAGTTTCAAAACAGATGCTCCAAACTGTTGACAATTTAATAGCATAAAGAAAAATAGCTGCCGGTTTGCACTTGTCTTCTGGGTAAGAGAGCTCCCAATTCGAAAAGTAGGAGAAAAGTCAGAAGAAGAAAAAGAAAATTACAGAAGGACAAAGTCCATGAAAGATAGCTCTCAATCCACTAGCAAACAGCTACCTTCTTCCTCCAAAAATCATCACATAAAGTAGAAGAGAAACAAAACCCATGAATGATTCTGAAAATATATCTAATAAATATAAGAGAAATGTACTGCAGTCCAATTGATCATTGAGGAAACATCTAACAATATTATAATTACAGCAAGCAGTTAAAACTTAAAACACACACATCCAGAGGCAAGAAAAAAGCAGGAAGAAGAAGAAGAAGAGAAGAAGAAGAAGAAACCCATCAAAGAAATGGAAAATACATTTAAGACCCCGAAACTACAATCAGAACGAGCAGTGGAACAAAGCTTCCCATATCTCTGAGAAGACCTCAACGATAATCTGATGGTGATGGGTTGTATTGAGGGACAAGAAGCAATGAAGAAGCTGCTCAAGATCCTCAGGGTTAAAGATTTCTTTCTCCGTCATCATCTCCACCATAGAGCTCTTGAAATCTCCATAGGGATCTCTCGAGCTCTTCACGACCGCAAAACTTTCCCGAACCTTCCCTCCCACCAACAAAGGGATCCTGGCCACAGGTAAAAACCCCGCTTTAGAATATCTTTTCCGGACCTTTCTACGTCGAGCTTTCTCCACCATTTGGAGGGAATCGGATTTCGAAGGACCCAGAAGAGAAACTCTTGGAAGAGAAAAACGTCTCACTCTCTTGTTCCTTCTCTCCTTCGCTGCTGAAGAAGTCGTAATAACTGTCTGTTGATGAAGTGACTGTCAACACTCTTCTTATTGTTTCTTTGCCTTTAGTCATCTTCTCCTTCTTCTTCTTCTTCTTCATGGGTTTCTTCTCCTTCTTTTGAGATTTATAGTAAAATGAATTCAAGGGAGAAACTGGAGAGGCAGGTGGACACTTTCTTCCATCAACTGAGGGAAAATACATACTCATTTCCGATGCTCTTGTTCTTCTTCTTCTTTCTTCATAGATTTCTTCGTTGTTGATGATACTTTTCATGGATTTCCTTTGGCAGATGAAGGGAATGCTTCGAGGTTTTGGAGAAGAAGAATCGAGCAGGTGGAAATCTCGATGCGTGAAAACCGGCTCGTGAACGATATCCAGGATGTTTCGGGACCGGCACGAGCGAAATATGCGAGAGATGCGAAGCTTGAATCGGTTCTCCATGTGGGTTCTCTTTCAAATGGTGGGAGATGGGTAAAAAAAAAACTAAAAAAAGGGATTGGAGAGATTTTGAAATATGCTGTGCCTGTGCCTGTTCCTGTTATTGTTCCTGTTTGCATGTATTTATATGATGACTGTTGCGGCATGTACACGTCACTATCTTGCGATTTTGAAACCATATGGGTCGATCCTTTCATTGCCTTTTGTTTGTTTTAACCCGGCACGGGAAAAAGGTAGATTGGAATTTACCATAAGGAAAGAAAGAAACAATTTTGGGCGCAAGGTTCTAAAACAAGGTGTCGGGCACCAGATTGGTCAATATTTTGTTTGTTTCTTAATCTCTTTCTTCAAAAAGAAATAATTTTGACTAGGGCTTCATCTCTTGCGGATCTCTCTCATGGCCCTTGGATGCCTCCCTTGTGAGGCACACTTGGAGACAAGCTAATCAATATGAGATCTCTCTCATGGCCCTTGGATGCCTTCCTTGTGAGGCACACTTGGAGACAAGCTAATCAATATGGGATGGGTAGAGGATATGAAGATTTGAATGGAAACTACATGTATGCACAAACAATGTCTTACTCTGTTTAGAGTTATAGAATTTTAAATACGGGGGACTTTTCCTCTCTTGCACATAAAAATTTTTAATTATGGAAGTGTCCCTCACCTTATGGTGAAGGATGGATGCACATTATTATTCTCCCTTAAATAAATCACTTCTTTTATATTAACTCACCATAAATTTCATTAAATGAAAGGATTACATTTATAAGCAAATACGAAATAACCTTGTTTTGAGGATAAGGATAATCTACTAACAACTCATAATATTCTAACAGGCCTTCTAACCACGTGAGATAATATGTAACATTCTCTTTCAACCACATGGTCCTATGTAAATTCTTTTAATATAAATGATCTTCATCCCTTTTTGGTGATTTGGTGGATCCATCTGTCTCAACCTACTCCTTGTGTGTCTATCGGTGCCAGATAGCTCACTGGATTAAATATATGGAAACTTATTGCAGAAGATTCGATCATTAAATTTGGTAAAAATAACGAGATCATATGACTCAAATCAGAGAAAATACTTATCGCGAAAACCATGCTCTGCTCGATCACAAGATCATCACCAAGTCCCGGCTTTATCACAAGATCATCACCCAGCCCCAAGTCTAATATCATGTAGACTTTTAAGTAAATCACTTCATTTATATTAGCTCACCATTAATTTCATTAAATGAAAGTGTTACATTTATAAGTCAATACGGAATAATCTCTTTTTGAGGGCATCTAAATAGTGGAGAGCAATTCATCTAACGCTATCTCTTGGGTTACTTGGACTGGGCTCAAGCCTTTGAAACTTCAATTTCTCCTCAATGAGATTAAGGAGAGTTGGCTTCTACTCATAAGGCAGACTTCTCTCATATTATTAGATCGGCCAATGAGTTGGTAGGTCCCCTAGCCAAACAAGGGATCTTAAGGTCTTTTCCTTGGGAGAATTATCACATGCAATCATTTTTTTTTTTTATAAGTCTCTTATACACTCGTTCTTGTTTGTTTGTTCTTTTTCTTTTCTTTTCAATAAATTTACTGTTACTTCTCAAAAAACAAAAAGAGTAATTTTTTTTCTACTTTTTTAGTCAAAATGAGAGGACTTTTATCATTTAGTGGCATAAAAAACAGATTTTTGACTTATTTTTTTTTTAAGAACACCTTTTAAATTTAATACTTTTTATGTGACCCTCGCTTCTTTTCATGTACATTGAATTTACCATTTACTTCACAATACTTTATATGTAAATTACCCAAACAACTATTGTGTAGTTCTTATTGACAATCCATGGCCCATGTGGGGCCCACAACCATTCTTCATCTAGAGTTCTAAGACGTCCAAATTAAAATGTAGCACATTCTTATTCTTAATTTTATTAGTGAAAGAGGACGTGCTCAGCCCGTGCCACAATTATAAAAGACGAATATCAATTCTTAGCTCAGGATATATATTTAAGAAAATGCATAATTTAAGGCAATATAGACACTAAAAATTTTATGAGACAGGTTTTTTTTTTTTTGAAATGATAAATATTTAACTAATATACAATGTCATATTTATATATATATATATTGATTAAACGTTTTGTAATGGTAGTTATACCTTATTAGTAATAAAAATATAAATAAAAAATAACTATTAGGGTTTTACTTAAAGATAATCGATTGAGATTATAACTAAGGTATTGGGGACATGATTTTTTTCACCCTTGCAGCAGTTGAGTCCCAACGGACCAATGCAATGCAATGCAACTCCATGTAGAAATATGAACGCAGAAAAGAGGCAAAGATTTGAATTTTGCCCCTACATGGCAGATCATAGATGTTAGAGAGTCCCATAAGATAACTCAATGCTTGATCCACGTCATGTGGCTCTTACTCTTATATTGCGTGTATGGATATTATAGCATAATAATAATAATAATATAATTCAATAGATATATTTTCTAAAATTTTTTTTAAAAAATAAGAAGAATTCATGCATATTTAAACTTCTAAATTTATAGCTAGTTAATAGAATAAATTCGGGTCATTTAAAATAGGAAAATATTCAAGTGAGAATTAGTTCTCATTTTTTATGAAAATTTTTTTGCGGAGTCCAACTAGCAACCCATCCATACCTAGCAACCAATAAGGAACCCCCTGATAGTCACTAATACCAAGGATTGGCATACATCCTAATACTTTTTGAATATGAAGCCATTAGATTTGTGGGTCACGGATGAAGGGATTAGAGGCATGGGTTTGGAGTCAAACTTGATGCTTGGGATGGTCTTACATAAATCCTTCCATCCCCCATGGTCCCATCCCCAAATGGGGCCCCACAATTGGGCCCCACAAAAAAGTTCTCACATAATATGCGAGAACATTTCCAACCTGAATATTACCCTTTAAAATAACATCAAGTAGGAAGAATCATGATTAGTAGTAGAACAGAAACAAGATCTATAGATTTATAATCACACAATTAAAAATAAATTAATTAATTAATAGAACCTAAGTAGATTTCTCTCCATCCCCAGAAATCAATAGGAAAAGAAGGAAGTTGTTTTAAGAAAAGCAAATATCCTTGGATTTAAACTCGGCCCCATACGTGAAGAACATATATAGGTTGGCCTCTTTCTGGTCTTCTGTAGAGTTTGTTTCAGAGAATCTTCTGGAGATTTCTTCCTATATGTTGTTAGATCTTTAGGTTTCGATATTACAAAGTAACGTATATGTCAGTAGATCTTCTATGCTAAAAATTAGGAAAATTTTAAATGTTAAGCTTTGGGAGGCTTTTAGCTAGGTAAAAGCCGACTTCCCTGCAATTCAATGCAGATCATGTCAACAAACTTTCCTACATTGACAGTGTGATATGCATGAGAAGAGTAAACCCTGCAAGTAGGGCTCTCAAAGGTACCCTACCTTTAAAATATGCAGGCCGGGTCCAGGCAGGTTAAATCCCTCGGAGGGCCTACACTACCTAGGCTCTTACTGGAGGTGAGGCCGGGCCGGGCAAGCCTCAACACAAGTATTTCTTTTTTAAATTTTTTTTACATTGTTATTAAGTATGAAGGGTTGATTGAATGTTATCTCATCTAACCTGGACCACTAAGAAAACATTTGGAGAATATAAGGTTTCTCTAAAAATCATCCTTTTTTTTTTATCAGATAAAGTCATATTTTCTTTTTCACGTAACAAGTCTCAACTACCTTTTATGAATTGACATTATTTATTTATTCTTGCTAATATGACTATTGGTTAGGAGTAACACTTTAAATTGAAGACCCAAGGGGCAATCCCGTGATGCCTTTGAAACTAAAGTGCCAACGCCACTCAACCATGAGTGTGTTAGCAAATTGACATTATTTTCACTTTAACAATGATCTGAAAATTAAGGGTTGTTGGATTTCAGTCACAAAAATAAATACACTTAAAAAGTCACTATTAGTTTAGATCTTTAAAAAATTGGGAGTTATAATTATCTAATTAAAAGAATATTTGGAGCAATTCATATCCTTGAAGTTCCATGCATATACAAAACTACTTTGATGAATTGGTGGTTGCTATCCCAAGTGATTCTATATAGAAAAACGTGTATCCTTATTAACCAGGGTACACCGCTTTTGCACTAGCAAAAATATAAAAATATATATATATATATATATAAATAAGAAGCAAACAAATTAGAATAAAGGGATTGGAAGCAACCATTCAAAACTTATAGCTTATGCATTAAGTAAAATACATAACTTAAATAATTAAATAAAGATGAAATGAACCAAACATGTGTGCGTATGAATTGTTAGGACATTATGTAATGGGCATGGGGATATAAAATTCCCTTCATGCCTCCATTTTATTACTGTTAAGTGATTGTCATAATAGTAGTTTAGTATATATATTTACATATATAAATATATATTATATATAAAAAATAAAAATAAAAAAGCAAGAGGGTTAGGCTGGGCTAGGTAAATACTTTTCAAGCCAAACACTCAAATTTTAGAGAAGGCAAAAAATTGTCCAAGCCCGGCCCTCTAAAGAAATGTCCTAATTTTAAAGGCTCTTTGAGGGTTGGGCAGGCCAGGCCTGACCCATAGTCTTGTGGCCAAATTGAGAGGTCTTCCTACAGGGATGTAAATGGCCCCAATTCACGGATTACTTGGAGGTTACACCCGTTGAGTTTTGGATCGTTTTTTCAAGAAAGGAAGTATCAGTCCCGCAGGATTCTGTGTTTGTTTTTTTAGAAAGTTTCTATTCTTTCTTTCTTTCTTTCTTTTCCTTTTTTTTTTTTTTTTTTTAAGTAACAGGCGAGTGGTTGATTTTAGTAGTTCTTCTTGATTTTAATTAAAGAGTACCTCTTATTTTACTGTTAACTTATCCTAGTTGCTTCAAAACCGGGACTGGGTCAGAATTACATTGAATCGAGGAATCAGATTTAGGGTGACAAATTTGAGTTTGTGAAGTTGACAAGCAGAGGGAAATCAGGGTGGGTTTCTTGTATTGACACAAATTTGAGGGAGATTCAAGAGAAGAAGAAGAAGGGGAGAATTTGTTGATTTCTTGGACTGAATCTTGATATATTATAGTTGAAGGAAGGAATTGAAGAAAAGCAAAAGGCTCCCTACAAGTTTTACAATGTCAATGGCGATGATGATCACGATTAAGGGACAGAAGAACAAAGTGACTAGATACTGGCCCGGTAAACGACCTGAATGGGCAGACGATAATGCAGATGGAGAAGATGGAGATATCAGGAAAGCACTAGAAAGGGCGTTCCCCAGCCGGGATGATGTGGATATCACTGGAAAAGATGACCCTCGGTTGCGTCGTCTCGCCGAGACTATGTTTGATAAAAAAGAAGACGTGAGAGCTGACCATCTGCGTATCCGGCAGGCTGAGAATGTCTCAACAGTACAAGAAGAGGAGAACAGGAGGAAGCAAGAAAGGTTATATTTAGATGAAGAAGACGATGAGCATGCATTGGATGACAAGAGAAGAAGAGTTAGAGAGGAATTACATCAGAGGCAACAGGAGGAAGCTGCTGCACTTCTTCCAGAAGAAGAAGAGGAGGAATGGGAGTATGAAACTGATTCAGAAGAAGAGCAGTTGGGTACTATTGCAATGATAAAGCCCTCCTTTATCCTCAATTCAGAAAGGGACACCATTGCAGAGCGTGAGCGGCTTAGAGCAGAAGAGAGAGCACTTGAGGAAATGGAGAAGAGGAGATTGGAAGAGAGGAGATTGGAGACCAGACAGATTGTTGTTGAGGAGATCCGGAAGGACGAAGAGATCCAAAAGATTAATTTGGATGTGGAGGCTAACAATTCAGATGTCGATACTGATGATGAGGTTAATGAGGCAGAGGTATACGAGGCGTGGAAGTCTCGTGAGATTGCACGGAGCAAGAGGGATAGGGAAGAGAAGATGGTCAAGAAGGTGAGGAACGTAACGGAAGAAGAAGAGCGTCAAGAATGGGAGAGGAAGAACCCAAAACCCCATCCTGCTCCAAAGAGAAAGTGGAGGTTTATGCAGAGGTACTACCACGAGGGTGCTTTCTTCCAGTCGGAGGTGGATGATATATACCAGCGTGATTTCTCTGCTCCTACTGGTGAAGATAGGATGGATAAAACTAAATTGCCCAAGGTCATGCAAGTCAATAACTTTGGACGCAGGGGAAGGACCAAATGGACACATCTCCTCAATGAGGATACAACCGATTGGAACAGCCTGTAAGTGTATACTTTTGCTTTCTCTTTCATATCTTCTGCTTTTCATGTTCTTTCTGTTCAATTTCAGATTCATCTCATCTCTGTTCCATGAATAGGATTACAGTGCATGGATGGATGTTCTTATCACATCCAATCACTTCTTCTTGTTTGCTATATGTAAAGAGTGGTGTGTCATATCTATTGCATTTTCACATGTATTAGAGGCCTTTAATGATTGAGTTGGAAGACATCTACTCCTAGAGAAAATAGAATTGCCTTCTTTTACTAAGCTTAGAATGTCTTTGGATATACCTCTAAAATGTGTTTAGGGTTCTTATGGTGGCGAATTGTCCACTATATGAAGTGTTCTGTGTTTGGGGGAGTGCTGAATACGAAAACTGCGATAGGCAAGTTTCTGCTCTCCTGCTTGAAACATCCAACCTCTCTTAAGGTCTGACCAGAGCCTGCAGCACAGGTGGAAGGTGGCCATTGTCAAAACCACAAGGTTGGGGATTTAAGTCATTTTAGAAGTAAAAATAAATAATTGCACGCACGCCATTAGTTGAGTCAATAGAAAAATGCCTTCCATTCTTTTCGAGAATTGTATCTTGGCATACTATGTATAACCTGAATGAATCTGCAGTCTGTATAGTGCAAACATCCATACAGACAGGGTCCGAATTTGAGTGATCTGGATTGTGCATGCAACGGAACCCACCCTGCAATGAACTCACCATTGTGGATTGAAATCGAGAAAATGATGTCTTTCAACGCCCCTGGGGCTCATTGAGATCTTTCCAATTCCCCCCTTCCTACCTCCCCAGGATTGACACGGACCCAGGGGGACTCCATAAGTCCTTGCTGCCTTTATGTGTGGACGGTTCGCACCGGAATAAAACTCTCTTTCCAATTCCCACCCCCCCACACCACCACTCCTTACTTCCCTAGGATTCACACGGTCCCAGGTGCACTCGACAAGTCCATGTTGCCGTTATGTGTGGATGGTTCACACCTAAATAAAAATCTCTCTCTGTGTGTATGTGTGTGTGTGTGATTGGAATTTAGGAATATTTTGGACACACTACAATCACTTGCAAACCTTTTCTTTTCCATTTGAAAGAATAAATTTGATTTTTTTTATTTTTCTTTATGTTGATTTTTGTTTTTCCTTCCTTTCTTTAAGGTGGGCTTGCAATGAGCTTCTCCAGAAGAAGTACAATGATAAAATGGCTGGGATGGATGCACCAATTGCTAGACCAAAAGGAAGCAAGAAGCTGAAGGTTTCACCGGTACATTAAATTTGAATTGGAGATGTTATCAAAAAAAAAAAAAAAAAATTGTGTTGGAGATTATTATATCCAGTTGGAAAAATCTGCTCCTAGATGCTTACTACAGCACTTGTTCAAGTTCTGTCATTCAGATCATTAAACATCTCGTTTAGTTCTAAAAGTATAAAATGGCCTATATGCTTGCTGCTGCACATGTGGTTCCTTATGCATCTATTGCTACAAAATTGTTCTTTAAATGGGAAGACTAATATGTGTACTCTTACTTACTGTTACTGTTTTTTTCACTAAGATAAATGCATTTTGTTTCCATGCTGTGTAATCTCCTACGAAATGTTTATTTAGGACCACATGAATGCTCTAACGAGGGACATGCCTCTAGCCCTACAATTAAACTATGACATAATAGCATGATTTTTTCATAACATTTACTTTTTTTGGATTATAACAATGGACCTAATTGATACTCAAATAATATAATCAGACTGGGATTGGCCCAGACCTGTTTACAGTCCTGCAGCCTACTATAAACAATTGATCAGAGAATCATTGCCTTTGTAAAGTATTATAAGGTTACAACTTCACCCAGTACATTTTAATCCAACAATAATTTGAAAAGGCTACCAAAGTGGGAATGCAAGATTTTGAGGGCTGACAAAACAATAGAAACATAAATATTAGTTCTTGAATGGATTCTCTCATCTACGAAGAAGAACAAAAACAAATAAACAGATTGTGACTGAGTGGCGTGGGGCTTGGACCTGCTTGCTTGATTGAAACTGCAGGACCTTCGGCATTTTGATCTTCATAAAAAGTCCCGGGAACTCAGTTGCTCCATGATTTGAGTTGCCAGTAACAGTTGTTTTGTTGTTTATCATGATTGCAGTAAAGAGAGTTTTCCCTAATTATATTTAGGTCATTTTGATGTTCATAAAACAAGTCCTGGGAACTCGGTTGCTGCATGACTTGAGTTGCCACTAACAGTTGTTTTGTTGTTTACCATGATTGCAGTAAAGATATCTGTTACTATATTTACAGGTAAACTGGTTTCAGGGGAACAAAGTTCTGAGGACCCAAACAGGGACCAAAGAAATATGTCATAGCAGTTTGACAACTACCTGAGCTGCATTTGGATATTGATGCTAACACCTCATCTCTTTTATCCTTAGATCTCTTCTGCAATGTGGTACATGGACACCAAGGGGCTTGTCCGTGGAGCCCAATCTAGGCCATCCCAATCATGGGGAGGTTGGGGATGAAAAGATCTTGATGAGACATAGGGTATGCAAAATAAATGCCTTGATGAAATGCCCTCATAAGTTTAGTGGTTTAGAAGGTATCAGTTTTCGGATCTCAATCCAGCAGTGAGCAATGGTCGAGGAAGTGGCATACTAGGGCTTGAGGTAATTAAGGGGGTAGCATGTTAAGTGGGGTTATTTGATCATAAGGTCATCAAGTGGCTTAGAAACTAGGGCAGGACCACATTAAAGAACCATGGTGGATGGTTCTCACTTATATATTTCTGCATCAGTCTATTATTGTTAGACCTTTTACATCAGCATTGTTTTTTTCATTTTTTTTTTCTTTTTTACGTTGGATTGTAAAATATGAGCTGAACAACAGAGAAGTGTGAAACGTTCTGAAAGATCACAGTATCCTGTATCTCGCTTATGCTAATTAATCTGAAGAGGTAACTTATTCAGCCAGAAGAAATACTTACAATCCAATGCTAATGGCCGATGGTACCTTGTTTAACACTTGATTTACTAGCTACTGATTTACTACAATGGCAGTGATTTTATGATAAACAGTGTAGTTCGCCAGAGGAACTGTTTGGATGGCATTCATGTTAGTTTGGTGGCCTCATTATCTGCTTTTAATTGAAGCTCCAGTGATGAGGTTCTCCCTGTATGGGTGGTTTCACTCATGTATGTATTATAACATCTTCCGGTAAATCTAGTTCCCTGTGGTTCTGTTTTCCCAAAATTAGTAATTGCAACGAACAAAACCATTCTCACTTGCAGGTAACTCATGTAATCCAGATGCACATGCAGGAGTTACTTGCCTGTGATCTATGGGAAAATGTTTAGAACTTTTAATGGGTCAAGGTTTCTACTTCTTAATTCAGATGAAATTCTTAGATCATATCTGGAAATATATCACTGTGCAACTAACATTTTCCTGAAACAAATGGTGTTAAACGATAGAAACATTAACAATCTCATATATAGGTGAGAAGGGCAACTGTATTGGAGATTCAAATAAAAAATGCATGGTACAGAGGTGAAATGGATTGAAGATTCTCACAGAGGCTGATTGTATGGTGACGTTCTTCTATGCTAGAGAATGTGATGAGCTTCTATTCATCTCTTCTGCATGTGCACTGGGCACATAAACTGCACCTGCCAGGGAGCTATGGGTCCGTCTGTAGAATAGATAAACAAACACCCCAGTTAGCAGCCATAGAGAAACAGAACTTCTCTGTCACATAAGCCTCATGGGCATTATGACATGGTATATTCAACATTTCGGTCTGATAACTGAAAATTGATATGAAAAAACGAAATATACAGTTAATTGATATGGACAGAGAAGTAAAGGTCTATCAAACAGGAGCATCAATCTTGGTTAACTTGCAATATTCGCATGGGAATGGATTTGTAGCACAACCTACCAGGGAACAGGAGCTGTGTGCATTTCCTACCTCTGACTGGTAGTTTGATATTGGTCATCAGATGATACAAACATTTCAACTTAGAAAGCAGAGTTTCTCTTAAAGATGAGTAGGACATCAATAGCAAAAATGATCCAAAATGAGATTAACATTAAAGAACAGAACATAGCTAAAACATCAATCAAGCAAAACAAATCCCTGACAAATAATATGACTCTCTTGCTCTTTACAAACAGCAACCCCAAAAAGCAATTATCACACGCAATCAAACGCAAGCTAATACAAAAAAGAAGAGAACGGGAGGAAGAAGAAGAAGAAGAAGAAAAGAAACCCATCAAAGAAATGGGAAATACATTTAAGATTCAGAAAGTACAATCAGAACGAGCAGTGAAACAAAGCTTGCCAAATCTCTGAGAAGACCTCAACGATAATCTGATGGTGACAGGTTGCATTGAGCGACAAGAAGCAATGAAGAAGCTGCTCAAGGTCCTCTGCTGCAAAGATCTCTTTCTCCATTATCATCTCCACCATAGAGCTCCCGAAATCTCCATACGGGTCTCTCGAGCTCTTCACGACCGCAACACTCTCCCGAACCTTCCCTCCCACCAACATAGGAATCCTAGCCACAGGGAAAAAACCCACGTTAGAATATCTTTTCCAGACCTTTCTTCGTCTCGCTTTTCCACCATTTGGATGGAATCGGATTTCGGAGGACCCCGAAGAGAAGCTCTTGGAAGAGAAAAACGTTTCACTCTCTTCTTCCTTCTCTCCTTCGCTGCCAAAGAACTCATAACTGTCTGTTGATGAAGTGACTGTCAACAGTCTCTTTATTGTTTCTTTGCCTGTAGTCTTCTTCTTCTTCTTGTTCTTCTTCCCGGGTTCCTCCTTTTTCTCCTTCTTTTGAGATTTATAGTGAAGTGAATTCAAAGGAGAAACTGGAGAGGCAGGTGGACACTTTCTTCCATCAACTGAAGGAAAATACAGAGTCATTTCCGATACTCTTCTTCTTCTTCCTTCATAGATTTCTTCGTTGTTGTTGATGATAGTTTTCATGGGTTTGCTTTGGCAAATGAAGGGAATGCTTCGAGGTTTTGGAGAGGAAGAGTAGAGCAGGTGGAAATTTCGACGTGTGAAAACCGGTTCGCGAACGATATCTAGGATGTTTCGGGCCCGGCACGAGCGAAACATGCGAGAGATGGAAAACTTAAATCTGATCTCCATGTGGTTCTGTTTCAAACGGTGGGAAGTCAGCAAAAAGGGGTCGGAGAGATTTTGAAATGAGTTGTGTTAATGTGCCTGTTTGCATGGATTTATATATATGATACAACTGTGGCATTTACAAGTCTTCTTGCAGATTTTAAAATTACCATCTTTTCATTGCCTTTCTGTTTGTTTCACCTGGCACGGGAAAAAGGTCCATTGATTGGAATCTACCATCTGGAAAGATCTTGCACCAGATCGGTCAAGAGTCCTTATCACCTGCGGCTGTGGGGCCCACCTCAGCCCCATCTCAGACGCCAAAAATTCTACACACCCCGGGAAGTGCATGGCTTTTACCATCCAAAATAAATGCACAGTTGATTTTACAGCCCAGCCCATTCGCATAGGTGCCAAACCCATGGGACCAGTACGATTGGTTGGGGGACCAACTGTTGTCCCCACAATCGGGTGCACACCATGAGCCCCATATCAATGCAGGTGAAAATATTTTTTTTCATATCCTGAACTCATGACCTAATAATGTAAACCAAAGGTCTAAACCATGGGAACAAGGTAGAAATGGCTAGGGGTGGCCATGCCCCCCACCAACACCCAATAAAAGAAAAAAAAATCCCATCCCCACAAAAAAAAAGAAAAAAAGAAAAAAAACTTCTTACATTTGGCCCCTTTGAGAATTTTCTAATTACACTATTGCTCTCCAAGGAAAATTTTCTGGTTCCGCCCTTGAGATGGTGCCCGCTAATGTACTTTTACTCGATATTTTGATTTGTCTTTATTCCTTTCTTCTAAAAAAAATAATTTTAAAAAGGGAGAATCATCACCTTCAGTCCTGCGGATATGTCTAATGATACATGTCTCCTTTGTGGGGCCCACCTGAGGCCACAACAATAGGGTTGCAAACAAGATAAGAACCATGGTGGACCCGACCCGTTTCTAAATAATGGTTTTGGTTCTAGATTTGGTTTTGACTCGAAATCTATTTTCTTGATTCCTGACCCGGTTCAGATAGGAAAACCAGGATCCGGTTCTGGAATCGAGTCCACCTAAAGGGCTGGAATCTAGTTTCCAAATCTATTCTAATTTCTCTTTATTCTTTATTTTTCTTAAAATAAGTATATCATTCAACTTATAATAGTGCATCAAGTCTACTACCTCCAATATTATACATGAAAATATCCACACAAAAAAAAAGTTAATTTTGATGTACAATTTGCAATATCAAAGGCTTATATGTTGGGTCCATAGGCCGAAACCTATATAGTCTCGCACCGGACCCGTTTATCAATCAGAACCTAAATTGGGTTCTGGACCTGGACCCGTTTATGAATCGGAACCTAAAATAGATTCCAGACCCGGTTATTTGCCGTTTGCAACCCTACACAACAATCATTAGTTACATGCCGGATCAAATGATTTGGATGGGATCTAGACATACATATAATTCAACTCTATTGTATTATCTTACCCTCTTGATCCATAGTCTTCAAGTTTAATGGTTTCGGAGACAGTATTTTTCTCATAAATTCAACTCAATGATGAATAACAGGTAAATGAGTGTCAATTTTAGGAATACGTCTATTTTGGAGGTAGTGAATATGAGGAGATTGAATTGATCATAGGAGGTCCCACGAGCTCAAAACAAGAAGGTCCGCATGATGACTCCCATTAGAGACATCCTTCGGTGAACTTGACCCTTTAAAAAAATGTTTTAAAATGAATATATTTTTAATCTTCTTTATAGTTGCTTTTAGAGTGTTATTTGTTTTAAAAACAATCACCTTAAATGGCTTTAGATGTAAACAAAATGAGAAAAATGAAATTCAAAGGCCGTGGAAATAAGATGCCTCTACATTTCTCATTTAGAATTCTCAAAAAAAAAAAAACAAAACATTGGTCATAGCCGAAGCCTTTATCAACTGAAATGCAAGCCTCTTCCTCTCAAGTGTCAATTAACAATCTTCAACTTTTTGAGGATCTCTCCCTTGGACAAAAGATTCACCCCATTCTATCGATTGAGATATTTCAAAAGCTAAGTGGATTAGTGAACCAGCTAAAACACTAAGGTTCCAATGGGTTTATTGAAATTGACAATAATTAAATAAAAAATAATAAAGATATATATTTGAGATATACATATATGTGAAAGGAAAAAAAAACGTAATTAGAAAGATTTACTTTAGTTTTAGAATAATGTTTGAAGAGTTATACTTCATTTTTTCATAAATAGAACTCATGATAAGACTTTAGTTGTAGGTTTATTTTGTCATACTTTTACCTAATCTTACTCACCAGTGGGTTCCAATGAGTCAACTCGGTAAGATCGCTATCTAATCAGATTTTTAAAACATTTTGAACATTATAAAGTTCTCTCCTATTTTTCACATGCAATTCTTTCTTTTCCCCCAGTAAATACCTACACACTCGCACACCCATTATACGAAGTATCTTACCATCGGTATTACAACTAGGAATTTACAATTCACAAAATAAGATAGGTGTAGGCCAATATAGAAAAATATATATATATATTTTTTTTTACTCTGATAAAAAAAATTTAGAGAAACATTAGTTTCATCCATAGCTTTCTTTTTTGATAAATTTTATTTTTAGAATTTAGATATGTTTTCAAGTGTAATTTACTTCCCACAAAGTTTTATCATCCAATTTAACCAATGAAATGGTTAACCATTTTTCCAAAGTGTCCAAAGTATAAGTAGGTCCTGTTAGGTGTTTTGTCTTGTAGATCCATATTGTCATCTTCTCTCTGATTTGTAGTTGTGGCACGACTCTGCCAAAAACATGTTCCCAAGCTCATATTCAAAATGGTCAATCGCCATACAACTTTCGTAATATTTTGGTTATGGATTCTAACTACTATCAATGTGAAATTCAGCCACAGCCCCATTAAAGAGATTTGTGATGTTCAATAAGTTATACCTTACGAAGAGGCTGAGAACTTAAGAGATCCTTGACTTAAATGTAAATGTAAGCAATGTAAGTGACATTGTTTTTGTTGACTTAGCTAGCTTAGCCTCTCTGCTATTTTGAGCCTCGACTTGGCAAGAGGTCTTCATTTCAGAAAAAGAGTAGGAAGAGGAATCAAAGAAAAGAAAAGCATACCCCACATGCTTGAGGGAAGACTGCCAAAGGGAAGCAAACAACATTGGGAAGAGGATATGCAACTTTTTCAAGAAGATGTGAGTATATGAATTACAGCTCTTGCTCTCAACTCTGGACATCTTGTGTTTGGTTGCTTCATGTGAATTAAAGGTGTTAGATTCATTAATTTGCTCGAATGCGATGAGAGAGTACTCAAAAGACATGTATTTTTTCATCGTTGGGGATAGACTGAAGGGACTAATAATTATGTAGGAATTGAAAGTGCTTAGTGAATAGGAACACTTAAAAGTAGGTAATTTTCAGTTATTCTCTTGACACGTGTTTTTTGACCTGATTATAATGCAAACAAACATGCCCCAAATGTCTTATGGAGGGTAAGTGGTATAGAGATCACTAGTCAAGATTCTAATGCTTATAATTTTGCACTAAAATGGACGTCAAAGTTGACCTAAAAGAGGATAATTGCTCTCCTTTTGATGGATTACTTTCCAGACAGAGGAGAACAAACTTAGCAAGATTTTAATAGGCTATTTCTCTCTCTTTCTCTCTCTTTTCTATAACACTTAAAGCCCAAGCTGGCCGAGTGAGTTGAGCAACTCAAGAATGGAGATTTACACTAAATCCAACATTTCATCAAAGAATGATTTGTGGATTAGATATCTATCAAAACACATTTTCATTAGTAATTACTTGTCATCTATTGATCTCCTTTGCTTTGGACTTCTTCCTTTTTGTTTTATTCTGTACAGATCACCCAGCTTGTGGGCTAATAGTGCTTTATTCCTTCTTTGCTGCATAGACTTTTGGAGTTCTCTTTTAATTTGGTGCTCATCAGCTCTAGGTTGTCATATGTCTTGACATAACCCGTCGCCTTATTAAGTGTTGTATTGAATGCAAGATGATTGATCTTATAAGGTAGGAATTTTCCCATCATTTTTTGGGTGGTCTAATATAATCTTATTTACCTTCCAAAAATTTGTTAGTCATCTGACTAATCTGATTAACATTCAATAAAATGAATATTAAAATGAAAACTAGCGAACACCTCACCACCATTTCCTCATATGAAAAAGGTAAAGAATGTTCAATAACACTCTTACAAATAAACCAATTTTGAGATTCAATCCACTCCGGTATTGGTGAATAAGTATTAGATGAGTAACCAAAAGGGGTAGCGTAGTTGGCTAGGACCATAGCTTAGGAACCGAATGTGTGGTTTTCAACTCGCACTCTCTCCCTATGACCACTTGCTCAGGTTTTAGACTTATCCGGTGCATGGAAGAGGCAGGAACTTCACGTGCCTTGAAGAATAATTGGTTCTTAAAGAGGCCAGGCACCTTCAAATGAACCCATCCATCAAAAAATTTTAATCATCATATCCACTTCCAAATTGCAGACCTTATTAGCATAAAAAAAAATAAAAAAAAAACTACCCCTCAAAATTTTCAAATCCACCGGCATCAACTTCCTCACATGAAACATGACAGCAATTCAGGTTAACCCTGGTTGGCTTTGGCCCCACCCCCAAGTTGTACCCCTTGGATCAATTTTGGAGTTTTCTAATCCATTTCTCGGACCACTCATTCACCAGTACCACATATATATTACCTCGATGAAAACTGTTTTGAGCCAGGAGGGTGACAAAGATGCCACAGTCGATCGCTAGCTATCTGAATCCAATTGAGGATAAGTACCCCAACAAAGATACAACTTAGTGCTCGCCCCAAACTTCAGAAATGGACACTTTCGTTTGGATGATGTGAAAGATCATTGGGAACAGTACATCATGAAAAACTATTGTGACATGATGAGATGAGATGAAAGAAACCCCACAGAGAGAGACCCATAAGCATAAGCATA
This sequence comes from Camphora micrantha, assembly GCA_003546025.1. Lineage (NCBI taxonomy): Eukaryota > Viridiplantae > Streptophyta > Magnoliopsida > Laurales > Lauraceae > Camphora > Camphora micrantha. The sequence goes on from QPKB01000002.1 coordinate 64,103,798, forward strand.
CATACATCTCTAACCATAACTTTTTTATTGTTCGAACTGATGGGGCTAAAGGTTCCTCGACCCACAGTACTGTAATGTAACAACATGGACAATCCAAAAGCTAGTGACAAGAGGATCTGAGCTCTTACACTGCTTTTTTCATGTCATTGTTGGTAGATAGTGAAGCGTAGTGAAAGAAACACGTACAATTGACTTGACTGCTTAAGGTCTTGGACATATGTTGCCTGTCTAACACGGATTCTCCACTTGCTATTTGGCAATGTGAAGAAACACTATTGGAAGATAGACACAGAGCTCTGGCTCTGTATTTCCTTGTTGGGTTCAATGATACAAAGGTTTGTGAAGTAAGCTCTTCTGTCTTGGTCGAGAGGTTTTAATGGATAGTGGTGTTGAATGTTGATGCAAGACAAGATGTCCCAGTGAATGAAGAGACCGCTCCGGCCCTACTTCCATATTTGCTTGATTGATTTTATAATTCTATTCAGGTATTCAGCTAAACAGTAAGGCCTCATTTGGATTTTCTGAATCTGGACAGTACTGTTCATCTGTGACACTAATTACCTGCATGTTGTTACCGCGAAGAACAAAACAATTTTCAAGTAACCAAGGATATCCAATTGCATGAAGTTAATTATGCATCTGTAAATGGAGTTGTTTGGCACTCAGTTTGAGAAGATCCAGGATGGTCCGTTTTATGATGGAGGTTCACCAATCAACTGGGCCCTCTATAGCCTGTTTAATCATGGGATCCAAATCTTAAGGCCCAGCGCAACATATGAGACTCGAGTATTCACCAACCCCAGAAAGAGGTTCAGGTGGGCCTGTTGTGCCCATAGAGATATGAAGGGAGAAGCTATTGTAAGGATCCTACGCCTCATTGTGCAAACCGCTTATCCCAAAATCAATTGGTAATGGGAAATGGCAACACAATATTTTAAGACCGAGGGGTTATGGCCGGTCATGCACATTGTCAATCTGAATAATGCTGTTTGACACCATCTCCAAGCACTGGATTGCTGCTAAATCTAATGTGCTAAATCTAGTCTGTGATGCCGGCCATTTTATTTTTTTCATCTAACAAGACCCAGGCCTGAGAACATAGGATAGCCCAGTTGGTTGATACCCAATTTCTCACCCATTTGCCTATGGTTTGCGTTCTGGGTTCCCTCGCCGCATGAGCAGGTCTCTCCCCACATAAGCAGGCGTTATCTCCCTGCGTGACCAGGTTTCCTGGGCGATGTCTCGCCAAAGCTGGGGACTCTGATGAGTCCCAACTCCCAACCCCCTTGGCTGGATCCTAAAAAACAAATTCAGACAAATATCAAAGCCCGCAATGATGAAAAAGGGTATCCATTAATAGAGCTTAGGCTGGGGGCTGGTCCAGCTGGATCTCATTGGAAATGGTCAATGATCCAAGGCACAACACCAGACCATTTCTTCTAGTACAGCTCTAAGACCGACGGGCATGAGAAATAGCAATACTTACTGAACCATCTCAGCTACTGGTGACAAGGCATTTTTCCATCCTTTTCTCCGTAAGCAATCGAATATGACAAGGTGTGAATTGCTACTTACATATTCCATATTTCCATATATGAACTTCCTTGGGCTGGAACCGGCAAAATTCAAGGATAGAAAGGAATCGGGAGTGGGCCTTACATTCTTAGTTTTAATTAATACTGAAGCCCGGCCCCTAAGTGACCAAGACTGTGATCATGTCACCAATGTCATTAGTTAGATTGGGCTGATTTACACCCAATATTTAGAATGGGCTTGATTTCATGATTGAGAATGAAACAGGTCGTTGACTGTAACAGTTTTAACTGGCCCACCTAAAACACCCACTCTAGGCCCTTACCTATAATTCAACACTAATGGGCGAGGTAGACTCCAAATATTGATTGTATCGCTAGACCACTGTATATTTGGATAAAAAGTTCAAAACACAAAACCTTGAAATTGTATGGATACTGTTGCAACTGCAAGTCAACATATTTTACGAAAAGAGTGCCGGGGATGTGATTTGTTCCGAAATTCTGCCTCATCCACTAGTCATCACAATGATAGGTGGGCCCTCTGTTGGATGGGCCAGTGAGCAAAGGAAACGCCAATTCGTTTGGCTAAGATGACCTTTTGTTATTAGACCTGTGAAGTAGACCAAAATAAAAAAATAAAAAGGGTGAAAGATCATGTCATATCCATTTTTCATGGCCCACTTTGGATGTCTCTATGCTTAGTTTATTTTATTTTGTACCAGCCAAAGGTGGCTGAACACTTGAGAGAGTTAAAGGCCTGCTCTTATAGGAAGGGACCCATGAATCAAATCTTGGGTAATTGGGTAAGAAAGAGGATACCCAACTAAATGTGGAAACCCCTAGTTTTCGTCTCTATGCTTAGTTAATAGTTGGATGAGAAGGGTTTTAGTTGATATGTATTGCTGAATCCCTAGATGATAATTAAGTAACTTTTGAATAGCCTATAAAGGAAACAGTTAACCTATCTAGAAATTTATGAATATCAGATCATGTTAGAATTCCTTCAATATATATGTAATCCATATTACATCATTTATATCCAACAACCTGTGCATCCTGCAATGAACCCGACAATGTGGTTGAGAAGTACTTTTGATTGAAAAATCAGTAGGATTTATTTTGTACCCCACTTTCGACGAGAAAGGGGATAGATCATGTGAAAGTCTACTTGTCCCGGGACGTGGCACGGCTCCCATGGGGAGCCGTGCCACTGTCCGGGCCAAAAATCGGGACAAGTAGCACGGCTCATAGATCAGACTCTACGGGATAAAATTATCAAAACGGCCCTTAAGGAATGATGAAAGGGAATAAAAGAGAGAGAGAGAGAATCAAAATAAAAAGTTTCTTTCTTATTCTCAAAGAATGAGGGCCAAGGTATTAATCGGGAAAGATCTCTGATTCCTATTTTAAGAGATTTGATCATTCTTAGAAGACAATGACAGGAATAAACTTCTTTACTCCACCTTCCTGCTTGGCCTCAAAATCCCCTTCCAATTTACATCCACAAACCAATTTTTAGCTCACACTTCTTGAAATCCATGCAATGGTTATGTTAGGATTTTGAGTGTTAGCTAAGTTTATGGGTTGAACAAAACTCTGAGTCTTTTTAGTTATTATTCTTTATTTAGAAAATAACTCTGAAGATAGAAAATTGGAATGACTCTAAGAAAAAAATTTGAAAGAATTAGAAGAAGAAAGCTGGAGAAAGAGAGCTGAATTTCTGGATCAACCAACATGGAGTCAACTCGAGCGGTTCAAGCTTCGCTTGAGCGAACAGAGTCAGAATAGCTAAAAGTGCCTGACAAAGCCTTATTTGTGCTGAAATAGAACCTCATCCACTCAAGCAGATGGAGAGTCCGCTTGAGCGAACATGTAGCAGAGTCCTACGAAAAAGAAACATGTTCTAATTGTGCCCAAATTGCTTGTTTTAATCCTTATCAAGTTATGCAACCTTAAGCACTTTCCAATGGCTATTTAAAGGACTCAATAGCTATGATATGATTAGCAAGTCTCTCATTGTTCTGAATTGGAAGATCTAATAGAGAGAGTTCTTCTTTAGAAATTTATTAAGGAGTTGTGCTGACAAGTTCTGTAAAGAGTCAGTTCTTCTGCATCCTTTGTAGAAGAATATCTGCTTGCGAGAAGATTTGAGGAGTCAAGCGCAGGATTGAGTCTATTGCAATCAGCGGTGTGAAGTCGTTAAAGCGTGAAGTGACACAAAGTAACTTCGACCCTTAGGTAGGGGATATTTGAAGAGGAAATATGAGTTTCTTGTAATTGCAATATTCATAGTGCTTGATTATTGAGATAGTTCGGATCCGTAGTTTTTCACCCGGTTAGGGTTTTCCACGGAAAAATCCGGTGTCCTTATAGTGTGTGCTTGTGAGTTTATTTATCCAGTTCGGATTCGTGGTTTTTCACCCGTTTAAGGTTTTCCATACAAAAATCTGGTATCCTTATAGTGTGTGCTTGTGAGTTTATTTCTGCTGCATAGTCATTATTTTTGCACACTTTTGGGCTGATTTATTGAATAGACTAATCTAGATATCTCGCACCCCTAAACCTTCATGTTATACCACATGTGCCCATAACTTTTGATTCACCCCCAACTCACTTGAATTAGAGTGCACCCCACTGCTGGATTGATCACAAGTAAAGCCCAATATATATTATTAGAGTTAATTATTTATTATACATGTGATCAACCTAATTATGTTTTTGCCTCTTATTGGAAAGAATTATTTTATGGTGCCTATATATTCACAGCTCACACTTTAGATATATAAGCTGTTTAGATTCATATATGCTAAGCTCACAATATGCAAGTTTTAAAAGATTTAATTGCGCTTCACTTTCATAAGTGGGAGCAAGCTATATGGACTCTTTATATCAAGTGGAAAAGAAGATGGTTTTTAGAAGGAAAAGAACATTACTAAACTAATTAGAAACTTCCAGGCAAAAACAGAAAGAAACAAAGAAACCGTATATAGCAAAATCAAAGAGGTGAATAAAAAATACCGAAAGTCTACAAAGATAGAATAGCAGAATGATATGAACACTAGAAACCCCAGGGATCGACCATGACTTTTGAGAATGGGTATTCCACTATGAATGTGGGGGCCCAGATCTTCTGAACAATATCTGCCATTCTTAATAATGATCAGTTCTAAGTAACTAAATTCAAAAAACAAGCATGTTTTTATTCTAATTTCTTTCAGTAATTACTACCACTTTCATCCGTTCTCTTTTTCTCAAACAGACTTTCCATCTCTTCCAATGTCTTTCCCTTTGTTTCAGGCAAATAAAAGTAAAAGAAAGTTGTACCAAGTGTAGATATCCCAGCAAAGATGAGCAACAGAAAACCAAATGATATTTTATCTGAAATGGTAAGAAACGTCATAGACACCACCCCACTAACCAGCCGATTCACAGACACTGCAATGCTCGATGCCTGAGCTCGAAGCCTGGTGGGAAATATCTCCGACGAGTACACCCAAGTGATCGGCCCCAACCCGATCGAGAAGAAGGACACATCTGCGCACACGAATACCACACACATTGCCACTGCCCACATAGGTTTATGCACTGATCTCTCAAGAAACTTGGAACCCAGACCGAGCCCGGCCAGTGAAATGGCCATACCAATTGAACCCAGAAGCAGCAGAGGCCTCCTTCCGAACCTATCCAAGAAACAAGCAGAAACCAGTACAAAACATGTCTTAGCAATGCCCATGGCTATAGTGACACCCACCAGTCCTTTCTTGTGGTGAATTCCAGCAGTCTTGAACACTGAAGGGGAGTAGTAAATGACAGCATCATTACCAGATGCTTGCATGAAGAAGTTTATACCAACGGCAGCAATCATCATTCGTCGAATAGGCTGTGAAGGCTTCAGAATTAGCTCCCTCCACACCCCCCTTCCATGCAAACTGTTATCATTAGCAGCAGCTTTTGTCATCTCAATCAGTCTCACTTGAGCTTCCCTTTCGCTGCTGGAAGTTTTCAACAAGACCTGTCTGGCTTCCTCAACTCGGCCTTGCATAATGAGCCATCTCGGCGATTCTGGCATTACAATCACACCAATGGCTATGACGACGGCAGGAATTGCTGCAATTCCCACCATTATCCGCCAATTTATATGATCAGGCAGGCCTGCAAATGCGTAGTTGCATATATAGCCTAAGAGGATGCCAAAGGTGATGAATATCTCTGGAAAGGAGGAGAAGAAGCCTCGAGTGGCAGCAGGGGAGAGCTCTGCCGTGTAGACAGGTGCAATCATAAGAGAGTAGCCCACACCAATTCCAGCAACTACTCTACCAATCATAAGGAAGACGAAGGAAGGAGCAAACCCCATTAACAAGGCGCCGAGGAGGAACAAGGCAGATGAAAGGATGACGGTGTATCGACGCCCAATCCAATCAGAAGTCTTACCAGAGGCCAAGGAACCAAGCAAGGAGCAGATGTTGAGCGAGCCAATGAGAATCTCTATCTGTGTTGATGTGATCTTGAAGTCGTCCTTGATAAACAGCACTGCACCACTCATCACCCCAATATCTGAAACAGGGCACTTTTTGTATTAGTTTGTAAATCTCCCCTCCCATCTCCACCTCCAATTCTAAACAGGATCCCTTTGTTTTCCAATGAAAATTCAAATCAGGTAGAATCACTTCACATGTATAAAAATTTAATTCAAACCATTTATGTTGATTGGACCTAATCCATTTGCTCCCTCGTATCAGGGCTATTATGGTGTCTTACGTTCTTTAACAAAATAGTCACATTCAAACAAAAGAAATTTATTAAATCAGGCAGTCAGGATGGCTAAACTCAAATCAGAAAGACTAGAGCAATAATCAAAGAACTGCCTTTAACCAGTTCAGATCTTAAAAATCTTTAGATGCAAGAATAACTGCTCTCCTGAAATTCTACTCATTTGGAATATTATCAAAAGAATTCTCCATTGTGCATGTAGCAGTAATCAAATCTCCTTAACAATACATCCTTATCTTCAGGGTGGTGGTGGTCTATCTTTGTGCTTCAATCAATAATTCTTTCCCTTGATGTTATGTTTTCTAATTCATCATTTTTAGTTCCTCCCCCAGTTCTTCCTTCCATTTCCAAGGCATTATCATTAGTACCCCATCTAAAATATAAAAAAAAAAAAAAATTGTTCAATCGGTTTCGATTTGAGTGGGCACATTCAAATTGCAATGTAGACTGTAATCTAATGATATAAATGTCTATTACAGCAATAACCATAGCAGAAGGAGAAAAAAAAAAAACACTGAGTTAAAAGCTTATGAACTTACCGTAACCCAACAGAATCGAGTTGGTGGAAGCCAAAACAACACTCCCTAATATGTATTTGTTCCAGTAGCTTTTGTTGCCATCGGAATCGGTTGCAGTCGATGGTTCTATCTCTATATCTCGTCGCATTTCAATTGCGTTGGCATCTTCACCATTCACGTTTGGTGCCATTACTTTTATGTCTGCTTTGGTCTGGAACTAAAAAATTAATCTTGTAATTCCAAGAAGACTAATAAGATCCCATTACCCAGTAAAAGAAAATAGATGAAAGAGAGAGAGAGAGTCTCTGTCAATCGCATAACGGCAGATGGATCATGCATTCGGTGTGTGAAAGAGAGATTGGAAAAAGAAAGGAACAGATAAAAGAGCTTCAAGAAAACAACACCACACATGCATATGTTGCAGACCGAGATAAGGGGGGATGAGTGAGTTGTCAGATAAGAAAGAAATCCACACAGCATCAGAATGCACGAATGTAGGATTTACTATTTTCTCTTTCTGGGGCTAGGATTTGATAAGACCACACAAGCCCTGCACTGATTCCTAATACGATACCAGCTGTAACGACCACGTTTCAGTTTGTTACAGAGGGAGCTTCTATTACTTCTCACCTTACATCCAATTAGGGCCTACGTTCAGATTGATTTTTGAATGATGCACTCGTCCTATTTTGTCTCTTCTATTCTACAATTGTAACCGCATTGTTCTACACTTTATTGATAAGAGGGTGGGCTACACCACACATGGGGTTCGTGGGATTTAGCTAGACGTAGGACAAAGCTCTTGGTTAACATGGAGTCTGTCCGAATCTACCTTCCCAGAATAGGGTATGTTTATGTAGCAAGTAGAGGAGTAAAGGCGATGGTAAAATTGGTTGAGATGTGTCACGCCCTAGAATTCGATAGGCACTTAACGGCATCTTTAGAGCGTGAGAATTGGGGCCAATTAAAAGTTTTCCAACTAAATACATTTGTGGCCCTAATTGCAGGTGCATCAAAGTCCGCAGTGAGATTATAAATGATGATCAGTCATCATAATCAAATCAGGGAAATCATCAATACATGCAATCCGCACAGAGGGTCACCAATACAACGTATAACAATGTCTAATAAAAGGGCATTTACTTAAGGTTTAATTACAAATGCATCAGAGTTCTAATGAAAAACCGACACTACAACACTAGCTCGTAAAAGATAGACCTATGCTCACATAGCGGACATAATGTGAGGCTCTCAAGTACTAGCCCTAGCAACACCAAACTTCTACCACACTCCACTAGTGGTACCCCTCAAACTGCGAATCATATGGGACTGGCCAGCCACCCACACAATAGGGATCTACTACCTAGGCAATGTAGTATCATTAGATTACGGCTCTACTACCTAAGCAATGTAGTATCATTAGATTACGGTAATCTGGCAGACAAATAAATGTGAGTAACAATATAATATACATCAAATAGAGTAATGAAAGCAATAGATCATAAGAGCAGCAACAGACAGAATGCTAGGCATTAAAGCATGAGTAAGTACCGACCATACGAATCATATAGAGACATAACCCTATCTACACATAACAATATGGCAACCCACGTGGGCTAAATAAATCTAAACCCAGGCCAACCTAGTAATTCATAAATGCAAACCATGAATGCAAATAGCTCAGTTACACATTATCTCAAATAATGCAACCACCTCCCGATCTGCAAATGGTAACCACACACACACACAAAACAGCTTTAATCCACGGGCAGACGCCCTCTATCGTGGGAGCCTATATCCACCTAGGGGTGCCTAACTCGAAGAATCAAAGACTACATACTCAGGGTCTAAACCAAACCCTCGTTGGGTATCATCACCAAACACATAGCAAGGCCAAGTAAGGAGGATTACCCCATACGCATATTTCATATAACATACCCGAACCACAATCGGGTAGTTCTCGATACCCAACGTCTCACAATCGTCCTCCACACGCATACTAATAAGTAGAAAACAATGACGGATAGAGTGGATACATGCTCGTGTCATGTAATATACAAAGTTATTAACCTACCGGATGATATGATTAAGGAACCAAGAGGGTAAGTACTAACCGACCTAGGTTTGGGGTTGTCCCTCGCATATAGGGTCCATATGGTCCATCACAGTGAATCCACAGGCTCGAGATACGTATAAGATTATTTGGTGCTTCCGAAGTTATTGGCACCCTGGATCTCGCTTGCCACCCACATGGTCCTGTACGGGTCCCATACGCGAATCTGGAACACCCGTGAGAGCATGTCAAGATTCCACATTTCCTCATTAAAGGGACAGTCCTAATCTACTAATTACCTAGCATGAGGGTCATGATCCTAGCGGTATGGGTCCCAAATTCCCAAAATCTCTCTTTCTGGGATTGTGTCTGCAGACGACCGTGAACCTCTTCTCAGTCAACCGAGGAGTCTAGTGGTGAGCTCCGCGGTCAACCACGAGCTCACTGAAAACACGAGGATCTATCAAGCAATGTCTTAAGTTAGACAAGAACCTGAGACAGGTGTACTGGTCTTGGTCGACCACGGCTCCATCCGTGCTCGACCACGATGCTTCATGGACAAATGCAACAAGGGTTCGGGGTGGGTTTCAAGAGGGTCATTCCCCTTGCAACCATGGGAGTTTGTACCACCTATTAGGATTTACAGCCTTTCATTACTATGCATCCATGGGAGTTTGTAGCACCCATTAGGATTTACAGCCTTTCATTACTACCCATTCCACCTATACATTTTCCACGGGCCCGTTTGGTAATTTTATTTTTAAAATAAAGTGTAGTGAAGTGAAAAAAGAGAGGGAATAAAATATAAGTGGGTTATAATGGTATTTTATTTTTAGTTATTTGGGATGGAATATTTTTGACTTTTTGTATAGGGAAATGGAGTTTTTTTTTCTTTTAGTGAATAAAGGTAGTTGCTTTTTGACTTTTTTAGAAAAAGATGGAGAGAGTTTTGAAAAAAAAAGTGCTTTTGATTTTATGCTTAACTTGACTTGACTTGACAAGTAAAATTACCAAACAGGCCCGCATCAATAAAGCTTGCAAAAAGAGGTAGCTACACATTCAATATATAGAATCAACAAACCAAAGAATAAAATCACAATGATGGAAAACTCATGACTTGGACTCGACTCATCCAATGCAAAAAAAATGACTCGGATATAATCAACGCGGAGACTCAGGAGAGTCGTGTTTTTTAAAAATAATTTAAAAAATATTTAAAAATGAATCCTTTACTTATCAAATATAGAATTACATTTATTCACATGCATTCATGATAATCAATTCAATTTAATAAATTCATACATGCAAGAAAAGTAATATAATAAGGAAAATAAAAGAATAAATATTACATATTACATAATTTGTTAGTCCAAATATTGAATGCAAAAGATAAATTATAAGTTTCAAATTACATTTCAGTCACCATTTTTTAAATTATTGACTCCAAACCTCATGCATAATTACATAAAAATTAAATTAAATTAGTTAAAATTAAGTTTGTCTATTAAATGGTTAGAAATGCATATAACTTATTAAAATGAGATGACTCGACCGACTCTCCCCTATTTTTGACTCGATCCTTCCTCAAAATGAGATTAATCGGAAGAGTTATGAGTCAACTCGGAGATTTTTTCCAACCATATATAAAAATAATGTTATCAGCATTTATTCACTTACCTTTATGAGCTTTCAACAAAAGAAAAAACCCTCTTTTTTGGTGCTTAGGATTTTCCCAAATCTTACACTCTACACCTACTAATTCAAGCTACCAACCCTTTTCCTGCATGCCAAACAAGAACAAAAACACCTATTAATCTGGATGCATGCTCCTAGTGAATGACAAAGAGACTACATGGGGAATGGAAGATGGGTAGCTTACCTAGAAATGAAAATGGGGAAGGATTAAGATGAAGTAGATGATGGAGAAGGCCTTGGAAGCTTGAAATGATCTTGGGGATGCCTTATATCTTGAGCTCGATGATGGGCACATGGTGAAGAAAAAGTAGAGAAGAAGAGAAGAGTTAAGGGAAATGGGGAAAGAAGGGTTGAGGTAGATGGAGATGGTGCTCTTGGATACTAAGAGAAGCTCAAGAGAGAGAAATATTGGTTGTAATTGTAAATCATTGTTTGAGATTTTCATTCATTATATAGACATTCCATGCCTTGTTTTGGCTATAAATCAGTAATCACAATCTAATTTACACATGGATATGACCTGTACAGTCTTTAAGTATATCCTACTGATAATGGAATTGAGGTGGACAAAACAAAAATTGATTTGATCTCCAAATTGTCACCACCAAAATCAGTTAAGCAGATTCGATCATTCTTGGGTCATGCTAGTTTTTATCGTAGATTCATCAAGGATTTTAGTAAAATTACAAAATCTTTGTGCCAATTGCTGACAAAAGAGGCCCCGTTTGAATTTGATGAGAAGTGTCTAAAGGCTTTTGAGAGACTGAAAAAGAAACTAACTTCAGCCCCTATAATTCAGCCACCTGACTGGACCATTCCATTTGAGCTAATGTGTGATGCATCCGATAATGCTATTGGAGCGGTTTTGGGTCAACGGGTTAGGAAGTTACCTCATGTGATTTACTATGCAAGTTGGACCCTAAATGATGCACGACTAAATTACACAACCACTAAAAAAGAATTTCTAGCTGTGATTTTTGCCTTGGAGAAATCTCGGTCCTACTTAATAGGGTCCAAAGTCATCATCTGCACGAACCATGCAACTCTGAGATACCTTCTGTCCAAAAAGGATGCAAAAGCCCGATTGATCAGGTGGATCCTTCTGCTACAAAAGTTTGATTTTGAAATAAGAGATAAAAAAGGATGTGAGAATGTTATAGCAGACCATCTTTCGAGGTTACCCTTAGAGCCATCAGATGAGGTCTCACTAAACGAAAATTTTCCTGATTAACAATTGCTCAGTATTTCTCAAATCCCCTGGTTTGCAAATATAATCAATTACCTTGTTATAGGGGAGATGCCCACCCATTGGCCAAAACAGGATCGATTAAAATTTTTAGCTGGGGTCAAGTGCTTTTTCTTAGATGACCCGTATCTTTTTAAGTACTGCCCAGACCAGATCATCAGAAGATGCATTCCTGATCATGACTATTATTTGGTCATTTCATTCTGCCATGATCATGCATGCGAAGGCCATTTTAGCGCCAAGAAGACTGCTGAAAAAGTTTTGCAGTGTGGTTTTTATTGGCCCATAATCTTTAAAGATTGTCATGTGTTTTGTCTGAGTTGCAATAGGTGTCAAAAGCTTGGAAAATCAATCGTAGGAATATGATGCCCTTGAATCCAATCTTGATAATGGAAATCTTTGGTATTCGGGGGATCAATTTTATGGGATCATTTCCAAGTTCCTTTGGCAATTTGTATATTTTACTTGCAGTGGACTATGTTTCAAAATGGGTGGAAGCAATACCTACCAGAAAGAATGATCGCCATGTGGTGATCAAATTTGTGAAGGAATACATATTTTCTAGGTTTGGTACACCCAGGGCAATTATCAGTGATGGTGGAACCCATTTATGCAATAGCACATTTGACCATATGATGAAAAAGTACTCTATTACTCATAAGGTTGCTACACCCTACCACCTACAAACCAGTGGCCAAGTAGAAGCTTCGAATAGGCAGATTAAACAAATTTTGAAGAAGATGGTCAATCTAAATAAGAAAGACAAGTCTTCACGACTATTAGATGCATTATGGGCCTATCAAGCGCCTTACAAGACTCCTATTGGGATGTCCCCTGATAGGTTGGTCTATGGTAAGGCTTGCCATTTGCCTGTTGAGTTGAAACATAGAGCTTACTGGGCCATCAAAACTTACAATTTCAATTTACCCTTGGCAGGTAACCATCGTAAGTTGCAACTCAATGAGCTTGATGAATTGAGAAATGATGCTTATAAAAATGCCAAAATTTACAAGGAACGGATGAAGTTGAACCATGACAAATCAATCTTTAGGAAGTCATTCGAACTTGGCATGAAAGTTCTCCTCTACAATTCCCGGTTACACTTGTTTCCAGGGAAATTAAGATCTTGATCGTCTGGCCCATTCATTGTACGTATTATTTATCCTCATGGAGCAGTTTGAGAACACCAAAAAGGGGAAATTTTTTCAAGTGGTCAAAGGCTGAAGCCTTTTCTAGAACTGAAGGATAAAAAGATTGAGGATATTTTTTCTGGAAGACCCAATTTACTAAGACCAATCATTTTTTGTCACGACAAGCTGACGACATTAAACTTAGGGTTGTTTGGGAGGCAACCCAATTTTGGAATGTAATTGAGCTGGTTGATCACATTCTTTTGCAATCACCCCACATGGTAAGATGTTCCAATTTTCCTTATTGCTCATTTTCACATTACACACGTATTCATAACATTGAGGACAATGTTGAATTTAGGTTTGGGGGTGTCAGTTAGAACTTAACATGTGATCATTTGTTCAATTTTCATTCTACATTTTCTTTTTCGCCTTTTTAGGAGATAAAAAAATTTGCTACTATGAGTTTAGAGGGAAACTTTCGAGAGAATTTTTATTGACTGAAGATATTTATTTTGGGCAAAAGAAAACAATGGTTCACTATTTTATTTATGGAAAGGGTTTTTGGAAAAATGTTGAATCTTGATCCCTCACTTTTACACAGGTTGTATACATTTTCAAGGTTTTGAATGTGAAGCTATGATTTCCATTTTTCTTTGATAATTGAAAAAGAATGAAAAATCATCCCTTAGTATTACAGAGCTTCCTGGCTTGACAGGTGGGTACATGGAAAGGGCTGCCTATTGTTGGGGACCGCAAAAAAAAAAAAAAGTTAAAAGTATTGAAAAGAATAAAAAGTTTTGTGACTAGTTTGGGTTCGTAGCATTTTTAACCCGAGCCAGTAAGCCTGTAGGGGTATTTACATACCTAGTGCGCTAAAGACATCTGGTTTGGGAGTCATTGGCCTAATGCTTGTTACATGGGTTAATTAAAAAACTTAAGGGACCTAGGCATTGCACAGTCACATGTGCATATTTGAAAAGAAAAAAAAATTTGCGGCCTTCGAAAAAAAAGTAGTGTGAAAGCCGTCATTGGCGCCTTGAGAGGAAGACTGTTTTTTCTTGGATAAGGATAGGTGGCCCAGACTAAAAAGAATGAAAAAATGAAAAAAAATCATTTTCACTGAAATTCTTAGTGGATAATTTGATGCTTCCCTTTTACGTATATGCACTTTTCACCGTGCACAATCAATTAGCATGATTTCGAGAATTTCTTACCAAAAGATAGGATTGGTGAGCCGATATTAAGATTTGTCTTTGAAAATACCGAGAACCGAGAATAGTTGGTGTCTTTGAATTTTCTCTTGGAAGAAGTTTCCCTGGGTTTTGTTAGGTTTTAATCATTCTTTGCAGATGACCAAAAAAAAAAGGAATTTTGTGGGTATACTTACTGCAAACCCTCTCAAGGCGCAACTCGTCTACTAGGGTAACATAGGGCTTGTTGCATATGCTAAATGCAACCAAGAGCACCAGCGAAAGTGGTTTTCTTTTAATGTTTTTGTTATTTTTTTCTTAGACTAGGTCAAAGAACTTCATTGCTTTTACAACTTTTGCTAAGGGACTAGAAAAACGCTAGTTGGGGGGTGTGTTGAATTCGTGAATTTGCATATTTCTAGGAATTTAATTAGGTAAACTGCACCAATTTCCTTTCATTTTCACCATTTTGTGCATTTTTACCTAGAATTTGGGTTTTTCACATTTTTATACATTTTTTGTATTCTTTTTGGTGTTTTATTCGAAGAGTCCAATTGGAGTAGAACTCTATCCGGACAGGTCCTGCTTCAAGTGGGCTCTTTAGCATTTGATGAGTTTAATTAGTATGTACAGAAATGGTAAGACCCGTAGAACCACAGGGATGTCCAGGAGGGTCCCATGCTCACATTATTTCTATAAGATTTTGAAAGACATCATCTTTCCACTTCAAGATATATAAGAAAGCAATTATTTCCAAGATGGGTGTGAAATATTTTAGCCCAACGGGAGGCATGTCACGGCCATGATGTATTTGTGTCCCCACTACCACACTTTCATGATAAGAAGCTTCATCCAATGGGCATTAAAAATCAGAATATGGCATGTGATGGCCAAGGATATCTCAAGTGGGAAGGTTATCAAATTAATGTTTCATAACAAAGCAAAATCCATCCGATCTCCAAATCCATTCCAGCACTCTTTTTATTTACTATATAGCTCTCAGCCATGATCATTTGAGTGGGTCCCATATTTCTGATTTTGAAGATCCATGAATGTGCACAAGCTTTTTATCTTTAGTGGGTCAATTTCATGAAGATTTGCTTAAAGTAAAATTTAGAAAGTGTGAGCAAGCAAAGAGTTTACAAAAATAGCTTTGGAAGATTCTTCCAAAAATCTCTACCACTATTTGCTAACTCTTGCAAGCTTGGAAAGTAAGGAGAAGACTCACCAAAGAAGGGAGATTCATACGCTAAAAAAGAGGATCTAGAGAGAAAGAGTAGGGAGCCCATACCCTATTTTAACAAGACCTTGGACGTCCAATGCAGGATCACTCTTTCATTAAGAAATTTCTCTCTCCTCTCTCTATCTTCTCTCTCTAGAAAAAAAAAGAGAAAAATTTGTGGGTATTTTGGAGCCCTGTTCCAAAATTAGGTTAGAAGAGTGTTAGATGAAGTTAAGTGTTTCTCATCGTTAATTTATGTGAGATTTTTGTCCCTTGCGTATTTATTATAATAATAAATCTGCCTTCTATCATTGACAACCTATGTTATTCAATTTTTTTATTTGAACAATGCTTTAATCATGTATGTTTTCCTAATAGATTGTTCTTAGATTGAAATTATTTGATAATCTATATTTGATTAATATGTGATATTTAGTTAAGTTCATAATTTCATTAGGTGAAGGAGATTTTTACCTTAAATAAATTGTGAAAAATTGTGCTCTTTGATAGACAAATTATCCGAATCAGAAACATTGATTTGTTTCTGATTTAAAGGATTTTTGGGACAAATTTATTTTATCGATTGCATAGAATGATGGTGGGACTACTTAATGGATTCATGATATTCTGATCTGTATTTTGTCATGTTTTATTTCTGCATTTTTTTCCAATATTATTATTTTTTGTTTTTTTTAACTCTTTTGTCATTATCATTGATAAAAAAAATTGATTTTAGTAAAAGAAAAAAAAAAGATTTCAGTAGTGCTTCTTGTGGGTTCGACCTGTACTTGCCAATGTCTCTACAAGACAGCTGTGCACTTGCAGTATTAAAAAGATTGAATTCAATTTCATATCAGTACGCTCATGAAAAGCAAGACTTGAGGTAATCCGAATGGCACTAGTATTATCAGCATTTAGGGGTATTGGAGATGTTTGAAGAAAGTCAAGCTCGAAAAGCAATCCACGAAACCATACAATTCTGAAGAGGGGCCGGACATAGCATAATATTCAGCTTCGGTGGAGGATTTGGACACTTTATCCTGTTTTTTCCATTTCTAATGTGATCTTTATGAATCATAAATACCGCAAGTGCACAGCGGCCTAGATGAGACAGTGGCAAGAACAGGTTGATCCCACAAGGAGCTAAACAAAGAAACTTTTAGGTTAAGAAAACTAATTAACTAACAATTAAGGAAATTTTTGAGTATTTAAGAATAAAAACAAGCAACTAATTTAGATAAATATGAAATCTACCACTTAACGAAAGTGATTAGAGCATAGAAATACAATAAGCATCCACAAATTATTTATCAAGTAACCCTAATTTATTCCAGTTTTTACTTCAAATCAAAGACAAATCAATGTTTTTAATTTGAAAAATCTAACTTTTAAAATCCATTTTTAATCGAAAAAATTCAAAACTCAAGACTTCATTCATATCATAAAAGAATAAAATTAATTTAAGTACTACCCATCAAAAGTAAGCATAAACCATCAAAAGATCTAAATCCTAAGCATGGCCTATCAAACCTAAGCATGAACAGTCAAAATTTAATTTTTATTTTTAAAAATAAAAAAATGGAGATTTACCTAGGGCACAAAGACAGGCCTATTAATAATTAAGCACAAAATCATGGAACATAAATTAGAATTACTAAACAAATAAAAAGGAGTTAGTTATCTTCATCCATCGCTCTAATCAAGAGAATTAGCCCGCCATTGCAAAGAATGATTCTTGGTTTTTCATTAAAAATTGCATCTTTACAACTCCTCTTTCACAAAAATTATCCTTCAAAATAAATCCTTGGACATGGCCAAGGCTACTATAAAAGTAAAAATAAAACTAATGGAAAAAGGAGAGAGAACGTCCAAGGGAGGGTTTTCTTTTGTGCCTCACGTATGATTCCTTTTATAACTCCTGATTATCTTACAATTTCATTGAATCTGGACACTTCTATGCATATTTGGTTTATCTTCTTTGATATAGTATATCTCTTATCCTTTTTGAATTTAAATAAGGTAGAAGCTTCTAGAAACCTCTAGATGACTTGGCTAATTTTCAGATGAGGTCCTGCAAGGGATGTGCAGCAATTGATTATCAACAGTGTGGATTTAATTGCAGTCCCGTCTAAAAATGAACATGAAAGTCTCTGGGCCCATAACTTTGTCAATTTAGCTTCGATTTGCACATTCTTGGGCTCCACGAATATCTAGTCTAAATAAGCTTTTCAACGATAAATAAATTTCATCGATCCGACGATCGGATTGAAAGTTATGGCTATTCAAAGATGAGTTATCCCATTTATAATTTTAAATCTGCAACTACTACGGACCTTGCCATGTGGGACATTTCATCTACTTGAACAGTGGGCCCTATAAGAAATCTTCTACTGTAGTTAAAATTCTTCAACTGACATGATGAGTAGACCCCCTTTGATTGATTTTCGTGTATGTGGGGTCTACTTGGTGAATTCTTCAATTTACTTCTTTTCAAGCTTCAATTCAGCAATATAGGACCCAAGAATACTATGTGTGCTTGAAAGTAGGTCCCGTAATAGAGGTCTTCAATTCTCATTTTCTGCACATTCTAATTCAACACATCAAATACTAAAAAGCCCATATTGAAGGGAGACTCATCCAGATAGAGTTCTACTCCAACTGGAACTCTTCAGAGAAAAGTTACGAAACATTCTGAGTTAATGCAGAAAATGTACGAAAAATATGAAAATTCAGGCTTCTAGGTGAAAATGTATGAAATGATTGAATTAGATGAATGATGATGCAATTCACCTAATTAAACTCCTAATTCATCCTAAAATGATGCGTAAATATACAAATTCATGAACTCAACAATTTCCGAGAGAGCAATGAGTCCCCTGAGAACATGCACTATCCTGTCGGTGATCTCTTAGTATCCAAACAACCATCCCAATCGGCTTTAGAGTATGCTGTAAGAGATAGTGTGTTGCCAACTTGAAAAGGCAAACCACGAGTTGGAGTGCCAAGAATGTAATGAATAATGCGCAGGACAGCAGTTAGATATAAATGACGTGGTTGTGTCATAAACTGGCTAACAAGGTTGATAGCATAAGAGATATCAGGCCAAGTAATTGTAAGATATACCAAGCTGCCTACTAATTTTCAATATAAGGTGGCATCTGAAAGAATATCTCCTATATCCTGAGACAATTTAACATTAACTTTAAGAGGAGTATCAACCAGGGTAGAGTTCTGTAGACCGGCCATCTCAATGAGGTACAATGCATATTTATGCTGATCAAGAATTAAGTCTTTTTCTGAGTGATGAACTTCCAAACCCAAGAAATAAGTAAGGGGACCTAAGCCCTTCATATGGAATGATTCATTAAGTGAGGCTTGAAGCTGTCGAATCATTAATGAATCAGTTCCAGATATGATGATATCATCCACATAAACAAGTAACACAATAATCCTAGCTGACGTGCGATAAAGAAAGAGAGAAGGGTCATATAGACTCTGTTAAAAACGAAGTCGAAGAAGGATATCTCGAAGTTTTTTGAACCAAGCTCTAGTGCTTGTTTGAGACCATAGAAGGACTGACGTAAGTGAGCAACTTCATCACTAGAAGAACTCAAAATGCCAGATAGAATTTTCATATAGACTTCCTCTTTTAGATCCACATGCAGAAAGGCATTCTTGACGACGAACTGATAAAGAGGCCATTACTGTGATGCTGCAATTGCTAACACAATGCGAACCGTAGTCATTTTTACGACCAAAGCAAATGTCTCATCATAGTCAATACCATATTTTTGGTGATTACCAAGTGTGACTAGGCGCTCCTTATGACGATCAAACAGAGCCATCAAGTTTGAGTTTGATGGAAAAAACCCATTTACAACCAATGGGTTTTACATGAGATGGACAAGACACAATATCCCATGTGTGATTTGTGCGAAGAGCATCAAACTCTTCCTGCATAGCTTTCTTCCAACAGTCATATTTCACTACCTGCAAATACAAGTTAGGAATAGTAACAGTAGATAAGGCATCAAGTAAAGAAGTGTGAGTGAAGCCATATCTGTCTGGGGGACAAGTGTGGCGAGTGGATCACCGAAGTTGAATCAACGTTGGAGCATGAGCAGAAGGAGGATCAGGTTCTAGTGGCGGATCAGGCGATGCGGAATGATCCGTAGGGGATGGCATTTGTGAAACATCTTTGTGACGACGCCTTTCATAGACGATGAGAGGTGATGGAGCAACATCATCAGTAAAATTGGGTAAGAGGGAGACAGAAGGAAATGAATCTTTGTGATTTGAAAAGAAAATTTGACTTTCTAAAAAAAGGACATTCTGAGAAACTCGGATGCGATGAATGACTGGATCATAACAAAGAAAGCCCTTTTGGTGAAAAGAATAGCCCATAAAAGCGCACTTCGCGAATTGAGTTGTCAGCTATGTCCGTTCAGTCGGAGGAAGATGAACAAAGCACACACAACCAAAGGTGCTCAAATGAGTGTATGTCGGCTGTGTGTTGAAAAGTCTATAATATGGAGATTCATAAGATAACATCGATGAGGGCAGACAATTGATTAAGTGAACTCCAGTAGCTAATGCTTCTGGCCAAAACTTAGTCGAAACCGATGATTCTAAAAGAAGGGAACAAACGGTATCAAGAAGAAACTTGTTTTTCCGTTCGGCAACTCCATTTTGTTGAGGAGTATATGGAGATGGTCTCTATAATAAAATCCCTTTGGTTTGCAAGAAATTTTGAAACCGCAGGGACATATACTCCCCCCCGGAATCAGAGCAACAAATCTTGATACTTGTAGAAAACTGATTCTAAACATAAGCAAGAAATTTTTTGAAAACATCAAATACTTCCGATTTGGAATGCAAAAAATACACCCATGTGAACCGACTATGATCATCTATAAATGTGAAAAAAATTTGTAGTTAGTATGAGAAATTACAAGAGTAATTCCCCGTACATCATTATAAATAATGTCAAAACCTGCAGAAGCCACAGAATGATGCATAGGAAAAGGAAGTATCTTAATTTTACCAAGTTTGCAAGCTGCAAAATCAATAGAACGAAAACAGACTTTATTATTATGAATGATCTCATTATTCAACATGAAAGATAACATCCAGAGAAAATAAACTAGATAAAGCAAAAACATTTTTATTAGGAGTAGGAGAAGACAAGTGAATAGGAAAAGGACGACCACATTTAGGCCCTTTCGTGATCACTCTCCCCTATACTTGATCATGCACAACACAACCAGAGCAAGAAAAATGGACATTACAATCATCATCAACAAGTTGTCCCATAGAGATAAGATTGGTAGTTAAAGATGGAGAAAGAAAAACATGTTTCAAAGGCATGGAATTTGAAGCATCACCAACGGCAGTAATGGGAAGATGTTCACCATCCGCAGTATGAATTTGGAGATCACCGGTATACTTTTGAATATTAAAAAGATGAGCTTAGATGAAGTCATATGATTGGAAGCACCGGAATCAAAATACCAAGGAGTGGATACAATTGGATAGTTACCTGAAATTCCAAGAGCTAAAAAAGCATTAATAATCATTTGTTGGATAGCCTCAGGAGTGATCAAAGGAGGGGGGCTAGAAGCAGGTAGTTGTGAAGGCATGACTGGTGGATAAGCAGCATCGAAAAAGGTAGTTACAGTGGTAGTATGATAGGCTCGAGAAGTGCAATTTTGTGGCCTCTTTCTGCATTCAACAATAACATGCCCATTGGCTTTGCAGTAATTGCAAAATTTATGTTTACACTTTGATGCATAATGACCAAACGACTTGCAACCATAGCACTGAACTTTGCTTAAGTCACGTCTCTGAGAATTTCCTTTTGCAGCATAGGCCACCTGATCTAATCCACCCATTATGCCCGTAGAGTGAGCATGTGAAGAGTTGCTATTAGTAACATAAGCAACCTCGAAAGGAGGAGTGGAGACATGCTGTTTCAATGCATGTTGAGTTACTTGGCTCTGTTCTTTATGCAGAAGTTCATTAAGACACTCATCTAAGGAAGGAGAAGGGACCCTGCTCATAAGACTAGAACGGATAGCTTCATATTCCGGTTTTAGTTTCATAAGAAACTGGTCGCGATGATTGATGTCTTGTAGTTGCTGAATCTCTAAAAGTGTTGCATCAGAAACTTTAGCATATTTAAATTCATCATATTCAGCCCACAAATTCAGAAAAACAGAGTAATAATCGGGCAGAGTTCCCTAATGATAGACTTTCTTCAAGTACTCCCACATGCCCTTGGAAGTTTTGTACGGTTTGAGATTGAGTATGTACTGAGGTTCTACAAATCCAAGGATCCGGGTTTTAACTTTGACGTCTTTAGTATTTTAAGATAAAAAAAAATTGTCATCATCTTGGGGCTTCGGATCTGTTCCAAATATATGTCCCCACATTTCCTTGCCTTCCAAGTAAACTTGAAATTGGTAAGATCATGAGGTATAATCTTTCTCATTGAACTTGATTGGTGTAAGTTTAGATTTCTCCATTAAGACAGATCCACAATAAACAATCTAAACAAGGGAAATAAGAGGCTGAAGAAATAAATCTAACAAGAGAAATAGCAGCAGCAGAGCCTGAAAAATCTTCAATACAATTCAGAATAGTGAAGAAGCAGAATAACACACAGAACAGTGCAGAATACCCAAAACGAGCCTTGTTGCCAATGGAAGAATTTTCATGTGGGCCCCATTAGATGATCTATGGATAGATCAAAGGCTGGGGATGGAAGGGCAAGTAATTTTCGCAACTACTGGAAGAAGCCCCACTCAAAACAGATCAAAATCCATAATTTTGAACGGCTGTGATGAAAACTTTTGGACAAAACTGAAATACCAAAAAACATGGTAGATGGCCCACCTCTGATGAGCCAAGATTGCTAGAAAGATCACCATAAATAAAAGGAATACTAGGCGACCCAGATTGGCTTATTCCGCTGTTGCCGTGATGTCGATCTCAGGTGGGCCACGTTTGATCCAAGATGATCAGAAATGATCAGCGATGATCAGACTGATGAGAGGCTTCTTCAAAGGCTTCCAGAGATGGAAGATGAACTAGGAGGTATGTATGGATCCCTATATCTTGAAGAGAATGAAGCATCAGACCGTACCAAACCACACGAATGTTGTCAAAGTTGGCTCTGATATCATGACAGAAGTTCAAGAGAGAGAAATATTAGATTGTAATTGTATATCTCTATTTGAGATTTACATTCATTAAATAGAAGGTACATGCCTTGTTTAGGCTATAAATCAGTAATCACAATCTAATTTACACACGAATATGACCTGTACAATCTTTGACTATATTCGACATATATTACAGCTGGGCTGGATATAATTGGGCCTATATTTGTATGATAAGGAAATTAAACTGGGCTTCTTGACAGATGCTTGGGTCTTGGCTTGTGATGGGAAGGGTAAGAGTGGAGAAGAGAAGAGGCATTGTAGATAAAGAGAGGAACAAGAGGGTTTCTAGGGTTATTGTAAAACTTTTGTGGAAAGTGCAAATAAGACCCAAGGGTTTTAGGGATTTCATAAAAATGTCATTGGGCCAATGGGCGAGGGCTCATAAGTGGGTCTTGAGCCAAGATGGGTTCAATGACATGAATGCCAATGGTGAAAACAACTAATGCACCTAATTATACTATAAAACTTAATTAATTATTCTAATCTTAATTAATTAAACAATCCCCCTAATTGAAGCCAGGGGCTTACAAGATGTGACAAGTAATCTCATGATATGACATTTCTAACTACAAAGATCATGGGAAGCTACTTTTTTTCAACTTTAGAAAAATGCACAATAATTGTGTGGTAAAGTTAAATAATGAAGTGTTTTTAAATCATAAACTCACCCTCCCACCTTTGCTCCAGCAATCCTTTTACCATACCTCTATTTTGACTTCATCATACCCTACCTTACCTTTTTTTTTTTTATAATGTGGCATTCACTTCACATTTACCATAACACACATGTAAATGAACAGGAGTTTTCCTATCCTATGGTCCAAGTGGGGGCTCCCTATATCCAAACCTCTCAAAATGAGAGCACCTTAATTGGCTTTCCGAGAAATCTCACTCAAACTGTTACGACCCCAATGGATTGCATGAGCCCGTGACAGTATAAATTATCAAACGTCTTAGATTGATGCAGGTGGGCCCCAAGTGGGGCGACTGCACGGAGCCTTTAAACGTTGGGCCCAGCAGTTCCTCAATACTCCCCTGCAACGTACTGCCACGGGCTGGATCCAGCTTGATTCGGGCCCACTGTGGCCTGAATTTGGGTAAGCATTACTTTCACCAAGATGGGGTACCCCCTTGGCCTTTGGGTATGTCTCTATCAAGGTTTAGAGTTATTAGAGAATCCGTGCTGTACCGCCCTTCATCTTTGTCTATTCTGTAGTGCCTGCGGTCCAAATAGAGAAGGGGGATTTTTTTGGATGTCATCGTCCAAATAGAGAAGGGAGATTTTTTTGGATGTCATCCAAAATATCTTTAATGCCTAACAGTAACATTTGGCAACAGAGAGCAAAATCTCAGCTTTTAGGAAACCGAAAAAGTACAGTAACAACAATAATAATAATGATGATAATGATGGCGATGAAGATGAAGATGATTATGAGAACAATAATCAGAAAATTGACATCTGCCGACAACTTAATTTCCATGAAAAGACAGATCTAATATCAAATGCATGTATTCACAGGGTTTTTTCTACTGATATCGTCTTTGCTTGTGGAATTTAAAGAACTGATGAAGCCTTCTATGAACTTCCCCATAGTTTTCTGTGGAGGAAACCAAGGAGTCTTTTATCCACTGTGGGAGCTTGTTTGTTGGGTAGGAGTAAGACAAGCTTCCTTTTAATGAATTGGATGCATAACGTGAGTCCACCAACAAGATTGCTGCATAATCATTAATGTGCCTGATTGCTCGACCTGGAATCATGACAATTTAAGTCAGAAAAGGAAAAATGCAACTGTGATAGCCATGATCATGATTTTGAGAAATATTGAATAGCCCTTATTCCTGTTATCCATATCACTGATATGATGGGGCCCCACCATGGATATAACATCAGCTACGACCTTTTCCCCGAAAATGTTTACCAATCCAAGACTGAAAAATAGATTTAAAACTATAAAGTTAATAACTTTATATTGTGTTTTGAAGGTTTTTATTTGCATTTAGCACACACCATAAAGGAGATTCTCTCTTTTTGTCAATGTAACTGTCAGAAGGATCAAATAACAAAGTCAACAAAATGGACCGACATAATGGTTTGGAGTTAAGTAGCAGTTTCAGTCTAGGATTCAACAGGTTCCAAAACCATGGTCTTTTAACCCTTTCATTGATGTCATGTAACTAGACAGTCAATAAATAAATGCAGCAAGGGGCTGCATTTGATGTAAAAGGGAGAAAAAAGGCCAGACATCTGCCAATCCGCAGTAGTGACCATCAATCTAACAAGCAGTATAACCAAATTATGAGTCAAAAGTTTGAGCCCTCTGGGCACACATACCTATGGATTGATTTACAGCCTTCATGCACAGGTTTTCATAGTATTCTTTTCCCCTTCGCCTGCAACTTCTTATGATGTCAAAACCTGTTTGAACAGCATCCACAGTGCAGGTGTCGTTACCCAAAAGCTCCACATGCCTATTTGCATTTGGTTCACTTCTTCCTTCAATGTGCTTTATTCTTTCCATTAGTTCCACATCAGATGGGCTTGGATAAGGGAGTCCTACCATAACAACACATCGGCCCATTCCATCACTAAAGTTGATACCTTCAGAAATCTTTCCGCCAACAACAGCTAGAAGCAGTGCTCCATGAATTTGTGAATCTTCTCTTAAATCAGCACGGGGCAATGAAATAGCTTCTTTGTATTGCTTAAGAACAGTTTCAACATCCATACTATTTCTGGGCTCCCTGAATATACGCTTCTTTTTCAGAATCCTTGCCAGGATACCTGAAGCCTTCCATGCATCGTATACTTGGCCTTCATACTCAAATGAAGAGAAAAACATGACAATCCCTTCAGGAACCACTCCCACCAGATTGCATAGCAAACGCCCCAGTTCATCTATCTGCCATGTGCCACACCATAATTAGCTGTCCAACATGATCCAACCAGAACAAACAAATCTTAAATTGCTTTTCAACATTAGTATCTAAACTGAAACGGTAAAAAGGCTACTCAAAGTAAGTTCGCATTTTCTGAATCAACACATCATAATTTATTTTTCAATAGTAGTGACATAAATCCATATGGGAACACTCAATGCATGTAACTCATGGTATTGGCAAAGGAAATATTTAGTGAGTTAAAACCAGGACCAACAAACTGTAAATTTGTTTTAAACAATATGAATCCAAATCCGAAAGGCAGAAAGGTAACACATTTTTACTTGTGGAAATTGCCTAGTGTAATCACAAATATATTAATAACAGACAGACAAAGACAGAACAAAAGAACATAGAATAAAGGGGGAAAAAGGCTATTTTTATTAATCATTCTATTCTGTCCAATGGGCACTAGACACTTGTTAGATCGATCCCTGATTTGAGAATCAAGACCCAATGTCCTTCGTAAAATTCCTCTGCTGACAGCACAATCAGTTTTCTGAATCATCTAGAATTTGGGATTCCAAATCTTCTATAGTTTCTTGAACTTGGACTTGAAAGTCTTCAGAACTTCCAGAGAACTCTTCAATTGCCTTGAGAAAGAGTTATGGGAAAATAAGTGATCCTACCTAAGTCTTGCTCACCGCCCATATATATAATGGTTTTCTATGAGTCTAGGTGGCTTGTAGGGCAAGAAATCTCAATAGAATTTTCCTGCTGAAATTATAATAACCCTGGAAGTAGGGGACAACCACCCCCCATCCCCCCCCCCCCCCCCCCCCCCCACGCCCGCTCTCTCTCTCTCTCTCTCTCTCAAGTCTTCCCAAATATTGTGGAGCATATTTTTGATAGTCTCACAACTACAAATTTGAAGATAAAAAAAAAATTGAAAAATTAAAACTTAATATAATGGATAAAAAAGAGATAGATGAAATCATTATATCCTTAACATATAGATGAAATCATTATATCCTTAACATGCCCTCCAGAGTCCACAAAGCCCTCATGTCCATTATGAACTGAGTGCCAGGGAGCCCTAGCATTCCACAGCAGAATGTCAGTGCTCTTTCTAAAATTGTTCAAGTGCCATGGAGCCCTCACCTTCCACATTAGAATGTCAAAGCTATTTGTTAATATTAATAGCAATGAAAAGAATAATAACAACAACACAACAATTACAATGATGATGGCGATGGTGATGATGATGATGATGATAATCATAATAATAAAACAACCCATTGATGGACCCCTTTCCACAAGGCCAACCAGGGATTGATCCCAGGTTGTTGTTTTGTTGGTTAGGGGGATGTGTAGTGGGTGGTGGGTGCATGAGTTGAGTATATATCAGAGCAACTGATGATTATGAGATTGTGATGTGGTATCTGTGGCCCCCAGAAATTTTAAAATTAGAAAACCTGAAAAAGGTCGCCACCCTATCAAACTACTTCCTTACATGGGCTTGGACTTTGGATTAGCCCAGTTCGGTGGCTGGAGACTGCTTAATATAAATGAGAAAACTAGTTTCCTATTCTTCTTTTCTGGCTGATCAAGAACCTGTTCCTATTTATGAAAATCAATTTCTCTACGAAAGACAAACCAAGCAATCAACACCTTGCTAAATTAAACTTTTGGAAGTGGTGATTTAAAACCTAGAAAGTCAATTCTCTAACAAGTAACAAGTCAACGACGACTCTTTGTAAGCCATTAAAAGTGCCACTGCAAAAGGAGATGGGGGCCACAGGGAAGCATGGATCAATCATAGTTTTTGCAAACCGAACTTTTACATGTGAATTATGGTGAGATCACGTAATTGTTGTGTCAATCATCTATGGCCACGAAATGAATCAATATAGTGGGGTCTACAAAGCTTATCTTACCTCTACATAATAAAGTAGTTATAGCATTAAAAATAGAAGATAACATTGCCTGTTAGCACATACAAGGAGCTTTAGTCTAAAAGAAATCAAGAGTTTTGTACAACTGTTGTGTATCAGGTGTGAAACACTTGCTTTTGTGTGTGTGTGTGTGTGTGTATATATATATATATATTTATATATGTGCACTTGGAGAGTTAATCACTGACCATGCTTGGCGAGCTTCTTGAATTGTAGCTAAAATCAAATGAGCAGCCGGACGGTCCACGGGAAACCGCAATTGGCAAAATACTCTCTGGTGGGACAATGTGATTGCATGAGAAGAAATGAAATCGGTCAGGCAATAAACACGGAAAGAGTCTCTGCCTTGTCTCTTCAATAGGTTGCAGGGTTCCTCCTGCCAGTACAACAGCACGTGCTTGATCTGCAATCTGTAGAAAGTCATATATAAATTATGGTTACTGAAGCTTGGAAAAACTGACTTGCAGTGAGTTTTTTTATAAAATAGCAATCCCCCGCCCCCTTACTCTTTTGATATTAGAAACCTCTACACTTCACCCCCATTTTGATATTTATAAGAAGCCCTCTACACTTCCACTCTTCTTTTTTTTCCACTATACTTGCCACTTGTTTCACGACCAACCTTGTTATTCCTTTCAACATAAGCATCAGCGTTTGAACCCTGGTTTTCCAATGCCAGGGGCAGTTCCTTGTCACTGCTCTAAAAGTGGGTTGGCTACACTTCCCCCTGTTTGTAGTCTTTGAGTAGAACTTCAGGGTTAAAATATGTATGAGACTGGGCCATTGCCAGTAAAGTTGATTAAAGTGATAGTGTTAACATTTCCTTTCTAATTCTTAGAATGATGTTTATAAGTTGGCACTTACCCTATACATCTGAATGACAGTCCCTTAGTCAAGTTACTTGGCTTAGGGGTTGGGTGCCAAGTAGAGTTCGCAAGGAAAAGACTTCTTGGGTTTTGGTGTCAGGTGGTTAATTCCAGTCTATGGTGGGTATGGTATGTCTGAGCAGTGTCAAGTTTTCAGCTGGGGAGGTTTCTAGAGAATAGCTCCGGGAGGATGTATGGGTGTAGAAGTCCTTTGGAGTCTGTATCCCCGCCTACTTAAGAGTCTCATCATATAAAATTTTTTTGATTAATCAATGCTATAAGTGTTGGGTGGGAAAGTGGTTTATTATCTAGTATTTAGGAGGTACTTGTCTGAGTTGGAGTTGATCAAATATGATTCGTCGTCTTCTTTTATAATGTTTTTAGTAGCAAGGATGTTTCAGATTCTAGGATCTGGAAATAAGATTCTGTGGGGGAATTTTCCACGAAGTCTATTTTTTCTAAGAATATTTCCTTAGATTCCTTGCATCCACCATGTTCATTGGAATGGAGAGCATTTTGTTGGTCTGCATTAGAAAGAAAGGTCTTAAGTAAGGACATTCATAGAAGGATGGCCATTGCACCAGAAAATGTGTCCCTTGTTTGTTCTTTATGTAGGATAGAAGATGAAAGAGTCAGTCATCTTTCCCTATAATGGAATTTTTCAAGATAAGTATTTAGCAGCCCTATTGATCATTTTGTAGTTGTATGGGTGGGGTACCTTCATTGGAAGACTTCTACATTTTTTTGTGAGCAGGTCCTTTTGACAAAGAGGAAAAATCTTGTGGAGAACGGTTCCTAGGGCAGTGATGGTCATTATGGAAAGAAGGGAATAAAAGAACTTTTGAAGCATAGGAAATGCATAAAGAGGAGGGGTACTGGAACTGATAATAGCATCAAGGCAAGAATTGCTCGCTGGGCATCAGCAAAGAAGAAATTCATAGATTTTTCGAGATTAGACAAGTAGCTATAGTTGGCAGAGAAAAAAATAATGTTTTAGCTGGTGGTGTCCTCAATCATGGTGGTAAATTTAATGTTGATTGGGTGGCTAAAGGGAAACTGGGCCCAGCAGGTATTAATGATATTTTGAGAAATGATAGAAGAGATACACCATGCTCTTGACAAGGAACCAGATGAAGCGAAAGTGTTGATGATAATAGAGGTGACAAGAATCTTAAGGCTAACTTTAGTCGAAGAATGAATGCAATGAAGTGGGTCAGCAAGAGAAGAGAAGTATATTGGTTGTTCATGCTTATCATTAGGGAAGTTTGGTTTTGAAGGATATATTGTGATTTCAAGCATATAGGCAGGAGGTTTGGCAATGAAATAGCAGATATATTGCAAAAGAGGGAGTTTTAGCTCTTTCATGAATATGTCATCTGGCGATTCTGTATATTGTTTGAGGTAGTTGTTTTACGGTATAATACTCCTATACTATGTGGGTTGCTTTCTCCTTTCCTACTTCTCTTATTTTTAACAGAACCTTTTGTTACCAAAAAAGAAAAAACATTGTTGGGTGTCAGGCTTTGAAAAAACAATTTTGCTAGCCAAGGAAACTACACACACACACACATATATATATATAAAAGAAGTCTCTTACAAATGCCAAAAGATGTAGCAGCACCTTTACCCCATAAAAAAATATTAAAAAAAAAAAAGATCCTGAACTCATACAAAATTAGGTTTTTTTAAAAGGTACAACATTGATGAAGTTAAAAGAAGCATTTTACTAACAAACCTCAGAAAAAATCTTCTCGCCAGCAAGCATGACATATTTTAGGTACCCTTCTTCATTTTGTCTGGAGCATGTGGATGTACACCTTGAAACTATCATCCTCCCATCGCTATCATTGTTTGTAAGTGAAAGCAAGATGTCAACTAAAGCCTGAAACCCAGATAGACTGCTTCCTTCAAGACTATTGTTTCCACTATCTTGAAGCACCGAACCACTTTGTACACTGACCAGTTTAGTTCCATACCCACTGACCTAAGAAAACCAACTGCATCATGATCCCATTTCAAGTAAAAGACATGGGTTGATAGTGGATGGAACTCAATAAATGCTAATGAATATACCTTGTGCATTATATTGCTCTCCTTTAAATACCGAGATAATTTAACCAAATTGATGTTGTCAATATTGAGGGTAAATAAGAAGTCGTTTATGTTCATAGTAGAGACAGAAACATTTTTCTCTCCAAAAGCATCTTCAGCATGGCAAGAGTGAGCAGAGCTAGTATCCATGTCACCAAGTATCAACCGAAGGAAAGCACGAGTGATAACCATCAAAATTTGGATGTATCGCCGATTGCCAGCTCCCAACTGATTCCGAAACCTATCAAGGTATTTCTCAAGGTGGGAATTCACCTGATCAAGCTGGGGAAATAGAAAGTTGAAGTAATAAATGATGAAGTTGTATTCAGCGAAACAAGCAAAAACAAAAACCAAAAATCAATTTGTGATAATCTTGTGTCATCTTCAGATTTGAGTTCTCTTCTGACAGAAAAATAAAGATTCATCGAAAACTACTTGACTGGAAAAATAACCATTGATTTCCAAATTTGAATAGCTAAGTCAATAAAAATAAATCTCCAATTATTCACTTAGTTGCACACACACAACACCATTGAACCATAAGCACAACCAAGATCAGGCAAGATTGGCACCATTTGAATGTTAGAGATAATAACAAAGGAACATGGGATAAATTCAGAAAACAAAGGAAAATGGGATAAGTGATCGCCACCTGTGACAGAGTAATTTTTGTGTTGTACATATTGGTGAGGGAGTCCGCTAGATTGTGTGCTTCATCTATAATAACGATGCTATTTTTCAAATTTAGACCAAGTGACTCGCGAGCTGATTTTAAGAGAAGAGATTGGTAGGGAAGGATCACAAGATTAGCTGCTGGAACTACACTCCGAGATCCATAGTAAGGACAGGTACCAATCTTCTTCCCAAGCTGCACAAGATCTTCCATGTCCAGGGCACCGCTCTGGCATACTTCATTTCTGAACTGTTTTTGTAGGTTTTGCTTATGCAGCATTGGACATCCAGATGATGCCTTGGTCCGACGAATTCTTCCTCCATCGCCCAGGATCTGCAAAGTACCATTACCACATCAGAGACCACCATGCGCCCAAAAAGTTGAAAAAATATATCACAATAAACTTAACCAGAGCAAACATCAGAGATGAAACTTATAGTAAATATACCATCAGAACAACCAAACAGTATGTTTCTCATACAGGACAGGAACCTTCATGGATTAGTAAATAGAAAAGCATTGCTAAATAGGCTTAAAAATTCAAGCAAACATAGAATGATCACCTTGATTTTGGAGCCCTTCTGATTCTTATTCTTCTGCAGCTCTAAACACCGCTCATTGATCCGCATTGGATTTCCTATCCTCAAAACATCTAGAGAGGAACCAAAAAGAAAACGGAGGATAGTGAGCCATCATACACAGATAAACAATTTTCAGAAAATACAAATACCTAGAGGGGAGTGATCCATTTGAAGACACCTCTAATAAGAGTCCACTTCTAGTGAGTCTTATCACCACCCAATTGATGCTAAACAGATGAGAAGTGGGTCTCTGATCAATCCCATCATCTAAAGTACAAAAGTAATCTACACGATCCAACAAATTCCTATCAACCAATCAATTTCATTTATCGCGAACTTTTACCAAGCTATGATGCACATATTCAGATACGGGTTAACGAAACAGACACAGGGCTCAGGGATACAACTTCGCACTATCAAAATCTAAGACATAGATATGGATTCGGCTATTCCATCCATGACATGAAATTTCATATTTCAGATTAAAACTTTTTATATGTAATGTTACTTTTCACCTATAATTCACCTGAACATTAAAAAAAAAAAAAAAAAAACTTTTGCATGCATTGACAAAGAAATACTTATCATCTGTCTATCAAGATTGAAATCAAACACGCCACACCGTACTCTACACACTGCCAGCTATAAAATCAAAGCTAGTGGTGCCCCCCCCAGGAAAATGACCAATTTCACCCAAATCAAACTTTCACTAATGATGTTTCGCAATGGAACATTCCTCTTGAACCAAACAACATGAATTTTATGTAATGCATCTAAAAGAAAGGAAGATACCTGAATTAATGCAAAAATTCTTCCTTGAGCCCAAACACACAACCTTCATCTCTGAAGCAAAAGTTGTTCTCTTCAACTCCTTCACAAACTGTGATAATTGCGAATGCGTTCTACTGCAAAAGTAAACCTTCAAAACCTCCTCCTCCTCTTGCTCCTCCTCTTCTTCCCTGTCATCGTCGCTAGAACTAAAACAACCATCTCCAGCCTTCCTCTTCAAATCTCCGCCATCAATCCCTTCATCTCCGCTATCATATTCTTCCGCCAGAAACTCCTCATCGTCATCCACTCCCTCCACATTCCTCTTCCTCTCCACTCTCTTTCTACTTTCCTCTGTTACCGGATTAGCACAATTCCCATCAGAGCATTTCTTATTACAACTTCCCAATCCAAACCCTAATTTCTTCATCTTCTTCGTTGTCTCTGCTCGGGAGAAATTCCGCATCCAATCCGGCTCGTCATCGTCCATAGCAGATTGATCTCTGGAATCTTTACCTGCGGCTTTCGGATTCGGAGAAGATTTCGATTTCTGATCGACGATCCATTGCAGAGCGCTGCATATGATGCTTAGGGTTTTGCCAGTTCCTGTGACATTTTTTTTTATGTGAATGTGTGAGGATCTTGGCCGTAGGATTAGAATCGGACGGTGAAGAAAGAGAGAGAGAGAGAGAATGGGGTATTGGGGTTGTATTTTACCTGTGGGGCTTTCGAGCATGGCGACTCCTCCTTTCTCTACAGCATGATATAAAGCGTTCATGAAATCGATCTGTATCGGGTACGGATCGAAAGGAAATGCCGGGAATTTGTGTATCGGGGGGGCTGGTGTCGGTTTCTGTTCCATTTCTTTCTTCTTTACTCGTTCTTCTCTTTCCCGCTGTTTTTGTTGCGTTCCCTTCCCAGTTCCCGGGTAGGAGTTCGAACTTCACAGCAAGATCTTCTCTTTTCCCGCCTTTTTTCAATTTTTTTTTTTTTATTTTTTTATTGGCTGGATTTGGATGGACATAGGATTTTGATTCGAGTCAATTTCAAGTTAGGTTCACATTTCAGTTGTGGCTAAGCCACCATTTTTCTTTCATTTATATATTACATAACAATCTTTATACATAAAATTTAACAATTTTTATACATAAAACTCTGCAAGTACAAGTGGTATTGAGCTCTAACACTCTCCTAGATTTACATGCTCAACTAGTGAATACACTTAAAAAATAAAAAATAAAATAACCTAACCAATTACAAATGGTCAATTTGCCCACAATCTCCACATTTTTAAAAATGACTAAAATGCCCTTCTTTAAAATTATTTTTTTAAACTCATCTTTCTATTGTGTCTTCCCCTCCCTCCCTCCCTCCCTCCCTCTTTTGTGTGGCTTGGTTTGGTGGCTCGTATTAGGTTGTGTATTTGTTTGATATAATTAAGTTTTTAGGAATTTTAAAACTTTTTGTTTCTATAGATGGTTAAAAATAAAAAGTTAAATTTGAATATCAAAAAATAACCATTAAATTATCTTTTTATTTTTTTATTAAAGATTGAGAAAAGGGGAAAAAGAGAAATGAGTTTAAATCAAAGTCCGATCTATGTGTCCCCAATTTTCTAATTTCTTGAAAGTTCCGATAAGTAAAGAGATTCGGATCCGAGTCCTTTTTCAGACCTGCGACCTAAATGGATCCAAGTCCGGTTTCACCTTGGTTTCGACCAATGGATCGGGGCCCCAACATATTACCTTAATTTTTAGAATTCATCCCAAAAGTTTTTTTTTTCCCCAAATTATTTTTTATCAAGACTCAAACCCGTCTCATATACAAAATTGGTTATGATTTTGGTTCCACCTTTTCATTAATTGTTCTACTTCCTAACGGTTTGAATTTCGGATCTGTTTCATATTCTCATTAATAAATTTAATTCCGAATTCACCCTAAATCCGGACTGAAAGTAACCCATTTACATCCCTCTATCATGCTCTTTATCATTTGACCCTTGTGCAGAAGCTAAAACGAAGTTGCTGAAAAGCTACTCTTATTTTTCGGATAAGTAGGTCTCATGAATTTAAAAAAAAAAAAAAAACCTTATATGGCATAGGATGTAATTTTCTATTCCCACGATTAATATCATTTGTTAAGAGCGTGCAGTCTGCCCAACCCTAACCCCACTTAACCCCAACTTGTCACATCAATGAGAAAACAAGGAAAGGAGAAAGAAATAGCCCTTCCCACTCGTCCTTCACACAGTTGACTCGGGCGCCTGCTTGATCTCATCCCTCACCTCGCCCATCCTCTCAATTCTCAGGTTAGTTCATTCTCTCTCTCTCTCTCTCTCATCCCTCTATTTCTCTCTCTGTTTTCTTCTCCTTCCCTCTCTTAGTTTATCATTTTTAACTTGACAAAAACCAAATTATAGGGATTCATTTTTGATGATGGTATATTAAGGGGTTTTCTCTTTAATGGAATATCTGTGTGTGCATTCGTTTTGTTTTTCCCATGTATATGTTGCCCAGTTGCTGATGATGTACTGTTGATCGGTCGATAGGAGCTTAGGCTCTTATGGGCTCGGCCTTCCCATATCTCATGCGCCCAGAGTGAAACCCATGTCAGTCTCGGTCTCACCTGTGTTTGTCCGGTAACACCCTAAATATTATTATAGTTATGAACACTGCCATAAATTTGTTTATTCCCACTTCAATTGAAATTGGAAATTCTTAGAATGCATTTGTAGTTCTAGAGTCAGGAGCATTTAACAATTTTGATGAGATTTGGAGTTTATCTTCTTCGAATGAAGAATTCACGAGAGACCAACAAAAATCTAATTTTCTCAAAAAGGGTGATTCAGGCTTATCAAAGAGATCCCAAGGGCCCTTTTGTTTGCCTGAAATTTGTTGTATTAGGAATTCACGGTAGAATGGGTACCAACAAAGATCATTAAAGAGGTGGGTGCGAATGATACTAGGAGGAGATGTAGACGGGAATTTCGATTTCCTAGAATTTGATTTCTTAACTGATGATGGGTCTTAATTTTTCATATATCATCATTAATTCATTTTATATCAAAGGTGTTTTAAATTTTTTTAGCTAATCATTTCTACTTGAACTTCAAGGTGTGTGAGTAGAAATAATATAAATATTTTTCAATACTCCCCCTTTGCGTGGAGTCCAATATTCAACAATGGAAGATTATTTAATGACAATTTATGAATTTTCACTAATGTTTCTTCAATTTTAACCACTAATATTTTTTAAAATTTCTAAGAATTTAACTCGAACCTTAATTTATTTACTAACCCAAGGCCTTTGGCAATTGGCAGATCTCACTGTTCTCAATCAGAATAGGATGGAGAAGGAAGGAAGGAAAATCCAGCCAAGGCCAAAGGAGGACTTGTTCATGAATTTTGCTGTCTGGGGACTGATCTTGTTGACTTTCGTTACAATGAGTTTGAATATTATCATGTTGCGTCATATAATGAACCCCTGGCGTTATCAGAGTACTGTCCTCCACAAATTGGTGAGACGATGGTGATCATTGTTGGGCCTAACCTATTTTTGTTATGTGAAAATTTTTTAGTCCTAACAAATTACAATATGAATCTCTTGGTGTGTTAGGAACTACTAGAAGTAGGTGATGAGATGGAAGAGGGTGGAGTCTTGGATTGGAATGAAATACCAGCCAAAATGACACGGTCAAGAAAGAAGAAATTGCAGAGGTCACTGGGATCTTAGATCTCCAGTATATCAAAACAAAATTTGCTAAGTTTCTTAATGAGTTGGGTGCATGGATCAAAAACATTGTCTAAGAAAGTCTCTTTTTATCTGACGGATACGTAAATCAGAAAAATGTACTAAGTTTTATGTTAACGGCATTATGTGTAATTTTAGCGTCGGTGTGCAAAGGCTCAATGGGGGCCATAAGTATTGTCTTTTCATGCGGACTCCTCCTCCCTTTATTTGGTGTGTACAATTTTCTTTCGGTGGTTACTTGTTTGAAGTTATTTATTTATGTAAATGATGATACGCATGTGTAATACTTAATGATGATCATGTTTTTCTTTCATTCATCAATGCATCATATGCAAAAATGAGATGTGAAAATAGTTGGTAAATGAGACCATTTAAAGTAAACCTTTTACATGGCTAAGGAGGTGCTAAACCGGTACATATCTAAATGGGGAGAAGGCGCTAATACACTTGCAATAGTGCAATTATCCGGTGCAAGTTGAGGGAGGGGTCGAATCCTTTTAACTACGTTTTTTGGTTTGTTATTTGGCAGTTTTATAGACTCCAAATTGTTATCTAAGCCATTTATATTCTTTATGGGTCTAATAAACCCCAAGACATTTCATTTCATTTATGAGGCCTTCAAAACATGTTGAGAAATTTGTAAACAGTATCGTGAATTCTCCAACCTATACGTCAGTTTTTACATTTTCGTGGGTTTCCAATTCATGATCCGAACCGTTCAACATTCTAATGATAAGCATCTATACATTTATTTTAATATCTTGAATTTTCATAGATTTTTATAAATTTGTGAAAAAATCCATACACATCTAAAACTAATGAATGTACTCATTTACTCAAGTGAAATTAGTACATCAAAACAAACATGGTAATGTGCTTTGCATGTGAAAAGTTGGTGAAGAAATAAGGCGCGCATGTGCAAATGCGATGGGACAATATGTCATACCATGTCCTAAAAACCTCAACATGGTAAATTCTTGTTAGAAATCTTCATTGGGGATTTCGGTTTAGGTCCCGATTTCATCTTCTCATTAACGATTATGATTCTGGAATCGAAAAACTGATTTTGAACCGGTTCCATTCTATCTTCTTGTTAATGGTTCTGATGACGTAGACCGAAGTCCGAAACCGACCCATTTACACCCCTAAATCTACCTCTAGGTGATGCCCTCTGCTCATTCGTCACTTGACCCTTATGCAAAGAAACATGTGCCCGTTTGGTAATTTTATATGTAAAATAAAGTGTTGTAAAGCATCAAATCAAGAGAGAATAAAATATAATAGGGTAATGATGATATTTTATTTTTATTTATTAGGTATGAAATCTTTTTTACCTTTTGTATAGAAAAATAGAGTTTTTTTTGTCTTTTGGTGGAAAAAGGAGGTTGCTATTTGACTTAGTTTGAAAAGGATGGGAAAATTTTTAAATTAAAGTATTATTAATGTGACACATTATCTAAAAAAATGGAGTCTTTACATGAATTTTACTGATCTAGTAAAGTCTCAAGGGCCGTAAACGAAATGGTTGTAAAGCTAATCTTATCATTGGGATAAGTAGGTCTTATATGGCAAAGGATGTAATTCTCTTTTCCCACTTAATATCATGTGCCAAGGGTCGTCGGTCTTATATGGCAAAGGATGTAATTCTCTATTCCCACTTAATATCATGTGCCAAGGGTCGGCGGTCTACACCTAACCCCTAACCCCACCTTGTCAGATCAAGGAGCATACAAGGAAAGGGGAAAGAAAGAAACTTCTTCTTAGTGACTCTCCTTCTTACACGGTATAGACAATTCAAATCATTTTTGATTGCGAAGAAAAAACATGTCTATTTAAGCTGTATCTCGATCAACCCATCTCTTACATCTATATGCACTCATCCTTCACACAGTTGACTTGGGACTGACTGGTCACCTGCTTGATCTCTTTCCTCATCTCGCCCCATCTTCACAACTCTCAGGTTAGCTCAACCTCTCTCCCTCTTCCCTCACTTTTTTATGATTATCTCTCGGTTTTCTCCTCTTTCCCTCTCTTACTTTATCATCTTTTTTAACTCTACAGAAAGTACCAAATTGTAGGGCTTCAGTTTTGAATTTCTAGAATTAGGAGCTAGCTTTAACAAATATGACTAGATTTGAAATTATATATCTTCTTCAAATGAAGAATTCATGAGAGACATACAGAAACCTGAGATCCTCAAAAAGGGTGATGATTCTGCCTATCAAAGAGGTCTCAATGGCCCTTTTGTTTGCCTGAAATTTGTTATATTAATTAGGAATTCATGCTAGAATTTAACCCAAAACCTTTATTTATTTACTAACCTAAGGCCTTTGGCAGATCTCACTGTTCTCAATCAGAGTAGGATGGAGAAGGAAGGAACCAAAATCCAGCCAAGGCCAAAGGAGAAGGACTTGTTATTGAATTTTGCTGTCTGGGGACTGTTCATGTGGGCTTTCGTTACAATGAGTTTGAACATTATCATGTCGCATGATTTCACGTTCGCAGGGCGTTCAATCATATTCACACGTTCAGATGTCATAACGGAATACCTTTATGAGACAACCAGCCCTGAGATACTGGTAAGATGAAGTTTATATATGCTACTACTGATGGTGATTACATGATCATAGTTGGGCCTAACCTACTTTTGTAATTATGTGATAAATTTTGAGTCCTAACAAATTAACAACATGAATGTTTTGGTGTGTTAGGAACCAATAAAAGTAGGTGATGAGACTCGTGAGATGGAAGAGGCTGAAGTCTTGGATTGGAATGAAAATGAAGTACCAGCCAAAATGACACGATCAAGAAAGATGGTGTTGCAGAGATCACCAGGATCTGAGATCGCTGGCATATCAAAACGCAATGGCTGAGTCTCTTTTCTATCACAGCCATCCGTTGATTGTGGTGTTGGAAAGAGTTGGGTGCATGGTTTAAAACAAAAATTGTCTAGGAAAGTGTCTCTTTTTGTTTGAAGGACATGTAATAAATCAGAAAAATGTTATAAGGTTTATATTAACCGCATTATGTGTAATTTTAGCGTTGGTGTGTAGGGGCTCAAAGGGGACCTACATAAGTATCTCTTTTCATATGGACTTATTCTTCTTTTTTTCTTTTTGGTGTGTACAATCTTCTTCTTGTGGTTATTTGTTTGCACTTATTTATATATATGTAGCCATGTTTTTTTTTTTTTTTTTTTGTGTGTGTGTGTGTTTGTACAATCTTCTATTATGATGATCATGGTTTTTTTACACTCATTGATGCATAGATGCAAAAATGAGATGTGGAAAACAATTGATAAATGAGATCATTTTAAGCAAACCATTTACATGCCCAAGGAGGTGCTAAACGGTTACATATCTAAGTGGGGAGAAAAAGCCAATACACTTATAATAGAGCATTTACCCGATGCAACTTAAGGGAGGGATCGAATCCTTTTTAGCTACATTTTTCTTTTTCTTTTTTTTTTTTTTTTTTGTTCTTTTGCACTTTTATAAGCCACAAATTGTTATCTGAGCCATTTATATTCTTTATGGGTTCAATAAACCTCAAGACATTTTATTTCATTTCTTAGACCTTCAAACATGTTGAGAATTGTGTGAAAAGTGTCACAAATTGTCCGACCTATAAGTCTAATTTTTTGAACTTTTGTGAGTTCCTAATTCATGAACCAAACCGTTCAATATCATCATATTAATAATAAGCATCAATACATTTAGTTTAATATCTTGAGTTTTCATAGATTTTAATAAATTTTTGAAAAATTCCAAACCCATCAAAACTAAGGAATGTCAAGTGAAATTAGTACGTCCGAACAAGTATGGTAATGTGTTTTGCATATGAAATGGTTACACATGAATGCTTTATATATGTAAAATCCATCTTCATATTTGATATTTTGTAAAAGGCAAACATCCTTTAAGGAAAACTGCCATTTTGATTGACTTCCATTTCTGGAAAATCAATGGAAAAGCATTTTGTATGTGGGGTTTAGGATAAGAGCATTCTCCGGGAAAGTATAAATCCACATACATTTGTTTAGCTAACTTTACACAAATGCGCATGGCTAGGAGCTTTCTCAAGAAATTGTTTCATCTGTCCCTAATAAGATCGATCCATTGGATGGTTATACAGAGGAAAACCTCTACTTTGAATACAGCCACAAAAACATCTTGGCAATGAGGAAGATGTTTTGGGAAACCTTTTGGCGGCAAAGATCACCAGCCTCTTGGCATTAAACAAAGATATGTAAGGACTCAAACATTGTTTTCATTTGTCATGAATTTGCAAATAACGATAAAGGGCTCCCTCTGATGAGTGGGTCCACCTGGGGCCCCACTTGGGGTTGAGTCATCCACACACACACAACCCTAGCTACATGTATATCACGACGAAGGCTCAAATCATCATCATAACCACTTGATCGTGGTTGACACATTCTCATAAGTGCAAGTTGATCTAATAATAGTCATGTCCATTCAAATGGATGGGTGCAAAACTCAAGACCAATGACTATTAGGGGGTCCTTGTTTTATGGTCCACTCAGATGGATCATAAGTTGGGCCCTACTAAGTGATTTTGTCCTTAGTGCTCGATAGAGGGAATTCCAATGATGAAATACACATAAAATAAGTACTTATGCCGCACGCTTCCAAATGCAAGTGATAGGTTTGAGGGGTGAAAGTGGAAGATAATGTAGAGAAGAATATGATCTAGGGCAAAGGCCATCAATTCTCTAACAAGCAATAAGCCACTGGTTTCTTTACTGAAACTCATGGAATTTCTTTTTATAGAATTTTTGAATTTTCTTACATGTGGAATGGATTTCCAAAGGTTAGTTGAGACCTTAGAGTTTCTCCAACAACACGGTCAATTGCCACATATCCACCCCAAAGGCTAAAATTGGCATGCAACATGTCTCCAACTGCCACATTATATATAACTTGGTATTTGGCATAAACGATGAACATGTTAAATTTAAAGTAAGGAAAATGCACATGCCTTTTTTTATTTTGAATTATGTCATGCAATGGGGGCCCACAAAAATACAGAAATGCACAAACTTTTTTTTTCATTCATAATGCGGGACACATAAAAAGACAAAAATATAATTAAAAAAATAAATTTAGCATACAAGGTGCAGTTCATACTTTGGAGATACCAAATTCTAAAATTTTAAATTGGCACCTAAGCTTTCAAATGAAAGTTGACATCTCCACGGTAACATATTAATTAGAGATCCTCTTATGTGGCTGAAATTTTGAGCAAGAAAACAAGGAATCTTACCTGTAAGATCAAGGAGAAAACAAGGAAAGGGGAAAGAAACTTCTTCTGACTATGAAAGGAGCCCGTCTTACACGGTCTAGACAATCATTCATTGCCAAGAGAAAAATGTCTACCCTCAGTACGCTCTCCCTCAATCAACCCATCTCTTACATATGCATTCATCCTCCACACAGTTGACTTGGGCACCTGCTTGATCTCTTTCCTCATCTCGCCCCATCTTCTCAGCTCTCAGGTTCGCTCAATCTCTCCCCCTCTTCCCTCTCTTTTATCTCTCGGTTTTCTCCTCTTTCCCTCTTACTTTGTCTTCTTTTTGAACTCTACAGAAAGTACCAAATTGTAGGGCTTCAATTTTGAATTTCTAGAATAAGGAGCTTTAACAAATTTGACTAGATTTGAAATTATCTTCTTCAAATGAAGAAGAATTCATGAGAGACATACAGAAACCTGAGATCCTCAAAAAGGTTGATGATTCTGCTTATCAAAGAGGTCTCAAGGGCCCTTTTGTTTGCCTGAAATTTGTTATATTAATTAGGAATTCATGCTAGAATTCGACTCAAACCTTTATTTATTTACTAACCTAAGGCCTTTGGCAGATCTTACTGTTCTCAATCAAACTAGGATGGAGATGGAAGGAACCAAAATCCAGTTAAGGCCAAGGGAGAAGGACATGCACATGAATCTCGCTGTCTGGGGACTGATCGTGCTGGCTTTCGTTACAATGAGTTTGAAGATTATCATGTTGCATCATTTAACGTTCCCCTCGCGTTCCATCATATTGGCGCGCTCAGATGTCAGTAGGCACTATTATGAGACAACCAGCTCTGAGATATTGGTAAGATGAAGTTTCTATATGCTACTACTGATGGTGATTTCGTGATCATATATATATATATATATATATATATATATATATATATATATATATCA
This sequence comes from Camphora micrantha, assembly GCA_003546025.1. Taxonomy (NCBI): domain Eukaryota; kingdom Viridiplantae; phylum Streptophyta; class Magnoliopsida; order Laurales; family Lauraceae; genus Camphora; species Camphora micrantha. The sequence continues at coordinate 64,146,157 of QPKB01000002.1, forward strand.
GCCGTGCTACAGAGTCTGGATTTTGTCTCGGGCTCTAGCACAGCTCCCATCCAACGGCTCCCATAGGAGCTGTGTCAGAGCGCAGGACAAAAATCCCAAGCTCTATAGACTTTTTGTGTATATATATATATATATATATATATAGTTGGGCCTAACCTTCTTTTGTTATGTGAACAATTTTTTAGTCCTAGCAAATAGCAATATGAACCTCTTGGTGTGTTAGGAACTAGAAGTAGGTGATGATCAGGAGGAAGAGACTGGAGTCATGGATTGGAATGAAGTACCAGCCAAAATGATATGGTCAAGAAAGATGATGAAGCAGAAGTCACTAGAGCCTGAAGTCAATAGAGTCTGAGATCACTAGTATATCAAAACGCAAAGGCTAAGTTTCATGATCATTGTGATGCTGGACTTGGCCAAAGTTAATGAGTTGGGTGAACCGATCAAAAACTGTGTCTAGGAAAGTGTCTCTTTTTATTTGACGGATATATATATATATATATATCAGGAAAATGTTACAAGGTTTATATTAACTGCATTATGTGTAATTTTAGCGTTGGTGTGTAGAGCCTCAAATGGGCCCATAAGAGCCTCAATGGCTACTTTGTTAATTTCAAATGCACATGGCATGAAGATTGAGAAAATCTTGAGAACTAATTAGGAAATGTTTGTGGAATGTGTTTTTTTTCACGAACAAGAAAAAGAAAACCGATCATTTTCCTGCGGACTTCGTCTTCTTTTATTTGGCATGTACAATTTTCTTTCAAGGGGTTATTTGCTTGCACTTATCTTACATATGTAAATAATGCGCATGTATAACACTTAATGATGATCGTGTTTTTTTACATTCATTTATGCATTCCGTACAAAAATAGTGGGTAAATGAGACCATTTTAAGTGAAACATTTACATACCTAAGGAGGTGCTAAATGGTTACATATCTAAACGAGTAGAAGGCACCAATATATACACTCACAATAGGGCATTTATCCAATGCTGGTTGAGGGAGGGATCAAATCCTTTTAACTGTATTTTATTTTTTTGCACTTTTTGCCGGCCGGCTCTAAATTGTTATTTGTGTCATTCATATTCTTTATGGTTATAATAAACCCTAAGACATTTAGTTTCATATTTAAGATCTTTAAATATATTGAGAAATTTGTAAAAAGTGTCCCAAAGTTTCCAATCTATAAGTCTGATTTTCTGCTCTCTTATTGGTTCCTAGTTTATGATCCTAACCGTCGTACGTTTAATATTCTCATTTAATGTTAAGAATCGAGATATTTAGTTTCATGTCTTAAATCTTTATAGTTTTTGAGAATCTTGTAAAAATATTGTCAAAAGAAAAAAAAAAAAAAAAAAGCCTTGTTTAAAACTGTTGGATAAACTCATTTACTCAATTAAAATTGGTACTTCCAAACAAACATACATATTGCAATATGTTTTTCGTACGAAAAAGTTACATATATATAAAACCTTTATATGTGTAAAGCCCATCTTCATATCCCACATGTAAAAGGCAAGCATCCTCTAAGGAAAGTTGCCATTTTGGCTTCCATTTTCGACAAATCCATGGAAAAGCATTTTTTGATGAGGGTATTAGTATAAGAGGAGCATTATCTGGAAACATTAGTCCACCTACCGTTTTGCTAAACATATGCAAACATGCTTGGTTAGGAGTTTTCTCAAAAATTGTTTCATTAGCGGTATACTATTGGACTAGCAACAAAGGCCCCGGCTTAAATGAAAATATTTTAAAATTTAAGAATTATTTTGTAATATTGTTAAGATAAAATAAATATAAATAAGTTTTTTTATTATCTTTGAATATTAAAAAATTTTCTATGTATAAAAATTAATTTAAAATGAAGTAAATTTACATAACACGACGACCCCTTGAATTTAAAGGCATTGACTATTACGACCATCTCATTTACGGATATATTATATATATACACGTCCAAATCATCTATCCATAAAATAAGTCCTACTATTTTTAAATAAAATAAAATAAAATGTCCCACCATTTAAGGATCATGTGAGGGGAAGAACAAAATAATAAACAATTATAAATAATATACTCTAGCACTACAACTATAAGTATGTATACTTATGGTCAGCATCCATTAAATACAAAATTTTGGATTAAAAATTAAAATACATAAAGCAATAGGAAGGTCTGGATCGGACACAGAATCAAATATAATTTAAAAAAAAAAAAATTAATCCACTTGAGGAAGAAAAACTAAAACCTCACCATTATGATTAAATCAAATGAAAGTCAACTGCTAGAAAGTTGTAGTCATCAATAAGATGACAAATCATCTCCCTAGCATGACTATAAAAAATACAAGAAATGTGTGTATTGCAAGAAAAGCAAAAAAAATAAAAAATGCAAGAAAGGATGGCCTATCTCCATGGTGATCTAACTGCAGGGAATACAAGAAAGAAAAAATGTAAGTATTTTTTTTATAATAAAAATGCAAGCATTAGAAACTAATGAGTCAATAAAATGGGGCATGAGAAGGAGAGATGGAGATGATGAGGAGAGAAAGGATGGATCAAGCAAGGGAAAGAAGATAAGGGAAGTAGGGAGCTACATCTCGATGTGCAATACCTTGAGACAGGGTTGGATATACAATACCATGAGATACATTTGAAATACAGTTGGATATGACTATATTTGAATTACACATTCCATATTGGACTGTTTGAAATTTCAAAGCGAGGAAAGGATTTGTACATGAGATTGTGATTTTCATATGACTCTATATAAAATAAATTCAAAAGTGTGGCCACAATGAACCTACAATCAAGATCTCTCTAGTTCCCAGTGGGTCCTGGATAGCAACAGTAGGGCCCACAAAACATATTTAACATGGACCCATTGATGATTGAAAATATAAAGAAAAGAAAACAAACCGAATGGATCTACATCTACTAAAAAGAACCAAAAGAAAGGGATAAAAAAATTAACATGTTTGATCCATCAGTGTGGGCCACCCTTGAAATATTTTTAATGTGTAGGACCCACTGATGGCTTTGCATCTAAAAAAGAAAAAAGGGAAGATAAGAAAAAAGGAAATGGAAATCAAATGATTTCATCCTCAATGGGCCACACATGACATCTGGATTTATGGTGATGGAACAGTTGGCCCCCACAGATGATTGATAGTATAAGAAAAAAAATTTAAAAAGAAGGGGGCAAAAAGGTGTAAGAAAAGAAAAAAAACATAAAAGATGTACATTGCATGAGATGAGTGTACATGGATATAGATATGAGTCATCATAGTATGTTTCTAATAGTTCTAACTCATGCACACACAAATCACATTCTAACAATTATCAAAGATATTAAGCTTGTGTATGATACGAACCCAATCTGAGTGCCCACTACCGATACATTTTGACCCATAAAACTAATATCTATATAGAATCCATGAGTAGGTCCCACTGCATAAATAAGTTTAATATGGGGGGCCCACTAATTGATTTACATCCATTAAGAAACAGGATAACGGCCAACAGGCTTGCCTCCCTCCATCAATGGGGCCCACTCTTAAAAAAAAAGGGGGTTAAGAGAATGCCATTGGGATTTCATCCAATACTGGAGTCCAATCTTGAAATATATTTAATATGAATCGGTGCCTACTACTGGATCCATCCATTTAGGGAAAAAACTGAAAGGAGAGTAAATGAGCAACAGTTTGGATTTCATTCATCAGTAGGGTTCACAAAACATATTTAACATAGGACCCATTAATGATTGAAAATCTAAGGAAAAGAAAACAAACCGATTGTAAAGATTTGCTTATAATTTGAATAATGACAAGAAATCGGACTCAAATTCAAACATTCGTAAAAATCTCTTGTGAGCGATGTTTTTTGAGAGAGTATAGCCCAAAGTGAGGCGGCACTTTAAAACAGTGTGGGTTTTTTGTGCATATTTCTTTAAAAGGAGAACTCATTCATGCTGACGCGACACCCTTCACAGCTCACCTCCCCTATTACTTTAATATATATCTTATATAATGGTTACACAAAGGAAAACCTTTATTTTGAGTATAACCACAAAAACACTTCAACAATAAGGAAGAAGTTTAGGGAAACCATTGGCACCAAAGATCACCAACTTCTTTGCATTAAACATTAAAGATGTAAGGGCTCTAGAATTGTTTTCATTTGCCATTAATTTGTAAATAATGATAAAGGGACACTATCTACTGTCGTTTTTATTGGCCTCACTTGGGGGCGGGAGTCGGGATTGATCCCCTACCCCGTACCCCACTTGCCTCTTAATCGTAATGGAGGCTCAAATTAACATCCTAACCACTTGGCAAATAGTTGACAAATCTTCACCTTAAAAAATGAGAGCAAGTCAATCCAATAACTAGTCCGTTTGAATCAGTGCAAGACTTAAGATCTATGACTATTGGGGGGGTCTTATTTCATGGTCCACTCGGATGGATCATAAATTGGGCACTACTAGATGTTATGGCATGTGGTGCTCACCTTGTCGTGAGCACCGGTGCCTGGAGGAGGGAATTGGAATGATAAAATACTTATGTCACACTTACAAATTGGGGGGGTGAAGGTGGACGATAATATAAAAAGAATTATGGCTTAAAGCGAAGACCATCAAATGTGGTGGAAGTTAATTTCAATAGAGAGGATAAAAAAGGAACGGTTTGCCATAAAGAATGAGAATTTTGAACCATCTTGCATATGGAGAGTTGGAATGATAAAACTTCTTTTCATGCTTTTACCCAAGAATTTAGTCCATGGTCTGACCTTTTCATCACCAAAAGTTACATGCATTCAAGTGTATCACACAAGAAAATTATGAGAGGTACATCTCATAGAAGATTGATTCTCCGTGTATGTATATATATATATATATATAAATTTATGATATCACGTGAAATGTGCTTAATAAATTTATGAGGATTTTATCAAAGAAAATCCTCTTAGACTTAGTGGAGACCAAAAAGGGCCCACAATATATTTATCCACCATAGTGATCTTAGGGACCCTTTTTAATTATCTTTTTAATATAATCTTGAGCAGGGATATCCTCTCACACGTGTTCTTTAAAAACCCGCCAAAACCCCTTTTCCCTCTTTTCTTCTTCTTCCTCCTCTTTTCTCCTCCTGAAGCATCCCTCCTTTCTTCTTCTTCCTTCTCTTTTCTCTACCATGAGCTTCCTTATTTTCTTCTTCCTCCTCTCTCCTTCTCGGGCTGTTTTCTTCTTTCTCATCTATCTTCCTTCACAAGCTTCCTTCTCCCTATTCTTTTATCCTCCACGAGCTTTCTTCTTCTTCCTCATCGCCAACTCTCTCCTCCCATCAATACTTGACTCGACTTTCCATAGCTCCCATCATTTTCTAATAAGAAGCATTATGGAGATGTCTATCTTCATTTTTTATTAGAAAAATATTTTGCATTTTTGAAGGAAAAAAAAAAGATCTTGCAAGAAAATGAAGGCTCATTTCCTACTTGAGTGGATTGTCTTTCCGTGTGTGTGCGGGCTGGGTCCCAGCCCCCTTGGCTGGGTTAACAAAACAAAAATAATTGTGAAAATTGACTTGTTGTTTCTTAAGACATAGGATTTACCATGGGATGTTACTTGTTGGAGTTTGTAGAATTGTCGATAGATTTGTTGTCATTTGTAATTTTATTATTGGGTCTTGATGATTCAAAAAAGTGCCTAATTTCAAATCCTTAATCTCTAAATCCTTTTTTTCAAATCCTAAATCCCCAAGTCCTTATCCAAACCTTGATCTCATTTTGAAACTAGTTCTAACTTATCTTCAATTGAAAAAAATAAATAAGTATATCATTCAGCTTATAACAATGCATCAAGTCTGCTGCCTCCAGTATTATGCATAAAATATATCTAAAAAAAGTTTGTTTTGATGTACAGTTTGAAACATCAAAAACTCATATGTCGGGTCCTAAGTCCGCAAGTCAGGTCTATACCCGATATCAATTGGAACCTAGATTGGGTTTTGAATCCGGACTTGTTTATAAATCAAAACCTAAAATAGGTTTTAAGCCCCTTTTTCCGGATTAAGATTTTTTGACAATATGAGAATCGGATACACATTTGCAACCCTACTTAGCAGTCGGGATTAAACATTGTTCGGAAGTGGTTATGTGTCCAGATCCATTCATGTGGTTATGGGTCCAAATCCATTCAAAATGAACCCGTTCCGAACCCGCCGACTTACACCTTCGGGAACCCTAAAAACACCGCCCTCCTCGCAATATATATAAGCTAAGGCTTGCAAATGAGAGACGTCCGCCAAACCTTCCGAAGCAGCTAGGGTTTCTGCAACTGCGGAGATGGTAAGCTCTCTCTACACTCCTCTGCTTTCTCCGTCCATCGCGAAATCTCCATCGTCTCTATCTGTCTAAAACCCTAGATTGATTTGTATGGTGGAAACAGGGAAAAGGAACAGGAAGCTTCGGAAAGAGAAGGAACAAAACCCACACTCTCTGCATCCGCTGTGGCCGCCGCAGCTTCCATCTTCAGAAGAGCAGATGCGCCGCCTGTGGTTATCCTGCTGCCAGGATCCGCAAATGTAAGCCGTCAGATCTATCTCTCCTCTCTCTCTCTCTTCTTTTCTCAGATCTGATTTTCATTTTTTTTCTGTCGTGGTTTGATTTGGGTTTCAGATAACTGGAGTGTGAAGGCTATCCGAAGGAAGACGACCGGAACAGGAAGGATGCGTTACCTCCGTCACTTGCCTCGCCGATTCAAGAGCAATTTCAGAGAAGGTACATGAAAATGTCACCGATATCTGTATTTGTTAGTTATTTTCTCTCTTTTCGGTTGGTTTGCTTCATTTGGATTGGCTTTGATTTCAATTTCAGGCACTGAAGCAGCTCCGAGGAAGAAGGCCGCCGCTGCTGCGGCATTTTAGATTATATGAAAGAGTAACTTCGGAAGTAGTTTTCGTTATCTATTACTTGCTTATTTGTAACGGATTCTAGAAGTGAAGATTTTGTGATTTTCGGTTTCTTCTTTGAACAATTGATTCAGATGAATGACATGTTTGGATTCCTTTCCTTTTAGTTTACTTGCTTCAACGTATTTTAATATTGTTGGGGATTTAAGATCAAGATGCAGAAGGGTCCATGCAGTGCATATTAGTATATTACAAGTTGCACGTTCACTGTGTCTTTATCCATAGCAGATTATCATTCAATTATTGCAAATTAAATCAGTGATATTGATCGGTAGCATGACTCGAACAGGCAGCTTCCAATTGTGCTATAGGCTTTTGTTGCGTGCTAGATGATCTTTAAGTGCTATTTTCTCTATTGATTATCAAACAGTTCTGAGTTTTTTCAAACCATCTTTAGAGCCTGTTTGGTTCAGGGGTCCTTTTGCTGTTTTTTTGGCTCTTTCCCATGCCATGTTGTGTGGTCCATATGAAAGGAAAGGAGTGATAGAATGGTAGAATTTTCAATGCTACTGATATCATTACTGTGGTGAGGTTAAGGGTGGGGAAGTGGGGCCATTTCAGGGTAGGAGTTTCAGGTCTTCAGCCTTTCAGTTAACTCATATTCAATGCATTTGGGAGGGTTGTACAGCTTGTTAGAATGAGAAGACGCAGCTATGAAGTCATTTTGGTCTTTGACTCATTGGGGCTCACTTAAATTCAATGTGAATGGAGCTGCTAGGGGTAGATTGGGTTCTGTAGCGATTAGCAATGTCTTTTGAGATGTTAGTGGAGAGGAGCTCCTAGCCTTCTTCAGGATTCTTGCTAGGGATGCCGATTCTACAAATGTGATCAAATGGCTTTCATCTGATGGTGGTGGTTGTTGGAGGTTCTAGTTCTCATTCTCAGTGAAATTATAGTTTTTAATATACAGTTAGGGATTTGGAGTTACCTTACTGTAGCAGTCCCTTTGTTTGAGCAGTTGATTTTGCATTGGTTTTTATGTTGTTTCTTAGTTGTTGTGCTTTTTAGTTCTGTAGGGATAGTGCTCCTATGCCCTTATGTATATAATTCTTTTTTATTATATGCATCTTCTTCCTGTTGAAAAAGATTCACCTCTTTGGCCAAAATCTCAAGTAGAAAAATCTCAATGATAATATCATTTTTTATTGGGATTTTTTTAGCCGATGAGGACATGGATGGATGTGGTAACGATAGATATGAAGTGCACCTTATTCCAGGATTTGCCTCAAGATAAATTGGAATGAGGAAATTGAATTCATGTTGCCAACTCCAACCTAGTTGGGACAAGGTTTAGATTTAGTTTGAAGGGAGGGTCTGCATGTGAAAAAGATTTTTTAAGGTTTCACTGATTCTCCTCTACCACCAAAAAAGGGTTAACATGTTTTTTTTTTTTTTTTCCTGCTTCTGGTTTTCCTCTTATCTTATCTACCTCTCGAATTTGTGGCTGTGCAATATTTTTCCTGTTAACAATTCTTCATATCCTTTAGTTACTTATAAACAGAGGATCATCTGGTCTCCTTGTGGTGCGTTCAAAACTAATCTTTACCATTCTATGGCTGGGACCATGTGAGCTTTAAGCTTGATTTGTGACCAAGTCATTTCCAGTCAGCCTGTTAATGCTAGAGGTGTGGAGTGGGACTTATTCATCCTCTGCTACTGAGATCTTCTCTTTGATATGAATACAATGATAGCGTTGCATCTGCAGGACTCGGCATTTTTTTTAGTCATGTTGCATTTCCTTCATTAGCATTGCCTTCATCATTGATGAAAGTTTTAAGTATATAGAACATGGATAAGTCAACATTGATTCATGAAATGCGCATGTATTCACAACCCATTCATTGGTATTGGAATGCTGCTTTTGATTGCGATTTGATTGACTTGTTTTTGGATATAGTTTTGATATTTCCTAAAATAATAAACAAATAAACAGTCCTAAGCTGTAATTCAGCTGGTCCGAACATGGGTGCATCATGCATGAGTGCGAATGTGAGTTGAAATGCGAACTATGAGAAGATAGTGGATGATTTGGATGTATGATAGCCTTCACTTGGCTTGTTGGTGTTCAACTGAACATGTGCACATTCTTCTGAACATGGAATGACACCCTGATAATCTTATATGGGGAATAGTCAGCTTTGATGGTTATGGGTAATATTCAGCTTTGCTGATTTTTGTTCAGTATACTGATTATATGATGATAAGACTACAGCAACTTCAGTATTAAATATTCACTATATAAATAGTGGTTGAATACAAGAATTCAATATAGTCTTTTTCTAGAATAAAATTGAAGTGCTGGTTGGTGCTGGTTGACATTTTTCTCAGAAATGCCAATGCTCGGAAATTCCAGCAACTATTTTAGGGTTTGCTTGATACTTGGTTTTAAAAGCCAAAATAGAAGTTAATTTAATTATTATATTTTTAAAAGTCTTCAAAAAGTAAAACTCCAAAAATCTGATAGAATCTCCTTCCAAGAATTCATATGAAAGGATCAAACATTCTATACGTGAGTCTAGAGATTCTCACGAAGAGATTCCAAGAATTTGACCTCGGTAGTATGCAGATAAGGAGAGTTAGATTGCTATCCAAAGTCCCCTTTTTTTTTAATTGTAATGGGCGCTTATCTTTTTAATTAGGATCTGATAAGATAATTTTAGAAAAGAAGAAGAAGAATAGAGAGATATTTGGGAAATTTCTTGTCTGCCTAATTTCATAACATCCAGAATGCTTAAATAGCTGAGTACAAAAATCAAAATAACAACTAGCAAACTAAGGAACCTCCTCCTTGCTTTCAGCAACAACTCTTGACCAAGTCAAGTACTGAACTTGGTCTAAATCCTGTTTCATTGCAACACGACTATATGACTGCCAGTACGTATCAATCCATCCGCCCCAAATCATTCTTGTCCGCAAGAATGAACTGAGGAAAAGACTTCGCAAATCTCCACTTGCTCTCCCAGGTAGCTCCCTCCGAAGGACAATCCTTCCATTTGACTAAAATTTCCTCCTTAGGGCGATATTTGCCCTTGTGCACAATCCTGCTGGCCAAAATTGCTTCTGGTTGATTGCTCACCTCCATAGGAATGTCAATGATGGGTTCTTGAATAGGTAGTGATGGTTCCGGGCCAAAATGCCGTTTGAGCAAACTCACATGAAAGACATTATGAATTTGGGAACCAAGGGGCAGTTCAAGTTTGTAAGCAACCTTGCCTATACGTGCCATTATTCGGAAGGGCCCTTGGAACTTTGGGGCTAGCTTCAAAAAAGGACGACGAGCCACTGATTTTTGCCGGTACGGCTGAAGCTTCAAATAAACCCAGTCGCCTATTGTAAATTCAAGTTCACGACGGTGGTTATTTATATTCTGTTACCATTTCAAACTGAGTCACATGGGAAGGCAGCGCCCTTGCATAATCAAAGCTTTGAAGAACATACTGAAAACCCTCTGGACTGATCATAAAACCAAATATTGTGTCTTTTCAATCCTTGAAAATAACACCATTTTTTTGAATGGTAACACGAATTTAACCTGGGTTGGGACCTAATATCTGATTGAGTGATTGGACACATTCCAAAGAGACACCTGTGAGTCCAATACGAGATCCATGGTCTAAGGCACAAGTGAAGAGACCAAATTATACTTAGAGTTGATTATGTTTTAATGGGATAATATAATCATAATAAAAATAAAAATAATATTATATATATTTTTTGGATTACTATTATAAGTTTATAAATATTGACCGGGCTAGAGAAGAATATTAGAAAGGGATGTAATTTGGGTCAATAAATTTAAGCTTAGTTTCAATTAGGCCCAAGTTCCTAACCTATTTTCCTAGCTTAACTGGCCAAACAAAGCCATCTAGTGATGTTTGGTAGGTGCCAAAATAAAAACTGTATAGAAGTTGTTTGTGTTTTATTTGAGCCCAATTTCCACAGTAATTTTGTCACAATGGGCTCACTTGTTATATAATGATTGACAACCTTTGTATTTTTTTTTTTGGTAAATAAAACTTTAATTAAAAGAAAATGAATGGGAGGGTTATAGTATTTATAGACTTTGTAAAATTGAAAATGATACAAAATGCACTTTATATGACCGTTTTATGGTTGTTGGGGGGTTAAAATGAAGAATTTTTAAAAAAATAGTTATTTTTGGGTGGGCCAGGCCTATCGTGCCTGGAGGGCCGATCTTGGCTGGCCGTGCCAAACGGGCCAACGGGCCCAGGCTCCTCGGACATGGGCCGTGCCGTTGACCAATCGGTGCCGGGCCAAGGGCCTGTCGGCCCGCCCCATTTGACATCCTTACACGGGGCAGCCTCACAGAGTTGCTTGTTAAAGTGCGCTCCACGTGGGAATTCTGACGCACGTGCGATTTGCAGCAAAATTCACCTCTCTCGTCTTCTGGCTCCTCTTCTACTCTCTCGATCCTGATCTGAAAAACCCTAGCTCTGATCTTCCTCTTATCGATCTCGATCTCGATCGACAATGGCGCCTCCTGTACAATCCAGTCGATCTCCGTCTCCATCTCCATCTCAACCTTCCGGGTAAGCAATATCTCCTCCTCCTCCGTCCTCCTCTCCATCTTCTCCTCCTCCTCCAAAACCCTAACCCTCATTTCATCTTCTCCAGGAAGAGCGAAGTCTCGGATCTGAAGCTCCAGCTCCGCAACCTCGCCGGCTCCCGCGCTCCCGGCACCGACGACTCGAAGCGCGAGCTTTTCAAGAAGGTGATCTCCTACATGACCATCGGCGTCGACGTCTCCTCCCTCTTCAGCGAGATGGTGATGTGCTCCGCCACCTCCGACGTCGTCCTCAAGAAGATGTGCTACCTCTACGTCGGTAATTACGCCAAAGGTAACCCTGATCTCGCCCTCCTCACCATCAATTTCCTCCAGAAGGACTGCCGCGACGAAGATCCCATGATCCGAGGCCTCGCCCTTCGGAGTCTCTGCACTCTCCGCGTCGCCAATCTCGTCGAGTATCTCGTCGGCCCCTTGGGCTCTGGCTTGAAGGATAGTAGTGGCTATGTGAGGATGGTGGCTTCCATTGGTGTCTTGAAGCTCTATCATATTTCTGCTGCGGTCTGTATCGATTCGGACTTCCCTTCAATGCTTAAAGCGCTCTTTCTCAATGATACTGATGCTCAGGTGGGTGGGTTTTATTTGATTATTTATTCGTTTGTTTGGGCATTGTTGATTGCTTGCAATATCTGCTTATTTTGCTAAGAGGAGAATATGTTTGGTTGTGGAGAGGATTGGGAAATTGGTATTGAGATTTATTTTTTTGAACTGTAATTAAACGTGGAGAACTTGCTGAGCAATTCTATGTTTATTGTGTTTTGCATGTATTTTTGTTCATCCGCTTTTGATAAAAATTGGATTTTTGGTGCGTTTGTTTTCTAAGCTGTAGTGATCAGGTAATTGTCTGTTTTGCTTCTGACCCATTTCTGCTTTTGGCTTTGGACTGAAAATATTTGATCCATTTTGCTATTTTAAGAAGTTTTCCTCAAATGTGCTCCTCTTCATTGTGTTAGGTAGTTGCAAATTGTTTGTCTTCCTTACAAGAGATCTGGACCTTGGAAGCGAATACTTCTGAAGAAGCGGTGCGAGAGAAAGAAGCTTTGCTTAGCAAGCCGGTTATATATCATCTTTTGAATAGGTATTTTTTCAAGGCTTAAATTAACTCTGTAGATTATTTATTGGTGACGTGCTGTATCATTTGATGGGTGCATTTTAACTTGGGTGATTGGATTTTAGGCTTTGATGGAAAGATATGGCTAGCCTGTTTTAGGACATAAAATGCTGTGTACTTTTTGAGTATTAGCAGGTTCCCTGCTAATGAGCACTAAAATGAAACTCAGGTTAAATCTTATTTATAGACGGACAGTGAACTTTTTTCTAATGGGAAGTGTTCATATGATGGATGGTATCAAACATATGTTATAACGCGTAAATATGGAAATAAGCAATTCAATTATACATAGATACATATATTTTTTAAAAAGAGAAAAAGTGCATCTTGCAAGTTTTGAACTCTTAATCTATAATCTAATTGTATTATGAATAGGTAATATCAATCTGACTTGTCATCAATAGATTTGGTGCTTTATAGCAATACGCAGCATATGATATAAAAAATGGTCTTTGTTATTTCTAGAGATTTCATCCTACAGCACTAAAAGAGTTTCAGCTCCAGAGCTTGCTTATAGTGTGTCCTAAGACCTTTGCTGCAATGGGGAAAAGGAAATGAGATGGAGTATCACACTATCAAGACCTCTATTCCTTTGAGAGAACCTGTTAGGGCCCTATAACTATTGATCAAAGTTAATATAAAAGAGAGTGAAATACATGCCCACTTCAAAGTGTACCATCTAGTGCCCAAACAAATCCTCCTCCTCCTCCTCATCCTCAAAGCTTTGTCCTAACTATGTTGGGGTCAGGTGCTTGAATTTTGTTTGTCATTTCATTCCATGCTGTGCCGAATCCTTGATGGGTTGTACTTCTTCAGATCTATTATTACCACTTCCATCCATGTTCTCTTTGGCCCACCCTTTTCCCTTGAGAGGCCATCAACCTGCATAGAGATACGTTTTCTCACCGGCGCCGTTTACTTGTCCAATCCATCTCAAACGAATCTCTCCTAATTCATCATCTATTAATGCTATACCCCTAAATACTACTAAATAAGCTCATTTCTTTTTCTTTTTTCCCCCTAGTTTTACAACACATCCATCTCAACATTCTCATCTCCGCAACACCCAATTTTTTAAATTAAATTTATATGTGAAAAACCAATCTACCCTACAGCAAGCCTTCTCCATGCCCACTTTGTGTGATAAGCCGGGTGTACCTTCCTTTCTTCTCAACCTCCTCAAAACATATAGTTCCTTTTTGGCAGGCGGTTTATGTTGAGCGGGATAGTGGCGCACCAAGAGGTTAGCTTGCCTACTGTTTGGTGCATGAGGGAATGCAAACATTCGGATTCCCACCTTCCTACCACGACACAAGTCGCTGAAAGTCAAAAGTGATACCATCTCCAATCATTTCAAAAGGAGGGTAATATGGCCATTAACACTTGTATTAAAACCATGGCCATGAAGATTAGAATAGTCTTGTGATTCTTGCTTAGTACGGATTAATAGGTGTTGCGAAATATGATGGTGCTTAAGTGGTGTCCTCTTCCAAGGATCCTAGATCATCTTCTCTGTTTTGTCTTGGTCCCTTGTAAGTGAAGGAGATTGCCTTGATGGATGAAGCTGGAAACTGTTTTGCTAGGTGTTGAATCTGTCGCATGCTTGGAGAGGCTAATTTTGAGGTTGATATCTTACATAGAAATATGATATCTTTAAATAAGTTTTTATAATTATTTAAATTACACCACAAATGTATAATATTTCAACTAGGATCCTACAGCATCATCATCTAAATAAACCATATCCTATCTAGATGTAGCTGTACTGCATATCCTTGTACATTATTAATACAGGCACGATTTGGGGGGAAAAAACCCATCTAGTTGGGTTTGGTTGAGCACTAGTTTTCTCTAGGCATTACTCAAAATTCGATTTGGCAAGTTTCTTTATGGCTGACTGCTAATTTGATGCAATCCTCCTCTATCTGCGTTTGGGACCGGCACATGCCAAAAACTGAATGTTATATTCATTTTGTTTTTTAAATTTAGTAACTTGAGAGTTAGGAGTCTTATTTGGAATCTACTAATTAGTTGATACTTGATAGTAGTCTCAGATGCCCTTGAATTTAGGAGAGTTTGATGTCAGCATGTTCTTAGCCTCCGGCACTATATTTTAGATCATCAACAATCTGCTCTTTTATCTTGTCATTTATATAACCAAGCCTCTTGGTACCTCTGATATCCATTTTTGCAGATTATCGTCATTCTTTATGGTTTTGGAAGGGGTGATGGGGTCGGCATGGCAAGCCTCTATATATTTCAGTATTCTATTCAATCTTTATATGTGGAATATTCTGATTTTGATTGTTTCCTTCCATTGGTGATGACTCCATTGGATGTCTGAAGAGCTTTAAGCTTTGGCATGGGGGTTGAATTGCATCTTGATCAATCCTTCCTTCCCTCGTCTTGTGGTACAAACTTTGTTTTGTCAATATATTCAATAATTGTAGCATTTATTTCATATTTCTCTTGCGCTGAAATTGTTTGTAATTCATCAAGAAGTGTCTCTTTTTGTTTGTTAATCACTATGCTATCCAGCGAGCAACGATGATAGTGAAATTCTCATCTATAAGAATTAGTTTCACCAGAAAATATATTGATGTCATTTTTGTTGCCTTTTACTTTTATACAGGATTAAGGCATTCAGTGAATGGGCACAATGCCTTGTCCTCGACTTGGCATCCAAATATGTACCCTCGGATAGCAATGAGATATTTGACATAATGAATCTCCTTGAGGATAGGCTTCAGCATGCCAATGGAGCTGTTGTTTTAGCAACAATCAAAGTGTTTCTGCATTTGACTTTGTCCATGAATGATGTTCATCAGCAGGTGCCCATAGAAGAACTACTTGTGTTTTAAATATTTCCTGAAATCTATAGACTATAATTTTCATACTGTGAATTTCAATTTTCATAGCAATTTAAGAAATAATCTGCATGTTTGGATAATTTACCAAGAAAATAGTGTAAAGTAAATGTCAAATCTGTGGGAAAGGTAATGGTTATGTGAGGAGAAGTATATTTTTGGTAAAGTAAAAATGCATTTGTTTTCATGGGTAAAATAATGGGAAGTTAACCACTGGTAGAGTAACCGGTTTACTTATGTTTTTATGGAGTGAAATTTTTGGTGGCTGGGAAAGTCAAAGTAATTTTTTTGGCTGTTGGAATTTACTTTCCCACTTGTTGTGAGCAACCAAACATAGGTAAAGCTAAAAAAAAAAGAACTGACTGTTGGGATTACTTCCCCACAGAGTTTACTTTACCTCTTGAAAAACAAACATTGCCTTCGAGCATGTTTAGGCGCGAAAACTTTCCTCACCAATTTTTTTTTTTCTTTTTTTGCTGTTGTTTCACTTTATGCGAAAAGTGAAAACATGAATATTTTCTGCGGTTTCTGGTTCTAGTGTTTGGCGAAGTAAAACAAATGTCTTTTTTCTACACTTGTGTAAGGACACCAAAAGATGGCTTTCTACTTCTTAGGTCTGAATCTGCTTTCTGTAAAAAATGCAGAAAATTTCTCTTCCTCAGGAAATGAAAATCATGGAAATTGCTAACACGAAACAACAGAAAATCATTCTACCCTAGAAACCATTTCTCACATTCCATGAAAAATGAGCCACACAAATATATATTTACAGTTATTGCCGCTTGGTACTGCACATTTAATGTTCTTGTTGTAGTTTATGTGATCTGTTGTTTAATGACGAGCATTGTTGTAGATTATGTGATCTGTTGTTCAATGATTCAATGATGACCATTGTTGTTGATTGTGTTGCCTGAGAAAGTTCTCTTTCATCTAGCATGGTCTATGCTATGATGCTCAAGTACGGATGTGCGTATTGCACAAATACAAGGATCGGGGATACAACTCTACACTTTTGGAAATTTAGGACAGGGATATTGATACAGCTGTCCTAATTTTTTCTTTAAAATTTTCAAATAATGAAATTATCATTGTTTACTTTCCTTTATAACATTTTTTAAATGTTGATAAGTAAGAAAATTAAAAGAACCATATGAATAGTGGGTTTGGTAAGTGGGTTATGCTAAACTAGTACCCTAGAAGTATTGGTGTGCAGCATCGGGTATCTATACAAGTGTCGTTTGGTCTGACATGGTTATGGTGGGCTTCTACAAGTATCTGGGTATCATAGGCTCTGCGTTGTTGTTATTTAAATGTCTGAAGCAAGCATGAAACTCACCATGCAACCATGGTCGACATGCATTTTGTGAAGTGGCGCCATTCAAGTAGAACTTCTTAGTTAGTAAATGCCGCATTTCACATGCCAAATGGTCCTTGACATGAAATTGGGTATGTTTGATGGGCTATTCGATTACGATTATGATGATCTTGGACAGTGCAGTTCCAACAAGAATTGGAGAAATTATGGCCCATTTTCTGATTGGCTTACATAAAGTAATGAGTTTTAGAATATTTAATAGCTTGAGTTATTAAATGTAGGGGCATTGTTGGGGCTATCATTTTTATCATAGTTACTCAAGCTCAATTTGAATTATCTGGACACACACATACATGAATACACATTTGTGTGTAATACCCAATTTCATTTCGTGCGGGCTGGGAAATGCAGGCTCGGTCTTGGCCCACCCAAGTTGCACCCCTACTGTCATCTCCTATCAGGTTGCTTCTCTATCGACTATAGCTTTATGCAACCCTACAGGCTACTATGATTTGCTGCATGAGGGCATTAGTTAAACATTAACCGAACACCTTTTGACAATTTTAGAAGTTTCCTTCTTAAAATCTGTCTGTAGCCTGAGTACTGCACAATGAAATAAGGCCAGCTGAACCAATTGTTTTGCTTGGACGTCCCAATGTCAAGCATGGACACTAGATAGATTAAGCTTTGAGTCTTACAAAAGAAGGCACGCTTAGCAAGAAAACCTGCTAGATGCTTCTTTAAAAAAAAAAAAAAAACAAATGCTAAATGTGTCTGTATTATTATTAAGTGAAAACCAGTTTGTCTCCACTCTCCAGTTTCTCTATTATCAGGTGCTTACAATTGATATCAAGCATGTCTTCAATATTTCATCTATTCCCTGTAGCATCATGACTGTTTGCCTACTTTTTTGCTTATGTTGTCGCTTCAATTTCTTTAAATTAATATAAATGCTTATAGTTTCAAATTTATATTTAGGTATATGAACGCATCAAGGCGCCTTTACTCACATTAGTGAGCACTGGAAGTCCAGAACAATCTTATGCAGTTCTGAGCCACTTGCATCTTTTGGTGATGCGAGCCCCAATTCTGTTTTCATCAGACTACAAACACTTTTATTGCCAGTACAATGAACCATCTTATGTTAAAAAACTAAAACTCGAGATGTTGACTGCTGTGGCAAATGAGAGTAATACCTATGAAATTGGTAAGGAAGCTTCTGTCTTGATCGCATTTTCTTGGTTGGTCCTTGATGTTAGGATATCTTGATTTTTTTCCCGCTTTGGTGACTCTTTCTCTGGTCACAAGCATTCTTATTCCACAGTAGTTCTTCCCATATAGCTGCTGCATGACCTTCTTTAGTCCATTTCAGTGACAGAATTATGTGAATATGCTGCAAATGTTGATGTGCCCATTGCAAGGGAATCAATTCGGGCTGTTGGAAAGATAGCACTGCAGCAATATGACGTGAATGCAATTGTTGACAGGCTTCTTCAGTTCCTGGAGATGGAAAAGGATTATGTTACAGCTGAAACTCTGGTGAGTATTGTTTTTCCCCTCCCTCCCTCTCTCTCTCTCTCTCTCTAAGTGCCGAATAAATGATTAAGGTAACGTCACTCAAACCTTGTGGTTTCAACAATGAGCACCTTACCAAGTGTCCTATGGGCTCTTGCCTGACTAAACAGGCTTTTAATATGGTAGATTTATTTGCCTTTTTAATGTGTTCTTGACTTGTCTCCGCAATTTTGATGCACAGGTACTTGTCAAGGATCTTCTAAGAAAGTATCCTCAATGGAGCCATGATTGTATTGCAGTAGTTGGTAATATCAGCAGTAAAAATGTCCAAGAGCCAAAAGCCAAAGCAGCTTTGATATGGATGTTGGGGGAGTATTCCCAGGACATGCTTGATGCTCCTTATATTCTTGAAAGTCTTGTAGATAACTGGGATGATGAACATTCTGCTGAGGTAATCTGATTTTAAGCCACAGACTTCTTCCAGTTTTTTTCTTTTCTTCTTTTATTTCGACTCGAGGTTGCAGTTTCACCGAGTTCCTTTGTTATCCTAAAGTGGGTCACTTAAGTACAAAGTATTACTAGAAGATGGTTCAACGCTTGTATTAGTGCTTTGCTTCCTGCAATATATATATATATATATATATATAGAGAGAGAGAGAGAGAGAGAGAGAGAGAGAGAGCAGGGCTTCTTATCCTAAGCTGAAAAAAAGCTGGTCCCACAAATTAAAGTCGATTATCTTTGTTTTTAGTATGTTGGAAGTGGAAAATCCAGTTTTGATTGGATTTGTCTTGA
This sequence comes from Camphora micrantha, assembly GCA_003546025.1. NCBI lineage: Eukaryota > Viridiplantae > Streptophyta > Magnoliopsida > Laurales > Lauraceae > Camphora > Camphora micrantha. The sequence goes on from QPKB01000002.1 coordinate 64,165,314, forward strand.
TTTTGGAGACGATCATTGTGCCAAAAACATAGATAATCGACTTTAATTTAATTTCACATGGGGCCCACTTTTGCACCCATCCGAATGGACTGTATACCATTAAATTTGTGGGGCCAGATGAAGGTGGTGATGATCACGGATGGGGCTATTTTTTGCAGAGATGAAGGGCCAGGGGAGATCTTTTGATCCCCCCTGGTCCTAGTCCGAGGTGGGGCCCCATGTGGGCCCCACGTTGAGGTGTATTGTTAGTTATAATATCATCATTGAGGCCTTACCCATATCCGGAGATGGCTTTGTGACTTGTGAGTCTACTCTTCCACGTCGTTATTTAGAACTATATTCTCATTCTTTTCACAATTTCAAACATAACTTCGGACTGCTTCAATTTTGTACATACCTTAACCACATCTCAAATAGCAGGCAATCAGGCATTGATTTTTCCTCCTGTCAGAAGTTGGAACCACCAATAGATTTCATCTTATGTACTTATTTGGCATTTCTAATCCTTTCATTTTTGTTACTTCATGCATCCATAGTGTACGCATCTCATCCAAATGTATTTTTTCCTTCAACACTTCTTCATTGGCCCAGATTTAGCTTTATATAACAGTGTAGGTATTATTGTTGTCTTATTAAAGTGATCCCGAAATAAGTGTTACTAAACAATTGCATAGTGCCCGACTTATTATCTTGTCTCCTCGTTGCTCACCTTGCACTTGTCCTGTTTACTATATCCTCTTTAAGCCCTTTTTGAAGGAAAATCCTTTTCAAGTTTTTTAGTCACTCTGTTTTACCATAAAAGTCTACTTGCTGTTAGAACCATAAATTTGCACTTAGAACCATAAATTTGCACTGCATATATTGGGTTTTTGTTTTGCTATTTTTCAAATCATTTGTTCAGCAGATTTTCTCTAAAATTCATTTCAAGATTAAAACAAAAAAAGGAAAAATGATGCAGCCAGATTGGTGAAGGATCTGCCCAAGCGTAGGCACACCTTAAAGCGAACACAAGTAATTCCAGGATTCTACTTGAAGGGAAGAGAATGTCTGAATTTTGTTGATGAATTTTTAGAATACATATGAGGTTCTTAAATAGGCCTTTTAGAAATCCAAAAGAAAGTAATTTCCTTATTGCATTTGATTTTCCTTTCCTTACTGTGACGTCCCGGAGTCCCACATCGACTATAGAGAGAAAAGTGAATGGGGTAATATATAGAGCTTACACTCTTACCTTGCATGAGGCCTTTTGATGGGTTGAGGCCCATCAGAAGCAAAACCGTGAGGCCCGTGGGCCAAAGCGGACAATATCATGCATGCGTGTAAGGGTGGGGCGTTACAAATGGTATAAGAGCCGACTCTCGACTAGTTCGAGTGTGGGTCCCCTGTCGTGGTCTGGGGTAAGTGGGCGGGCCAAGAGGGCTGGCAGGCTACCGAGACTGGCAGGCTACTGCACAGGGACGTACAGTCTTAAGGGGGGTGGATTGTGACGCCGGAAAGTGAATGGGGTTGTATGTAGAGCTTACACCCTTACCTTGTATGAGGCCTTTTGATGGGTTGAGGCCCATCAGAAGCAAAACCGTGAGGCCGGTGGGCCAAAGCGGACAATATCATGCATGGGTATGGGTGGGGCGTTACACTTACAATCAAACATTTGTTGAATCAAGACTATTAATAGAATAGGAAAACTAAATCAACCCAATAGAGACATCCAAGGACAAATAATCTATTGCCTTATTGGGTCTTGTTGATTGCTGCACACAGTTGGGCTGGGTCTCTTAGGCCAGCCGTTGGTATGGTCTTGGGTCCAATGGATCTGTGCCTGACCCATGGATATCTGGCTGGATCTGGCCTGTTAACCATTTGAGGTAGCCCCTTTTGGCCTGCATCAAATACTTTCTCTGAAGGTGTAGCTTATCATTTAGCACCATATCATCTTGAAACAACATACACTAGAAGAACTTCATCATTCTTCAGTGTGTCCACAACCAAACTATGGCTGTTCATGGGTGGGGCAAAGACCCTCTCAAGTGACACAATTGACAAATACCCAGGCATGAATTCACCCAAGGCTCATATGTGCTGTAAGCCTGTAATAAGTACTGTACTTGAACGAACCCCGCCTCAAGAATTCAAGGCCTGATCTTAACCCAAGCCTGGCCCATTTGGCATTTACACAATCATGCTTGAGAGCCTTTCATACAGAAAACAGGTATTTGGATTGTACAATGACCTCCCATGGGGTAATAAACAACCTATCTCTCTCATAAACAAAGTGCAACATACTGCATCAGATTTATGAGGAAAAACCACTTCCATGAAAAAACTAATAACAGTAAAGTGGAAAAAGTGTATGTATTAACCCGCCTAGTCTCAGTTTATGTTAAAATAAACTTTCCCAGTTCCATCTCAAAAATTAAAAAATAAATAAATTCAGAAGAGTGAACATACAGTGCATAAAAACTGCTGTTTTAGCAATAAGAATGTTACAAATATCAGGCCTTTTAAATGAGAAAATGTCTCTAATTCTTCATCCATTCTCCCAAACTATTGAGTTGTTCAGAGTGTTTGCCTCTCATGTATTGTGGGCGAAGGATACTTGAATTGCCGATGCCAAGGTTTTGATCTCCTGTAGGTTACAAATATTAGGCCTTTTAAATGAGAAAGTATCTATAATTCTTTCATTCACTCTCCCAAGCTAGCGAGTTGTTCAGAGTGTTTGCCTCTCATGTAATGTGGGCGATGGATACTTGAATCTCCAATGCCAAGGTTTTGATCTCCTGTATGCCCATCTCTCTCTCTCTCTCTCTCTCTCTCTCTCTCTCTCTCAAAAAAAAAAAAAAAAAAAAAAAAAAAAAAAAAAAAAAAAAAAAAAAAAAAAAACACACCCAAATAAGATGGAATTATAATCTAATCCTAACAACCATATTAGATCCTTAGAGATCTTATTACAAATCCTAATTTATTGTAATATCCCCGTGATAAAACAATCTCTTCCTAGTCTGTATGTTATTCTACCATAGTACTTGTATATTCTTTACCACCCCCATGCAATTGCAGGATCTTTCCACAAAGGATTAGGTGATTGGTTACATTGAATATAACCCCTTGATCTCTTAAAAGGTATTGTTGATGTGATCATGTTATTATTTATGCTGAATATAACCCCTTGATCTCTTAACATGAATGGTTGTTGTATCATTGACAAAAATGGTCATCATGTTGTTTTTGTAGTCACTGCCTATTTATGGAATCCATTATTGTCCCATCCTACTCATTTTATTGGAGATGGTAGCCTACTAAATTAGATCAGTCATGATCTCTCCTAGAAGCATATGAAGTATGATCATGTCACTTGAAGAAAACTTTCGTTGGACAGGATTGGATGGAAGGAATGAGAAGATTGTGAGGATTGGATAAAATCATGAGTACAGATACAAAATGTTCTCAGATGAACTATGATGACCGGAAATTTCAAAACACAGCATCAACAACAAAATAAATGAAAAAGAAACAGATATCATTTGTTGTCGTGTGTAGGATGTGTGATGTCCTTTCTTCTCCCAAGTGCTATTGGTGTCATCAGTGTAGTGTGAAAAGGAAGAGATGCAATTCACTTTTAATGATGTGCTATTCTGTTTTCATTGCATTGATTACTGTGACTTCTCATTGTGCAGGTTCGCTTACATCTTCTCACTGCAGTATTGAAGTGTTTTTTCAGAAGGCCACCTGAGACCCAGAAGGCCTTGGGAGCAGCTTTGGCTGCTGGTCTTGCTGATTCTCACCAGGTGTGACTTGATACATGTTTTATTTGGCAAAACCTGAAAACATATCAAATCAAGCGATTCATACATGAATCTCTTATTAGAATACTACTTTATTGCAGGATGTTCATGACAGAGCCTTATTCTACTATAGGCTATTGCAATATGATGTATCCCTAGCAGAACGTGTCGTGGACCCTCCCAAGCAGGCAGTTTCAGTCTTTGCTGATACACAGAGCAGTGAAATTAAGGATCGCATTTTTGATGAATTTAACAGCCTATCCATTTTATACCAGAAGGTGATACTCTGTCATGATATAGTTTTTTTTTTTTTGAATAGATAGCTCCTGTGATTGTTGGGAACATTTTTGTTACCAAATTCATAATTTGGTGGATTGACATGTAGTTTGCTTCGTTGTGGGAGTGGTCATCCAGATTCCATCTTATTACAAATTAATGCAAAAACCAGTCATCCAACGGCTCAAATGCTGACTAGATTTATACAAATGACTTGCACAACCATTTAGAAATAACGACAAACAAAAACATGCCTATTATCTTAAAAAATTAATCTGACAAATAATATACCAGACTTGACCTTAGAATTGTGAGTATTCATAAAAATATACACATCCAGGAAATTTTGCTGCAGAAAAGAATACCATATTCTCTTGGACTGATGGGGGCTTAAAATGCATTATATAGAAAATAATATTGGGTGTTGAATTCAGCTAGGGGTCCTTGAAAATTCTACTTCTATTTCAATGAATTTAAAGCTTCTTTGGCTATGGAGGTGAAGTTTAGTCACATTCTTCGTTCTGCAAGTGAGGAGACTGATTTGTTAGCTAACAGGGGGGTTTGTAGCAATTTTATGTGTCTGTGCTTTTATTGTATTTTCGTTTCTGTGGGCTGATGGGTTAGTGCTCTTATACAGTTCGTTGCCGCCCTTCTTGATATTTTGTAATCTTATTTCAGATCTTTTTTGGTTTAATATATTTTCCAGTTACTGTTCAAAAAAATGTAGAGAATAATATTTCAAACACCAGTTGTATCCTATACCTACTGCCGTTAAAATACAAAAAACTACAAGAGTTTCTTCCAGTCCTGTCATAACATACATGACAGAAAAAATTATTAGCTCATCATGGATTTCCCTAACAGCAGTCCACCAAGGATTTGCAAACATCGCCAATGATATTCAAGCATCTGATCAGTGGTTAACAGACCCACAATGATGGCCAGTGTCCGACATGCATTATTAAGCTTGAGTTTTTAATCGAGGAGGGCTTCTGAGCCATGCCTATTCAAAATTTAGATTTTCCAAAGTCCAAGCATGATCCATCAATAGCCTTATGGAAGGCCAACAACAAGCAGTAGGAATTGATGTGTAAAAAATCATAGAAATATGGAATAATAAAAAGGAAAATGGAACTGATAAAGAAAAAAAAAGTGTTAGAAGGGGAAAGATACATGTAGAAGAGTAGGGGAGAGATATAATGTGAGAGAAGAATTAATAGTTCTAGAAGGGAAAGTGTTTGAGATTGACAGAAGATAGTCTCAACTCTAAAGAACATCCCAATCCAATTCTGCAATGTGCCTGTAAGAAACACATGTAAATTCCTCTTCTAACACATATATGAAACCCCATATATGACTTAAGGTCCATGCTTGTTAAATTTGTAACATTTGCCATACATTGGTCTAAAGACTTGGTGACCATTTTAACTTGGAAGGAAAAGACTCGTGCATGAATGTTTTTTTTTTTTTTTTTTCTTTTTTCGGGTAAAAGGTGCATGATTGTTATGTGTGAACAGAGACATGCCCAGAAAATGTGACCCTACAACTTGTATGAAACACTGCCATTTGTGTACTTAAAAGTTGGCCACCTTTTCTAATTTTGAGGTATAACAAAACCTAATAGTTGAGACTTTGATTAAAGACTGAACTACAGACCCTTTAAATTTTTTAGTCTCCATACCTTACTGAATATCCTGAAATCTTGCAGCCTTCTTACATGTTTACTGATAAGGAGCACCGGGGACCATTTGAGTTCTCAGAAGAGCTTGGGAGTCTGTCTGTGGGCGAAGAATCTGCAGATAATGTTATCCAGTCTCGAAGATTTGAAGCAAGTGATAATGATCTGTTGCTAAGCACAACAGAGAAAGAAGAAAATAAAGTTCCTAGTAATAATGGTTCTGCATACAGTGCACCAGACTTTGATGTTTCGTCTGCATCTCTGGTGGCTATGCCAGGACACTCTGAATCAGCAGTTTCGATTATCAATTTGCCTACTCATGCTCCAGAGTCTAGCTCAGGTATTGATGATCTGCTTGGTTTGGGTTTACCTGCTACCATCCCTTCGCCGCCTCCATTGAAGCTCAATGCAAAACCAGTCCTGGATCCTGGCACTTTTCAGCGAAAATGGGGCCAACTGCCAATATCATTGTCACAGGTTTGCTTGCTTGCTTCTTTCTGTTAGTTATTCTTTGATTTCCCAGCAAATTATCTTTCTTGGGAAGGTTTGCTCAATGTACTATATCGTTCTAGATATAGTTGCATGAATATTTTATTTGGGAATACTGCTTCCGCATTGGCAAATTCTCAAATCCTAGATGATGTGCAGTTGATTCAATGTTTCATGATATCAAACTACACTGATTGGGCATTTAACTTGCCACTTCTTTTGTAGCTTATGTATTATTATAGCCTGATCAATGCTTGTGCTTCTTCTTGTAGGAAGAATCTTTAAGTCCTCACGGAACTGCAGCTTTAACAACACCTCAAGTGCTCCTCCGACACATGCAAAGCCACTCCATCCAATGTATTGCCTCAGGGGGTCAAGCTCCAAATTTCAAGTTCTTCTTTTTTGCACAAAAGGCAGATGACACGGCTGCTTTCTTTCTTGTGGAATGTCTTATCAACACATCATCTGCAAAGGCGCAAATAAAGATCAAAGCTGATGATGGAAGTGCATCTGCGGCCTTCTCGGCCTTGTTCAGGTCAGCACTATCTGCGCTTGGTATGTCTTGATTATTTTATTGAGTAGTTATTCTCTTTTGTTGGTTGGTGTAATTGTTTGTCTTCTCTATATGAATTAATCAAGGAAGAGTTATATGGTGCCTTTTTGTAAACTGTGGAACTATTATTGTAGAATCATAGATATCATGCAGATAAAAATAAAGAGCAAAAGTTTTTTCTCATTGTTTCATGTAGATCTCTCTTAATCATTACTTTGCAGAAGGTGATAGGAGAATACTTTGCATTTAGCCTGTTTCACAAATGATTAGCATCATTTCTTAATGAAATGCGTTAAATGATGTTAGCATTTACAAGGTACAATAGTTCTTGAAGAGAAGCAGGGTGGACTATATAGACCATTAATTCTTTTGCTTATTTAAAAACAGAAGTTTTGTAATTTAAACTTGTTAGAAAATTGGATATAATATGGCTTTGCTTCACCTCTTAACTAGGTGACATTCTCAAGATGTACGATGATGCCATATTAGAAAGCCATGTTTCCAATTTACGCAATATTATCCGGACTTCCGGTGGTTGTAAACTGGAATTTTAACCTTAACATGAGCTAGGTACTGCTTTGTTGGATGGTGCCCACTGTGTAGATCACATTCTTACCAGTGTATGGATGAAAATGGCATCTAAATCAAAGCCCAAGTGGCCCCAAAATCAGCAATTGGTCGAGATGGTGATCTTGGTATGGCTCGTAAAGCATTTCTGCCTATTTGTGCCTCAAAACAATGGTTCTCTTTTTTTTTTTTTTAATAGCAAACTCCCTGTTTAGATTGCTGTGAAAATAATGGCCGTCTCTCTTCTTGAAGCCCTCCTTCCTTGGTTTTATATATATATATATATATATATTTATTTATTATTGGACCTTACTAGGAAAATACCAATACCAAATGCATCAAATGCACGGTTTTTTCTTTATAATTGTTGTGGTGTCTCAGTATGATTAATCAAAGAGGAAGGAACCCAAACCGATGAGACGTTATTGAGACGACGACACCAAATCACCACTAACGTGTTTTTTTTTTTTTTTTATTTAAATAGAGAAAACAGCTCTTATTTTCATAAGCCCATAAATGTGGCTTTTCATTTTAAGAGGATTTACCTCTATTCCTCTAAAGTGGGTAAAGGGTACTAGTATAACGTGCCAAATACTCTTATTTTTTAAATCTCTACTTGCTTTAGATATTTAGATAAATAGAGTTTGGAAATAGAGATGCCAAACATGGGGTAAACTTTGTACACTTCATATAGGATGCTCTAGTCCAAGTTCAGGGTTGGGCCCAACATGAGCGCCAGGGTGTGCAAAATCGAACTCAGACCACCCCTATGAAACTGGAATCCCTATGCCACTGGGGCGAGAGTGCATCGGCGCGTCAGAATTTATCACCCAGCCGTCTGCTCAAGAAGAATATTACACATTTGCAAATACTAGGAACCTTTTCATCGTATTTGCGTTAGGACTCGATCTGTTGATTCATCTTTATAACGAAGAAAATAATTCTCTTCCTTCCGAGAAATAGCTTTTAAAAAAAAGAAAGAAAACAGAAGAGTGGGTGATGTTATTGCAATAGATAAAAGTAGTCCACCGACATGTGGGGATTTTTTTTATGGTACATTTTGAAAGTGGACGGGTAGGCAAAAAGATGGATGGTAGAGGGCAGAGGCGACAGAGATGAAAGCCCATGTCCCATGAAAAAATGGAGGGGGCAGACATTTCTTAGGTCTCTTGTACAATGTCCATCATTAATCACTCTCTTCACCCCTTTCGTCTATGCCGCTTTCGCATGTAAAATCCATAGGAATAAAAAAATTGCAATGTCACCTTTCCTTCCACATCTCACATTTTTATTGATTGTTAGTGAACCATCCCAGCCCAATAATGCAGGAATAACAAAGACAATGAAAGAACAGTAGGTACAACCAAAAGGTGTATTATTTTAGAGCCCGTTTAGGTAATTCACTGTTGTGAGACAAGAAAAGAGAGGCCTTATATAATAAAAGGACAAGACTTCAAAATCCCTTATACTTTTTGTCAATTTGTGGCATGTGGGGGGACTTTTTTTTTTTATATATATTTTTGGATAAAAAGAAGCGGCCTTTTCGTATTTTAGTGGAATGAGATGTTGACTTTCGCTTTTTTTTTTTTTTTACTAATGAATTACCCAAACGGGTTACAGTTAACATTTACATAATAAAAAAATGTGGCCCCAAGTCAAAATTAATATAGACATCAGCAACTACACAGAAAACACCAGCAGCTACTAGCCTACTACAGATTTATATAAGCACCAGCAACTACAAAGAAAAAATGGCCAGAACTCAAAATTAATGTAAACACCACCAACTGCAAAATGAACCACTGCAAAAGTGACATCAATCCAATAGCTAATTGAATATCCAAAAAGAGAGAAGGAAAAGAAAAGGTTCAATAGCTGCAGCAAAGCAATCAGTCATCGTGATCACTTGCATGCTTCAGAACACTACAATGAATTGAATAGAGCAAAGCAGAAAGATCTTCAATGAATTAAATCCAACAAACCCAAAAAAGCATTCTGGCTATTAGAAAAATCTCACTGCAAAATCAATCTTAGGCCTGCATCTAAATCTTCTTTGGTGATGGTCGTCAGGTCATCAGTGTCTATACAGTCAAAGTCAAGCCTATGATCTAAATTGTCCCTCGCATTCAGGAGCATTGGATCAACCAAACCTCCATTCATCTCCTTCCGCTGTTTCTCCGTTGTCACTTCCTCTATTAGTTTTGCAATGGCCTCAATGCTACAAGATGGGTGCAGTTTAAACCCATAAAGAATATTATCCTCTGGTTGATTGTTCATCTTAAGATGGGTGATCTCAGCAAGCTCCTTTGAATTGAAGTCATTAAAGTAGAAGAATTTGGTTACCCGTCTGCAGAAACCTTCGTTGGATGAGATGACACGCTTCATTGGTTCGCTATAGCCAGCGAATATGACAACTACTTTTCCACTGTCCATGACTGACATGATCTCCTCCAAGGCCTCCAAGCCATAATCTTTATCATCTGCTTTCTGCATGGGTATCAATCTGTAGGCTTCATCAACAAAAAGAATCCCACCTTCTGCCTCTTTTATCTGCAAATTAGAAGCAAGTATCATTCTATTTTAATCATTTATATTATAGGCACAGTTTATTTTCCATAATGCAAGGTTACAAAATGATAAGCCCCAAGGTTTGAACACCAATGACTAAGCTTCTGTCAGGAAAACCATGTTGCCATGGTGCCAAAGAATTGGCTAAGTGGGAGATACTTTGACATTTCGAAACGAAGCTTCCTCACTAATTATTGGTGTGTTGTTTGTTTCTTTTAGGGCACATTTGTGCAACACATTTCCCACAGAAGAGGAATGGAAAAATGTTCCAGTTTTCCACAGACCCCTTTCTCTGAGTTTGGTGTGGACAGTTTTCTACTAGGGACAGTGTCATTTTTCACTTGATCTTCGTGAGTATGTGGAAAGCATTTCGGAAGAAGAGTTTGGAGTGAGGGGTGGGTGTCGGGTCGGAGTGGGGTTGGGTTTGTTGTTTGAAGGGTTAGAAAGGGGGGCACATTTTGCAAGAGAACAGAAGTTTGCAGGCTTCCATTTCCTAGGATGCTACACAAATGTTCCCAAGGCAAGAAAATTGTACAAAGAAGAGAGATTACAATAAAGAGAGCAGAAACATTTACGAGCTGTAACCAAAAGATCCCTTCTTTACTTTCTGAAGGTAATTGGCTTCATGCTTTCCCGCTCAGTGTTTTTTTTAGTAGTTAAACATGTCTTTTGGAACGAAAGACATAATATAAAGATAACTATGAAAAGTTCAATAGAAGGTAAACAGGACAAAGGGTGTTTTCTGCAAGAATGAACGGAACAAACTGGTTACGCCAGATCAGATCTTTAGCAGGCACTTAATTCGATGTAACATTTGTGCAGTTCGTAACATTCGTAATGAGATTATGACTAAAAATAATATGAACTGGCTAATAAGTTCATTAAGTCAGTCTGTACGATGTACTATGCAGTTCATAGGGGGTCCTGAAGTTCGTTGCTGTGGAAAGGTACATAAACTACAAAAACACCAGGAAGTGGGAGCGGCAACAAAAACTAAATTTTCTTTTTAATGGAGGTAGAAAAAACTAACTTGGGAATTGAGTTTCCAGATTTTTAAGTTTTGAAGCATAGACCCCATCATCATAACTAAAAGATTCATGCAGCTAAACTGCCAAAGGCTATCCTAAATTCCTATTATCTGACAACCTTAATCCTGTGCACACAAGCATACAATTTAATAGATATTGACGAGAATAATTTCTTCTATCAATGTATCTAAGCTATTTTACTTGGAATATGACATGACCATGCATGAAGATGGAGGCGCATGAATCTTTATATTCGACAAAGACAAGGGCAATTCAATAGGGTAATGTTCCTCATTCTGGAGTAATGTGGAATTTCTGCAATATTCCTGAAGGGCTCTCCTCTACTCAATATGTTTTTCCCCACTAGATTCATGCAAATTTGAAGAAACTGAGGAAGCTAAAAGCAGAAGTGAAATACCTTTCTTCTAGTCTTCGGGCCAGTATGCCCGACAAATTCCCCAACCAGATCTGTTCTCTGCACTTCAGTTACCTTATCAGTAGGTAAAATACCCACCATATGGAGAAGCCTCCCGAGGATTCGAGCTACCATTGTTTTACCTGTTAAGTGATATGATTAGCTCAAATGATGATGATGATGATGATGATAATGATGACTAGTAGTAGTAGTAATGATGATAATGAAAAAGATAATTATAATATTTCAATGGTTCAATTAACAATATGATATACTACTACTTTAAAAAAAAAAAAAAAAAAAAAAAAAAAAAAAAAAAAAAAAAAAAAAAAAAAAAACAACACAACAATATTAGAAATAGCATCATAAATATTGGCAATCTGAACAAAACTGAAATCATAAGAAAAGTTAAAACAAAAAAAATAAAAATTAAGAGGCACGGGTTAAGTATGTAACAAAATATCATTCTATTACATTAATGGATATCAAAGGATCAGCAAAGTAAAACTCACAGATCTGACTGCATATAGATTAGGAGCATTGTAAGGGAGTGAAAATTAGAGGAACGGGTTGCTTATAATGTATCATAATATTATATAAGATAGGATATGACTTAAATGGTGATTATGAATGAAGACTTCAACTCCATATCAAAGAGTTCCAATGGCACTTCCCCCCACACAAACAAACTATCATGAAGAATTTTATTTTTAAAGTTTTAGTAGAAAATGCTTTAATGAAAACTTGTAAAAATGAAATTTGTGTTATTTTATAATTTTTTAATATTATCTGCACAATACAGAGAAAATTGATAATAACTCATCATCATCATCAAAGCTTTGTTCCAACTATGTTGGGGTCGGCTACACGAATTTTGTTTCTCAATTCCGATCTATCTTGAGCTAAATCCTCAGATAAGTTACTCTTGCTCATATCTATTTTTACTACTTCCATCCACGACCTCTTTGGCCCACCCCTTCCCCTTGTGGGCCATCAACTTTCATAGCCAAACTTTTCCTTACCGGTGCCATTGCCGGCCTACGTTGGACATGCATAAACAATCTCAAACGAGTTTTTCTAATTATATCCCCCTATTGTTGCAACCCTAAATGCTCACGAAAGCGCTCATTTCTAATTTTATCCTTCCTAATTTTACCACACATTCACCTCAACATTTTCATCTCTGCTACATCCATTTTGTGCATATGATTCTTCTTGATTGGCCAACATTCTGCTCCATAGGTCATGACTGGTCTAATCACTGTCTTGTAAAATTTTTCCTTCAATATTGTTGTTATTCGCCGGTCACAAAGCACTCTAGAAGTAAGTCTCCACTTCAACCATCCCGCTTTTATCCTATGTTCGACATCTTCATCAATCTCCCAATCCTTACTAATTATAGAGCCAAGGTAACGAAAAAAATCCCTTTGTGGCATCTCCTAGTTTTTAATTTTCACAGTAGTTTCAGCTCTTTCTATATACCCACTGAAGTTACAATCCATATATTCCATCTTTATACGGCTTATTTTAAAGACTTTGGATTCTTAAGCCTCCCGCTATCTCTCGAGTTTAATATTCAAATTGATAATAACTACTAACTAGAAATACATTAGAAATAAAAATTGTATAAAATTACAACTAGAATACAAGGATTAAAAAAGATACAATTTTTTTTTTTTCCTAATGTGGCCTACACTAGTTTCATGTGTCAATTTGTAAGAAGTTTACAGTATCTACCATGATTGAAGCGTCATGGAAATGACAAAAAAACACAATGTCATATACCTGTTCCTGGGTTTCCAAGAAAGGCCATATGAGGTGGCCTCCTAGCACTGACTTTAAGCCCAAGGGCCCTACGCCTCTCATCCAAAAGCATTCCCTTGGCCCATTTTCGTAGTTGCAACTTAAGGTCATGCAATCCCACGATATTTGATAATGCCTCTTCAAGCTCTGCCATCTTGGCCTTTGTCTCACTGCACGCTTCAATAGCTTTGCGTCGTCTCTGCTCTTCAAGATGCCAATTTAGAAGTACCCGCAATTTCTCACTGCTGGGACCTTGTGAAAGATGACTTAGAGGAGTCATACCCTCCTGTTGTACAATGATTTCAGTAAAATTTATAAGACATCATGCATTTTGATGTTGCACAATCATGATTTTAATTCGACACACATTGGAGATTGAACATACATTATCTACAGCATTGCAGTCAGCATTATACTCGAGCAATGTTTTCACAGTTGAGCAATCCTCTACTCGAAGTGAGTGCCAAACAGCTAAATGCAGTGGGGTCATTCCGTTCTGCATCATAAACATTAATGAATTAGTTTTGCAAACAACAGAGATTCACATTACAAAGGCGTAACTGGCTTCCAGTCTATTTGGACCTCAGTTCACTCAGTAGGAAATGGGAACAGAAAGGCAATCACAAGTGGAAGCAGCCATGCTGGATTGGTTGGCGTTCGTGTAATTGGCGAACCCAGGATTTTCATTTTAAGGGGGCAGACCCAAACAAGCAGTTGGACTTTGTGGGCAAACACATGATTTTCACGTGAGCTTAGGGGGTGGACCCGGAATTTTCACATGGGTTTCGGAAGCAGGCTCAAGATTTTCATTCAAGTTTTCGGAGGCAGACCCAAGTCCGAAGAGGCAACCCCATATATGTGGGTATGCCCATGCATGTAAATGAAATGGGCCTCAATAATACCAATCTCATGTTCTTTCATTTGTCAGATCTGAAATTTCAGCTCAGGGCCAACTCATATAGTAATAAATGGTCCTCGATCCAAGCTTGACCAGGTCTCAACAGAGGGAAATAACTTTCTTATTAGGTCCTGCCACATCAGGTGTGGCCCTATCCATGGTCCAAGCAGTCAAGTCCATACCCATACTGTATCAGTCTGAAAGCCCATCAGGCCTACTACTAAGAATTTTAAGGTTCAGAAGTGAGGACAACACCCCGACTAGGATTTTTTTAATCAGTCAAACTTGGAGGTTACTCAATTAAAATAAAAGAAGGGAGTTTACGTTGGCTTTGGCCTCCAAAAAAGCACCATGATCAAGAAGCAACTTTGCAGCTTCATTGCACCCATTCTTTGCTGCCATATGCAATGGGGTTTCTCCATACTGAAAAAATAGTACCCGCATACAAGATATTAAGGCCCATGATTAAACAAATATACAAACACTGTAAGTTAAAAAGAACAAGCATTGATTTGCATAGGTAGTGATTCTAAGAATAAGCATTGATTTTTTTTTTTTTTTTTATATTTTAAATTACCATATTTTTGGCTTCCAACTCAATCTCTTCTGAACCTTGCCAATCAAGAAGAAACTTAACTATTACAACATTATTGTAACCAGCTGCAACATGTAGGGGGGTCTGTGCCATCTGCAGGAAAGTACACAATAAAATATGGCTAACAGAATTATTAGAACTTATGAGAGAGAGAGAGAAAGAGAGAAAGAGAGAGAGAGAGATGAAATCCATCCATGAAATCTTGAGCTTGCAGAGTGAGATCCATCCATGAAAGAAGATGACAAAATGTGCAATGCTGAGAAAGATGCAGACATTTTATAATCTATCACTAACACAACTTGTTTTATCATCAAGCAGAAATGTACTCCAGTTTTAATTTATGCCCATTGTCTGTTTGGAGCAAATTTTTTTTCTTGATAATTGAATAGAACAAGTGATCAAGGAGTTGGATGATAGTATTGGAGGGTGGGCCATTTTGATGATTTATAAGGATAAGAAGGTCTTTGTGGGTTAAGCTGATTAGATCATTAGATGTCGCAACTGTCAGATTTAAGGCCTTGAAATGGCGAAATAGATCTGTCAAATAGTCCACTTCAAAGGCTAACAACATCCCAAAGGACCTGAACTTTCTGGGATGGGACCATCGATTTTTTAACGATTAAATTGATTAATCAATTACCAAGTGATGGACGGATGAATTGACTGACCATCGGAATAAGATTGTGTGTGTAATGTGTATGTATGGCCGAAATTCTCACCAACCCCATGAATTTACGGCGCCGACTGCTGTCACATGATGAAATTCCTCACTCGATGGAAAAGAAAGAACACCATGGTGAAGAAATCGCAGATGATATGAAACCCTACTCATCGCTTTGCATGCGATTACAGTCCAAAAGGCATCAAATTTTTAAGAGAAATGCACCAAATCCGCCAAATCCACCCAAAAATGTCAAACCAAATTCAAAGATAACGTCAATAAAACCAACCAATGCTACAAAACTCGAACCCCCAAAAAAAATAAAATTTCTTTCTTCCCAAATCCATCAAAGCGAATCAATCATCCATAACATGCTAAATTCAACATACAAAAGATAATTCAATCGACGAGGCAATTTTTTTTTTCAATTTCCGTTAGAATTAGATCGAAATAGTTAAAAGACAATGCAAGAAAGAGATTGAGAGAGAGAAATGTGGAAAGACGTACGACGGCATTGCGAGCATTGAGAAGAGAGGGATTTTCGTGGAGCTTCTTCTGCAGGCCGACTAGATCTCCAGATTGCGCACAGCCGTGGATTGTTACTGGTTTGGAAGATCTGAGCCGATGATCTTGGGGCCCTGGCATCTTTCTCTCTCTCTCCTCTCTACTTGCGTTTGACGATAACAGAAAATGAGTCTTCCTCTTTTCTCCTCCCAACAACAGAGAGAGAGAAAGAAAGATAGATAGAGAGAGAAAGAGACAGAGAAAGAGAGAAAAGAGTCGTCTTCTTCTTCTTGTAATATGTCGTCGGCCGTTTGAGGGGGGGTGGATTGGGACCAAACACGCGGTTTTACTAGAAACGTCTCCGACTTACTAAGGGAAACCTTCGTCGTCCAGACCGCTAAACAAGTGGGCCCACAGTATTACTAAATCCAGGCCGTCCCCAGTAACCTCCTCCAACACCATTTTTCCTATATCAATCTAGCGGTGGACGGTGGAACTGAGTCCAAAGTGGAGAGAAATGCTTTTGAAAGTTATTTTTTAAAGATAATAAAGAAATGTTTAGGGCATGTATGTGCACACAGCCCTTCCCTGTAACGAGAGTAAATTGTAATGTCCGTAAATTTCATATAAATTAAAATATTAAAAAATAATTTTAGTAAAATTTAAAAATTTATATTTGGTGTGAATTTCTTTCCTCGTACAATTAGTACTAATGTTGTTTGGTGAAGTTTTGAATTCCTTATTGAAAATCAAATAATACACATCACATAAATGAAAACCCAGTGTGATTGAAATTCAGACATTGTGAGAGTGAAATCTATGTATCAACCCAAAAAATTAGTACTGATGGTGTTTGATGCTGGTGTGAATTTCTTATTAAAAATCAAATAATACTCATCACAAAAATTATCACGAAAACCTAAAAGTAATAGTATGTATTTTATTGAAGGCATTGAAATTGGAACATTGAGAGAGTGACATCCATGAGTCACCCCAAAGTGTGTTAGTGGCCAGCAGATAACCAATGTCCTCCCAGTCCCACCCATGTTACGAACGCCCGCTTTCCATCCCGTTATGGCACACATCACTTCCCATCAATGAATAGACAAAAATCTGTTGCAACGTTTATCAGACACACTGTGGGTTGAAATCCTACCCCAAACCCAAATGAGAGAAGGACCTACATCGAAACATAAAAGGAATGGGAGGCTTCTTATTGGGGACGCAGATTTTGACTTTTTCCACATAAATTTTCTCTACACACATCATTATAATTTAAAATTTACATTAATTCTTTTCACACACATCAAAATTCTCCAAAGTACCCATTCCTTTATTTTCCTCTTTCTTCCCACACACCATTTCATTCTTCTTCCCCATTTTTTCTTTATCATTTTTTCTATCTTAGATTACCTTGTTTTTTATGAAAACTTGTTATGGGGATAGATTCTCATTCAATGTAAGATTTTACAAAATTGCTAGTATTTTTTCATGCATTTGGGCTTGTTTTCATCCATCATCGCAAGGGTTTACAACCCAGAAATAATGATTGTTCGATCTCTAAGTGGCCGAACAGAATGCAAATGTCTGGAACTGTAGTTTTGAACAAAATTAGAATGTTCGGACCTGAGTGTCCGAACAGAATTGTTCGGACACTATCTTCCGAACATGTTCATTCTGTTCGGATGTATAGTTCCGAACATATGCAATACGTTCGGACCTGAAAGACCGTACATATCGAGACCTGCAACTCGTTCCAAGTGAGAAATGGAGAAACGGACATTTCCACTGCTGCTCTAATTGAAAGGCATCATGTGATTGTTGTTTTCTTCATTTATTGCACTAGAAAGCCTTTAGAGAAAGAGTGAAAAAAGATAAAGTACAAGAAGAAGGAAAGATGAAGGAGATGGAGGAAGATGGGTTGCCCAAGAGCAGAAAATGGAGAAAGATGAATTGCCCAATATGTTTTGAGTTTTTCCTGGAAAGTGGAGAGTGAGAAGTGGAGAATGAGATGCGTGAGAGGGAAAAAGAGATGGGTGGGAGAGAAGAAGAAGAGCTTGTGTGTGAAAAGAGGGGTAATGGATATTTTAGTCATTTCATAAAGGGATAAAAACGTAATAAAAAAAATAAATTCCTTGTGTTGGAAAAGAAAAAAATTGTGTGCCAAATGCAGCACTCGAGGAATGGGGATGGGGTCGTCGAACAGAATGGAGAGATGGAAAGAGAGAGAGAGAGAGAATGGGGAAGTGAGACAAGAGGGAGACATTGAAGGAGAGGCAGATGCTGGCAGTCCTAGCAGCTCAAAATCAAGGATGGAGAAAATGATCGCCTATCAGGCCACTAGGTTTCCACGAAAAGATATAGTAGCTGGGTTAATCGATTAGAAAATGTAGCTTGGTTAACTTTTATGTAGAAATGGAATCGGTTAAAAAAAACCCTATTTATGCAGAAAATGGGTTTTTTTTTTTTTTTTTTTGCAAAATGCATTACACAAACGTACCTAAATTTTAAAAACATTTGGGGATTCACCTGAAATAAGCAAGTCTAGTCACCACAATTCCAATCCCAACACCTGTACGACACTTGGCTTCTTGTAGCCTAGGTTAACTGTGTGAACAAATAAGCGTGTTGATATAATTCTCACTAATGCCACACAAATGTACCCTAAAGTTTATGATAATTAACAATATAATTAACTTAACAATATAAATGATGCACAATTTTAGGGCAACACAATAGTATTTTGTAAATTTTGTTTCCAATACTTGGTCTATTGTAATATATGTTTCCATTTTCCAATGTGCTACCTATACTATGGTATATGTATTTCAATGATGCTCATGGGTTGAGTAGGTCTGGCCCCGTCCTAATGTAGACCACTTTGGCTTGGGTTTGGACGTTAGCTTCTAGTACTAGGTTGGGCCTTGATATAAAGTTTAAGTTTGTTTTGTATTTGGGTTGGGCTTGGATTAAGTGATAGAGACCACGAAGCTTGACTGGTTTCGGTTTGAATAATTAGTGCTTGTAATTTAGTCACCCCGTTTTCATCCGATTAAGAAAAAAAGGCCGTGTAAGTGATACAAACCCAGCCTCACAATTGACTAAATGGATAGGCTCATGCTTAACATGTTTTAGGAGGGCTAAGCTTAGGTCAGGCACTTGCTTCTGGTGAAGCTAAACCCAATGAAATCACAAGATTCCTTTTAATATTATCAATATTTTAACAGTCTCCTGGTGCTGCTAATAATAGTGATTCTGTTTGATGATTACTTTGTGGTAGTGCCACCGACTCCAATGCCCTTCAATTGAAAAATTATGGAACTGGAATCTCATCACGGGTGATGTTTCCCAATAATCAAATGGCAGTCGAATGGTTTCTAACGAGGACATGATGATGGGCGGTATGATTATCATATTTATCCTGTTTATATCTCTTCCATATATTAGACATGTGATCTATAAAATCAAGTCAACCTCAGATTCCATACTACATAATATTAGATAAACGTCATGAAATTTCTCTAAATTTCTATATGATCACAGTCCATCTACTCCGAACTAGTAAGCATATACCAAAGTTGAGAGTCAACAAATCAATCGATTTTAGCACCTCAATATGGAGTTGGTTGAGGGGCCTTCGTCCATGTGGTGAACTCTACGGTATCAGGCCATCAATGTCAACGTGTCGTCCATTGATTTGTCCAAACAGGGTTTTCTGTTTGGACGAAACATGAGATCCGGACTCTTGCTGTGTTTGTGTTGGGCACCATACCATGACAGCAAGTGGAGTGACGGCTCCTCTCTCTCTCTTTCCACTTTCTATCTCTTGAGAGTAGTCTATTGATTTTATCAAGGTGCTTACTTTAGTAGTTTATTGATTTTCAACTTGTAAATGTAAAATAAGGTTGGATAATGATTTTAGTGATACTTAAATTCAATTTAACCGGCTTAATTAGGTTAAAAAAATTTCTCTCAGTCCCACCAAAGAGACTTACACCGCCCAAATTTTCAAAAAGAAATGAGGTTTCTCTTTTACTTTTTCCCTTTTTACTTTCATTTATAAACACCTCAATTAGTCTAAATACCTCAGCAAGCTACCTTGATTTGAGCCCAATGTTTCTTTTTACAATCAATTGCTAAAAATCCATTATAATTCGTCATAATAGTAATAAAAGAAAAAAGAATCCTTTCATCTAACCTCAATTAGGTTAAATGCGGGACATTACCACCAAAAGAAAGATAATTTTGATCACGATAAACACCTCAATTTAATCAACATTAGGTTAATTCTAAGAAAGTTTCCATCCTTTCCATGGTTAAACATCATATCTCATCAGCAAGTCCAGGTTGTCTACCAAGATCTTTATATGTAAATACAAAAGAATCCATGTGACTATTGATTTGCATTTGTAAAAGAAACCCAAATAATCATTCGTAAAATTTTCCTAACACAGTAAACTTGATTACTGGAATCACAGTTTCTGTTGCTGTTAAGCAACAAAGGCTACTTTCGTAACGTGGACGGAAAATAGACTCGGCTGACATGGACTGATGGAACACGTGTCAGTCCCACGCATGTAGATTAGGGTTGCTTTAACGTGTGGTCATCACGCTTCGCATCTCCACAGATATTTTTTTCACTTGCTAGTTGCTACTCCACACAGATTTTTTTTTTCAGTTGCTTTGTTGGTTAGTACAAAACGATCGAAATCCCTCTTTCTCCTGCAAAACCTTCAAAACAGATTAATCGGCAATGGCTGCCGTCTCCAAGCTCCATCTCTCCCCTCAAACCTTCCTCCATCATCTCACCTTCAAAGATCCCTCCTTGTCCGACCATCCTCCGAAACTCAGACCGCTACTGCGCCGGAATCCGGGGAAAACCGACGGAATTCTCTCTTTCCGGCAGAGAAACGGCCGCTTCAGACCACTGCGACACCCCTGTCGAGCTTTCAGATCTGAAAACGGAGGAGAATCTACTGAGAAACGAGTAGAATTGGTCGAGAGAGATGGAATCGTCGAAGAGAAGAATCGGTCGCTGTCGAAGAAGGGAAAGGGGATTCTCTACTCTCTCAAGTCGCTTCTTCTTAGGGCTTCTGGTTCGGAGAAATCGGTGTCTGGAGAAAAGTGTCAAAGTGCCATGGCCAAGTTGGAAGAGATTTTCTTCTCGGTGAGTTGTTGTTTGATTCTGTTATGTCGTGACTCTCTAATGATACCATGTTAACATAACAAGTAACACCAAAAAAGCTCGAGCTTTTAGTGAACGCTTGGATTATGTTTTTCTAGACATAATCAATCCAATCTCGCTCATAGAAGATTAGTTCAATGTTGTATAGTTTCACTCTGGTTGGAGTGGAATTTGGGTCGCTGCCATCATTATTATATGTTAAAGAGGACACAACAGGATCGCGATTGCAAGTTTAGTCACTTGTCATCAACTTCTAACTATTGTTTGTTCAATTTTTCCTTTATACCAGGTTGTAACTCAGTTTGGAAGATACCTTCTCACCATGACAAGCACGGGAGTCATACTTGCCGTTGGATTCCAATTGTCAGGTTTGTGGGTGTGGTATGTTTCTATGAAAAAAAGCAGTTCTACGTGCAGTGTATCAGCATAATCTAAAATTCTGATTATGTTTTGTTTGCAATTTTGAAGGTGGGGACAGTCAGATGAACACCTTGATTTGGTACAGCTGGGTTGGTGGTATTATCATTGGAACAATGATAGGAGCAAACATGGTTTTAGAGGAACACAGTAGAGCTGGTCCGCGGAATGTTGTCATAACTGGAAGGTATTGCATCTTTTAATTTTGTTCTGGTCATTCAGCATCGAAAAAAGCAGGAGTCCTAGTCATTTGTGTATATAAATGAATTCTGATTTAGATTATCTTTTAGTCGATGGACAACTAACATGGAGAATGCGTGTTTATTTATCAGAATATTGATGTTGGGCCTTGTTTAAATTAACAAATCCTACATTGGGAATTATGTAAAGAAAACCCTGTAATGACTGATGACATGGAGATGTTAGGCTGCTGCATTTGTTAGTTGATGATTCTGACTTCCCGCTGCAGCACGAGGGGACTGGGGAAAGCACTTGCTCGGGAATTTCTTCTTTCTGGGGACCGTGTCGTTGTGGCTTCACGCAGGTGGTGTTCAGAGCTTTAATTAATGTCTTTCAATATAGACCTTTCTTCTCTGCATTTATATGTTTATCATCGTTGATTATTATTCATGCCTACTCATCTCCTCTTGGATAAGACAGCCCCGAGTCAGTTCATACAACTGTGGGAGAGCTTGAAGAGGACCTGAAGAAGGGCATCCTTACAGCAGGTAGCATGTCTAAACTACATATGGCTCGTGCAAAAGTGGTGGGAATTGCTTGTGATGTTTGCGAACCTGAAGATGTGAGGAAGTTGGCCAACTTTGCTGCTAGCGAACTTGGCTCAATAGATATTTGGGTCAGTACTATCATCTACACTCCAAATCTCATTATGTCCATTTGTTTCTTGCATGCAGTTACAATACAAAATTGTTTACATGAACTTGATGTTTCGATTTACAATTACAGGTAATCTTGTAGTATGTAATGTGCTGCAATCTTACATTCATCGACTGTAGATGATAGAACTTTGTCCATCATGTTGTCGATCACTTTGCATCTTAGTGATATATTTCTGGAGCATAAGTTGATATCTTGTTTGTTTCTGGATAGAGGAAAAAAAAAAGCTGAGTAGAGTTCAGATGCTAAATTCATATTACTATACAAATCTTACACTACCATTTGAAGAAGCATGTGATTTTGAGCAGCAATATAATGAATTATTCTATATGCTTGCATCTCCTCCAATGTGTATCGTTTTGTTCAATTTCTGATCTTGCTTACGTAGTCATCAGCTATGATGCCCAGATACGCATGGATTCTACAAGGACATAGAATCTATTGAGGAGTGGGCTCCACCCAAGGGGGAATATTGAAAAGTATTTCTGCTGCCTCTCCTAACGCCTTGAGGTTTCGGTAGGAATGGCTAGCTAAAGAAATTCAAGAAAAATCAACACATGTTGGACTTGCAAAATTGAAGTATCTTATACAACACAGTATAGATATGTTTCCTAAGTATCCATGTTTCATATGTCATCAAAATCTAGAAACCCATGCATGTATTACAAAAATACTGCAGTAATTTATAATTAAGTCGTAGTGTCAGAGAATCTGCTGATGGACTTGCTTTTCCTCTGTGGATTGCTGTTGAATGCAAATTATACCTTTGAGGTCGATCTTAATTTCTCAGAACTAATGTGTGGACTTCTTAATGATGTTGCACAGATAAACAACGCCGGCACCAACAAAGGCTTTAGACCATTATTGCAGTTCACAGATGAAGATATCGATCAGGTGTCTGTTTCCTGATGATTCATATTGTTATATAGCCTTCAGATTGGATTTTCTTTTAATAAAGAGCAAGGAAAATGAATATTAAAGAAGTTTTTGGCAACAAATAATTTGTAGTCCACATGTTATGTGCTGCAGCAAAAGGTGTGTTATTTTTTGTTGGGATAGGCAATTTATGCTCCATGAGAATTTCAAACTACTTTTACTAGCATCTTGATGTACCCATTCAATGTTATGTTACTATATTAAGTAGAAGTTTGATCCCTATATTTGCAACTTACACTATATTACAATTCGAGATGTGTTGTGGGGATGAAATGGTCCCACAAAAGAACTTCATGGGCTATTTGGGTCCTAAAGGATTGATGGGGTGAATAGCTAGTTTTTGGTTACGAGATATCTACCCTAGTCACTATGGACATATTTGTCCAATCAAAACATCCTAAAGAATGAACGTTGAACTTATTGGATTGGGAGCTATTCATGTGTGGATTGGTCATTGAGGATATATGAGTCTGTTATGAAATTTCTGAGAGATCCAAGGTGATAAAAAATATTTTTCGCCAAATAGAGACGAATACTATATTGTGATTGTTGCTGATGCATAGGTAGGAACTTAGGAATGATTGATCATGGATTGCATGTAGTCTAGAAGTCACGCTGACTGTATGGTTAAGTTCACTGATCAAAGGATTGTGACATGTGGATGGTTTAGAAAGTGCAGTTAAATGGCCATTTTGTGAGTCCTTAAATGTGCACATTTGAACATCCAATCTAGAAAGTTTGAGGTTAGTTGCCAGCTAGAGTGCTTCTTGTTAGATAGATAAAGATATTTATTTGGGTAAGTCTCATTTCTTTTCTGAGGTGTGGATTGACTTCAACATTTCAAAGGCTTTATGTGATTTCAATTCTAATCAATGAATGCATAGAGGAAAGAGAAAAAAAAGAGGAAAAGCGGAGTGGGGCCGGGGTGGGGGTGGGTGGTGGGGCGCGGGTGTTGGTTGTTGAGGGGTTGGTTAAAAAAGCATGGAAAATTTAACTTCAGAAAAGAGCTTAGTGTGTTTGAATCACAAATGCTGGAAAGTCTGATGGAGACATGAAATGGGTGAAGATAAAAAGGTATGGAATCTACCTCTCTTGGGATCTTCTCTAGTAAGAGCCTTAATTTTGGACAATCTTAAGAAACAAAAATTTGTGCTGCCCCACATATGCATTCTTTGTTTGTACTTAGTATATGGAGGAATCTGTGGATCATTTTTTTGTTTATTGTATTGCAGCTATAGTCATTTGGTAGATTTGGTAGCTCCTATATCTGATTGGCTTATCCTTTCCTTCCCCATCCTCTTCTATCGATCTAGGTTTATTTACATATTACCAACTTATTTGTAGAAGTAGAAATATGCTACTTGTGACAAAGTTGCTAGCCAGTAATCCCAAAACCTATTGGTGATAATAAACCATATACCAACCCAAAAGCTTAAGCTTATAGGTGGAAGGCCCATAGATGTATATTAAGACATGTCAAGCCTATTACTTAGGCGATGTGGGATGTGAGACTTCCCAACACTCTTCCTCACGTGCAGGCTCAACAGATTTCATGGACGGGCCTGTCATGTGGGCTACAAAAGAGCACTGGGATTGAAATCCGCTCTGATACCATGTAAGGAGCTATTGATATACCAACCCAAAAGCTTAAGCTTTTAGGTGGAAGACCCATGCAGGTATATTAAGATATGTCAAGCCTATTACTTAGGTGATATGGGATGTGGGACTTCCCAACAACTTGGAGCCATATGAGTGGCCTAAAATGCTTCTATGAGAAATAAAACCAAAGATTTTCTTTTTCCGACTAGGCATCGAGGTCTGTCTTTAATATAAAGGCAGAACTGGGCATTGGATGCAATGGCATTTTCCCTTTTGGTATTGGAATGTCCATATTATGTAGTAGTTTTTCTACTGCGAGCTTTATTCATACTTGTTAAGTAGATTTGTCTTCCGCTTCCTAATAGCTTAAGCTTTTGGGATGCCTTCGCTAGGTCTCGAGTTCGAACCCCGGGGAGGTGTTGTTCCCAAATCACATGGGTAGGCACATGTGGGTTGTGAATTCGAACGGTGTCCTCTTTTTTTTCTTCTACGGGGTGGTTGGTGTTAAGTAGATTTGTCTTCTGGTTATAAAAAAAAGAGAGTAGATTTGTCTTCTCCTTCCTAATAGCTTAAGCCTTGAGCTTTTGGGATATATTGCCTAGTTAGGCTACAATATGCAGACAACAAAATTTATTTTTTTCCTTTTGATTGGTAATATGGCTTAAACCTGAGCACCTTCCACTATGCCATGGGCTCTTGTCAACATTTGTAAGTACATAAAAGTACTTGCAAATGTTCATGGTTTAGATACTCTCTTCCTTGGAATAAAACTTGTGTCTTGATTGGAATCGCCCCTAGTTAGAAAGGATTTTAGATTCTTTTACAGAGTTTGAACCTTTTGTTATTGGCCTTAACTGACACATGGCTTTATTTAGATTGTCTCGACAAACTTGGTTGGTTCCTTAATCTGCACACGAGAAGCTATGCATGTCATGAACTCCCAGGAAAAAGGGGGTCACATATTTAACATGGATGGTGCAGGTTCTGGGGGATCAAGTACCCCTTTGACAGCTGTGTAAGTTGACTCTACTGGCACGTCTTCTTTTACACGCATCCTCAGTGCTATTGTTGCCAATTCTAACTATTTCTGTCCATGATACTTAAACACTTCATGTATCTCCTTTTGGTTTGTAGTTATGGTTCGACCAAGTGTGGCCTAAGACAGCTTCAAGCATCACTTTTGAAGGAGTGCAAGAGGTCTAAGGTTGGAGTGCATACAGCGTCGCCAGGCATGGTCCTAACGGATTTGCTTTTGAGGTAACATCTTTGCTGCATTTCATCTGCTTCACTTTATATTAAGCTAGCACAGTAACCCGTGCTCAGCACGGTTATCTCCCTGCATTGCAAAATAAATAATCATATATAAAAAATGTTATGAAAGTACCTCTTTCATAGAGCAAATTGCATAAAATGAAAATAGAAAAATTCAGACAAAAAGAGAACAGAAAAGATGGGGTAGAAGAAAAATTTTATATA
The DNA here is from genome assembly GCA_003546025.1 of Camphora micrantha. Lineage (NCBI taxonomy): Eukaryota > Viridiplantae > Streptophyta > Magnoliopsida > Laurales > Lauraceae > Camphora > Camphora micrantha. The sequence goes on from QPKB01000002.1 coordinate 64,191,641, forward strand.
AAGGAAAAATTGAAACTTTAAAAGTGGAGAGCATATGTGAGTGGTTTGATGAGACAGTTAAGAGTAGGTAGTTGCATGAGATAAATAGTGGAAAGAACATGTAGTACATTTGAAAAATAGAATAACTGCTGGTCAAAATCATAACTGACAATCAAAATTGGATCCAAAACCTTCCAGCTTGATATATTATAATGTGGTTTTTACTGATAAAGAATGTGGATTTGATAACCAAGTATAAATCTCTCTGAAAAGTTAGCTTCCTTTTTAAACTTTCTTCTTTTTTTCTTTGTTGGTGTTTTTTTGTGTGTGTGTGGTTTTTTTATACTGCTGCAAATGCAAATGATAACAGAAGCCAGAGTTTAGCAAGAGCTCTAGGAACAACTGTAAACAGAACACATACCAACTGATTGAAAATGTTGAACTGTATGGATCTGTCAAATGCACTCCTGCAGACAGACTTCTGTGATATAGTACCTGTCAACTGGTTCATACATTCACAATCCTTTCTGATTACTGCTTGAATGTTTCACTTGCAGTGGTTCGACTCTTAAAAATAAACAAATGTTTAACATTATCTGTGAGCTCCCAGAAACAGTGGCGAGAACATTAGTTCCAAGGATGCGGGTAGTGAAGGGGAGTGGAAAAGCAATTAATTACTTAACACCTCCTCGGATCTTGCTTGCTTTAGTCACTGCATGGCTTCGTCGAGGTCGATGGTTTGATGACCAGGTAGACTCAGCTTTCTGTGTTATATTACAATTTTTTATGTGGAAAAAATGTATTTTTGGCATATCTATATTATCTATAAATGCTGCTAAAATATTAAATACATGAATATAAGTGAATGCATGCCAAGAATGCTAGCAGTGCATTGGTTAGGCACCTTCCACAAGGAAGCTGGTCCTGGTTGAGTTTGTGAGAATATTTACTGGTTCCACAGGCCAGACCACTTTTGATAATCATGCTTATGTATAAATTAGAGGAATATGGTGTGTTTTTGTTGATATTATTATTATGGCATCATCATCATCATCATTATTTACAATATACAGATCCAATGAATCTTGGGGCCAAAAAATAAACCTTATATGATAAACATTCAGGTCCTCACAATCAGAGCTTGGTTGAGGCTTAAACTGGACTTGACTTGAGTTTTGATTTTCTTGCGTTGGTTGTTTACACATTAGATTGATCGTCCAAGTGTTTGTGCTATTCTCCTCTTACGTATATGGTCAAACTGAATCCACTTGACCTTTTATCCCTTTTAAGTACTGAAATTCACTTGGCCTTTTATCATAATCGGAACAGCAAGAGCATTATTTCTATCCTAGTTTTATTGTAATTTTGGTGAGAAAAAGGTGAAAATGTGGCGTGTGCTGATTTCAACATGTTATTTCTTTCAGGGAAGAGCATTATATGCAGCAGAGGCAGACCGAATTCGAAACTGGGCTGAGAGCCGTGCTCGATTCTCTTTCACTGATGCCATGGAGATGTACACAGAGAACACTTGGGTCTCTGTTTTTTCACTCTCTGTCGTCTGTGCTTTCATTATCCTTTCCAGTTCTTCCAGCTCTTTCCCTGGTACCTGACTATGCTCATCTGTGATTGGAAATTGTGATTGTAAATTGTGATCCTCAACTGCCCGGGAAAAAAAAGGCATCATACAGTTGGCTTTCCTTGATATAAAGTTCCAAAGACTTTGGAGATCCCACGGAACAGGGGAGTGAGGGTACAGATCAATATGTGCTGCTGCTTTTAACGCAACATGTACTTAGTCTTCAATGAATGTGCTGAGGGCGGTATCTTGGTACTTCCCTAAATTACGAATCGTTTCAGTCAGTGGCAAAATTCTTTTTTAATTGTTGAAGGAAACTGGCGTTCTCCATTAAGAAGCCTGTATAACATGTAATCCCACTGTAAGCTGTAATGAGATTCCCTCTTTAAATGATGCATTGTCTGCAGACAACTTTGTATATGATGCATTGTATGACTCTTTAAATGGCTGGGAGAATAGTTCTGAGATTTTCCGGTTCTGTTGGCAGGTGTGAGGATTCTGATGGGACACGGTTACAACCCCTGAGATTATTTTAGTCATTAGAGTTAATCAGTCTCCATTGAAATGGAACTGCCATATAAAAAGGGAAAATTTCAAAATAAGCCTCAAGTTTTGACCAGTTTTCAATTCATGACCCAAAAAAAAAATAAAAAAAAATAAAACAGCTTACTTTTGAAAGCAGAGCTCAAGTTTTCCATTAACATTCCATTCTCTTAAAAATACAGGGCTCTCTTTCCTTTTCTTTCCTACCAACCATCGACTTCTCCACAATAACTTTTTCCACTATAATATCATACGATGTGAAGTCCAATACTCAAATGGGGCATTATTAAGAGAGAAGAACATTAATGTCAATTATTAGTTGTAAAGCCCCAAAGTTATTTCGCAAAAGGAATCTTGATGCCCCCTGAAATTAGGAATCAAGTCAACAAGAAATGTATTTGAAAAAAGAATAGAACGCCATATTTATTTCTCCATTGTGCTCTTCTTTCTCCTACTCTTCTTCTCTATGTGGCCCCATCATAGAGTTGCCAGTAAGGTCTGTTGGGCCACTCTCAGCACAGCCACATCACAAGTCGAGATAGGATGATATTATGGGATCTTATGTTGTGTCCGTTAAACTAATGCTATCATTTGGGGTCACTGGGGTGTTTATTCGGCTTCCTTCTTGGTCCGAAAGGATTAGTCCAGCCTAAAAAAATTAAGTACCCTCCGGATCCGATAGCATAAAAAAAAAAAAAAAAAAAAAAAAAAAAAAAAAAAAAAAAAAAAAAAAAAAAAAGGGTCCCTCCAATTAATTAATAATCAACATAACCATCTATCATTCTAATGTTCCCCCGGCCACATGCATTAATTTCGCTCCGCACAGTATCCCTCGCACTTGCAGCCAGCCTTGTGGCCCGGGTAACGCCAATGGTGCAATGGGCTTCAACCGCATCGTCTCCTTCACGACCGCCTGCAGATATTTCAGCTTTCCCAAATCTTCTACCTTTACTATATCCCCTTCTGCTGGGTGCAGCTGGTAGTACTGTGGTCTCTTATTATCTCTTCACAGAGCTTCTGCTGCGCCTTCTGGTTGTGCACCAGCAGCCCCAGCGCCCACATGGTCGTCGAGGCCAAGGACTAATACCTCGAAGATGCTGAAGATGGCGACTTCTCTGGGGAAGAAGCTCAGCGAGGAGAGGAGGAAATGAGCGTAGCAGTTGGGGCTTGGGAGGTGGTGGGGAAGCCACGTAGCAATGGCAACAGCAATCCATATTGATATGGCCACCATCTCTCTGTCTGCAGTTCTGACCTGTTTTTGTGCTCGTCTTCCACCCAGGAGACCCATTTAATTATGGGAAAGATACCCTTTTAGAAAAAAAAAAATATTGGAAAGCTCCTTATAAAATGGCAATGTGGGGGGTGAAAAGTGTAAACAAGATATAAGTCAAGCAATGAGACAAGCCAGATGCGGCATCGTAACTGAGGGTAACATGAGGGGTCACTGTATAAATATGATTATGAAATTGTAATCCTTGGTTAAGGACTTCAAAAATGCAATCCTTTTTATTTGCATTAAAATACATTAGAATTGAAAATAAATAATGGTTAAAAATAAAAATCAAAGGTGAATTTTAAAAAAATAGTATCAAATAATATCTTCTTTAATTTGATTCTATTTGAATTTTGATTGTCTGTTCCTGTGGTTTGCCGAAGGATTCTGACCTAAGAAAATTTTCAAAATAGTGCGAGTTTCCAAATCAAGACTAAAAATGAAAAATATCTTAATTTTCAAAATAGGGCTTACTTTTTCCATATTCAATTCAAATCAAGACATCCAAAGAGGAAAAAAGGTTATTTTTGGCATCTTTCCTCGCTATTTTTAAAATATCCAACATGCCCTTAGCATAACCCATTCCTCCTCTTTCCATGCACTTTCTTTTACCACCCTTCCATTTCTTCATCCCCACCTCTCCTTATTACTAAACAGTTAAACTGTCTGCTTACCACATTAGCTACATCCCATTTACATTTAACCCAGCACGAGTTCTTATATCATCTCTAATGTCAACGAACAATAGGTCTCCAAAGCTGCATGTAAATATGATTGCCTAGAATTACAGGCTTCAACCCCCATCCGTAGCAATTGAGTAGTTATTAAAGTACGAGGATTTCAAAGCAACCAAACTTACACGTGAGGCATCCAAACACTTGAACACGGAATTACCAGCGCCTCATTAACATAGATCCAAACACGCTTAAGATTAGATGTTATATAATCTTTAGTTCATTGATTGACTGGAAGCAAGCAAACAAAACCAACATAAAAAAACTTACCAACAACCCCAACAAACCAATATTCTACCGCTTTAGAACCTAATTAAAGCTTACCTGCTTTCTACGGCAACTAATATAAAATGTACGGCTATATAAATCAAAGAAGAATTCAAGAAGAGAGAGAGAGAGAGAGAGAGAGAGAGAGAGAATACCATAAATTGGATTTGTTCTCTGGTTCGACTAAGCTGGCATGTGGGGTAGTTAAAAAAAAAAAGGAGAGGAAAGTTGCTGGAAAATCATTTTTTTTTCGCAGGATGTCCTGATTTAAAATGAATATAATAGGCTAGCCCTGTTTTTAAAACCTAATTTTTTTTCTTGATTTGAAAATTGGGCAAAACTTAGAGCCCTATTCTGAAATTTTCCCTTTTTGCTTAGGATCAAACAGACCTATTTGTGTGATGCACTTGATGCTTTTATATCATCAGGGTGAAAAGGATGTTGAGGTCTCTTTAGGGACAAGGGTCTGCAAAAAATCAACCCCATTAGATTTTACCAGCACTTGCTTGATTTAAAAGCCTTAAAGTTTATTTGTTCGTTTAGTCTCAATTGTATTGGCCGAGAAATGGATTGGTGGGATGATGAAGTGAATTATAGGTGAAGATGATGAATGGTGAGGAAAGAGGAGAGCAGGGGTCATGGTTAATGGTGGCAGCTGTTTGATTCCGTGGATGTGATGCCGGCCACAGAGAGATGGGTAGGTGGGGATGATGAAGGTGATGGAAAGAGGATGGTGTTCGTGTTTAGATGGATGAGGGAGATGGGTGGGAGTCGAATGGGTTGGTGTGTTTGGTTAGAGGGATTGAGGGATCGGGAGTCACAAAGATGGTCTAGGGAGGAAGGGAAGTAGAAGAAACAGGAGGGAAGAGATCACGGATGAAGGAAATGGTAGGGAATGACAGGGAAGAAGAACAAAGGGCATGAAGAGAGGAGGAATAGGAGAAAGGATGTACAGATGTATGGGGAATTGAAGTAAAGTGAGGTAAAGCCTCCACTATCAAGAAAAAATGGGAAAAAAAAAAAAAAATAGGAAAGTAGTAAAAAATCATTTTTCTTCCTTATCCCTTTTTGAAATCTGAATATGGAAAACTCAAGTCCTATTTTGAAAACGTGCCTTTTATTTTCTTCATATAAAGACGGGGCAAAACTTGAGATCCCATTTTAAAACCCTCTCTTGTAAAATCCCCGAAAAGTGGTTAACATGTGTTCCTGATTCCTTAATTTGCAAATGTTCTGCCAAGCTACGAATGAGATGGTTTATTTTAGACAAATTCGTGGAAAAGATGTTGCTTGAGAGAGTCTGACCACAAGTGCCATCAGTTGTGAAACTTGAGTCGGGCCGACATTGGCCAGCTTGACGAAATGTAAAAATCGGGCTGGGCCTGTTCGGGTTAGGGTTGGCTTGAAATCTACATGGAACTCAAGTTTGATTCTGATTTGACCTGCTTTATTTTTCTTTTTTTTTTTTTATTACGGAGGGTGTCCCAGTCGTTTGACATGTCCACTTTGGATCTAGTATCTTTATTGGAGATGCTATGCTTATGGTATTATTGAGTGGGGGCTGGGCTTAAGTGGCCTTACGGCCCTTATAGGCTTTTTCAGTTTTGGGGGACACTGCAGCCCCCAGCCCATTACATGTAGGTCTACCCCTGTTGGGACCAATGAAGGCATCGGTTCGTCCAGCCCAGTTCAACCGACCCGTCCAGTTCAGTTTTTCATAGCATCGAAGCACTAACACATCATTATTAACTATTTCTAAGGTGGAGAGATTATTTATTATACATATTGATTCATTATTAACGAATTTTTCACAATGGCCTCACATAGCTTCATTGACCAAATCAACCCATTCCTCTTTCCTCCTGCTGCTGCAAATGGTCCCTCGTCATTTCTTTTGTCGCGACGGAGACATTGTGCCTAACAAACAATGACATTGATGATTGACCCCCACGCGTATACTTTTGTCTCGGACTCTTGCTACCACTGCCAGCCAAATAATTTAGAAATATGAACTGGTAAGTTGAAAGTGGAAACTCAAATCTCCCACTTGTATTTTATTTTCTTAGATGCTTTTACTACTTCCAGATCGATTGTGATGTGTGGATTCTACTCCATGTGGAATTCTTTTTTTTTATATGGCGCGGAATTTCTCTCCACTTACCCCCATTGAATTGTATTTCTGGTCTATACATAGGCAAAATCAATAAAAAAAGTATCTTTTACCTTCATACCGAAAAAATTAAAAAATAAATAATTAAAGAACCTATTTTTCTCGTGGAAAATATTATCAGATTAAACAACTAAAGATTCAATAAAAATTAGAATGGTTATTGTAAACAAGGGGTTGTACAGTTGGTTGAAAATCTTATTTCCCGCCTTATTCTCTGGAGTTCGAGTTTTGGGTTTTTCTCTATATGTGAATAGGTTCACTTTTCTCTCACGTAATGTTATCTCTCCTAGTTTTGGGTCTACTATGGTCTTGGCCCCCTTTGGTAGGGTGTAAAAAAAAAAAAAAAAGAGGATACATACAGAAGTGTATGTCTTCTTTAGATAAGAAAGGTGCAAAAGGATAACCATGGAGTTTTCAAGGTGGGCAGAACTACCATGTGGTGTCGCTACATGGTAGTATGGTGCAGTCCCATGTTAACAACATGGGCGGGGCCCACATTTTGAAAATCCAAACTTTCGTGTAGCCTAGGCCCATTGTGAACTCAGTATCTAAATATTCAAAGTCGATTTCGGTGGGCCAACTTGGGTGGGCCAACCGATGGATTGTTCACTACATTTCATACATGAGAGACTGCGCTGCACCATATCATCATCCAGCTTATGCACTGTACTCGTGGAAGGCATCCTAAACTGTTTTTATTCATTCTTAAAAGGAGTTGTTCCTAAGTGGAATCAGTCAACAATGGAGTACGATATGTCCTATCAAGTACCAATACCATACAGGTTTGACTGCACTTTCACTTGACCACGGCATCCCTCTCTTTGTGAATTTCAGCAATGTTCAGCTGCTGAGGTGAAACAAGCCCTATCAAACCATGGGCATCTTTTATTTATTTATTGATCTCAAATTATGTTTATATTGAGAATCTCAGAAAAACTAAAGATTAAAAAAAAAACTCTCATAAGATACTTTAGATGATGTAAGTTAAAGTAAAAATTGTTATTGAGGAGAAGACATTCATAGGTGGCATGTTCATGTGAGACAGTAGTCCCTTCCTGCATGAGAATTACTTTTTACATTACTCACCTGGATCAAGCCATACATGGACAATAGAGAGGAATAAGAAGTTCCATGAATTATAGATGCTACATAAAATCAGTATAAGTCACACCTTTAAATATATGAATTTTGAGGCACCAAAGATCAATACAATATATATATAAAAAAAAAGGAGGAATAATAAAAGTAGACATTTTAATCCGATGGTCAGTGATGGTGGGATGTGTCAAATTGGAGTGACAAGTTGGCAAGTGCTTGGATGGTTTATTGAACTTAGGTTTGCTGCCTGCAAGTCTTGCTCGAAACACTTGCTTATGATGAGATTTTCATGCTGCAAGTCTGAGAAATTAGAAGTAAACTTCCATGAAATCTCCTTTTAGACTTCGGACACACTGACGCGGATTGGTCCTATCGTGTAAGTCAAAACTGGAAATAAGACAAAAGTGTACAATATGAATGGGCATGATTTGATGATTTTTCTTTTCCTCATTTACGCGTATGACGTGGATGGAAGAAATGAATGATCCATGTTCTCCGTCTTGCTACAGTGATTAATGTTTGATAAATATCCTATTGAATTTGGGATCCAAGTCCTACATATTCTTCCTGGATAATCATCTCTCTCTCTCTGTGTCTTTCTTACTCTCTCTCTCTCTCTCTCTCTCTCTCTCTCTCTCTCTGTCTCTCTCTCTCTCTTTCTCCATGGGCGGCTGTTTCACAAAAGCTTCTCCCAAAGTGGAGGACAAGGAGATTTCCATTTCTCAAAATCCTTCTGGTGAGCTTTTGATGAATGCATTTATAATTATATATTAAAAGTCGATTAAATCCATTAGAACTGTTTGCTTCTTAGTTCGTGTGAGAAATGAGTGCTCTTTTGTTGGTCATATGGGTCTTGTTTGTACTTAATTTGTGTTTTGATTTAGTCTACGTGTAACTGAAAAGATGCATATGGTTTTGGCGGCTTCATCAAGTCGTATTTGTTCAATAAACAAAAGATATTTACGCACATCAAACATGAAAATCTTGTGGGTTTGATGGAATTTATTACCTTCTTCGAGATTCAGTTCGGTATTAAGGTTTCAATGGGCTTGGCTATATCTGAGTCTAGTCTTCGGAAACGAAGTTGATTTTAGATGCACATAACTGGCTTTGAAGTAGTGGTAGGCTGTTCTCCTTTTCTTATTTTGGGTTTAGGTTGTGAGATTTCTAATGACAGTTGATCATTCAGATCTTCTAATTCATAGATGTGGTTCAAGATCCATGAGCGGAGATATTCATGGTACAAAGATGTAGGAAGTGTGACTTGGATTAAAAGAGACGAAGTAGTGAATTGGATAAATCTTATTTGTCAATAACCTTGGACCAATCAATCAGATATTGAATAATATGTAACTGGTCAAACATAACTTAAAAACAATATATGCTTCTGTTAAAACATATGATGCTTTAAATGTTAAAAATTATTGTGCTCATTGGACCATTTGTATTTATATGCATTAGGATCATGAACTTTAAATTGTATTTATATGTTAAACTTGGAGTAACTGCAATTCTAAATGTGTTTTGAATGAAAAATGTAACCCTTCATTGATTTTGACGAGGTTTGACTATTTATGCATGAGGCTGGATAATAGATCTGAGTTTGGACTTCAGATGATTAAGTAGCTACTCACAGTTGAGGATCTTGATGGATTTTTTATTTTTTAGTGCAAATATAGTTAAATTATCTTTGGGCCCGGAGTGCCAAAAGGGTTGGGAATCCTTCGTTAGAAAAAAAAAAAAAAAAAAAAGTTAAACTCCGTTTAGAGTGCAATTGTTCACCTCGATTTCTATAGAAGATGTAAAGATTCTTTCCCTAACATTTTTCCTTCCAAGTGAGGATTTGAAGTTCTGACTTCCCCAAACCTGTCTATGTGGAACAGGCAAAGTGCCTTTTCTCTTCTATAACATCACACATGCATGTCCTTAAGATCCACCTATTTCATTAGTTAAATTCTAAGTAATTTAAGAAATGTATTTCTTAAAATATTTAAAAAAAATTGAAGAAAAGAAAGAAGAATATAAAAAATGACTATCAAATAATCTCTCCTTAATGAAAAATAATGAATGACGGTAAAATGAATAAACAACCATCACTGTAGTGATTTACATTCTTGGAACTTCAAATTAAGGTTTATCTAATCACTCACCTTAGGTCCTTCACCCCTTACGACTTCAACAATATTTTGTTGGAGCCCATTTGAATATGAATTCCTTTGCGTTCAGTTCCATGCAAACTTTCAGACTTTAAAGGATTTAGGCATTTAACGTCCCATTTTAGGCATTTAGTTTGCATTTGAGAGAGTGCTTTACAATACTCCGTTGTCATCGTCAAGAACCCTTAGATTAACAAAAGGTAAATTCTCCATAGCACATATTATTTATTATTTATTTTTGAGCCTTGTTTTATCCCCTTGCTCACACACACCTGACCTTCATCCAGTTGGCATTAATCTTAATTTGACATTGAATTAGACATTAACTATAATGTGATTTTATTATAATGAGTTTGCACCATACCATAATCATTATATATTTTAAATTAAGAGTTAGGATCATTAATTTGATTAACTTGATATATTGTGGACCACTAATCCAAAAAAAAAAACATTTCTGTAATCATGTATCATAAAAATATGTGGGCTCTATAGGAAGTGAGCATCTTTTTAAGAAAAGATGATGAAATTGACTTCCTAATGAATTCAGTTATGAGCATTGTTGGCAAAGCTTATTGTAGTTTTTTCACCAACCAGCTCATGATATCACAGGACTGTCATATGATGTTATGACTTTTATGCAGCATCTTTGGAAAAAAAATTTCCGAATGATAGATCTCAGAAATAGTGGTCAAATATGTATTTACTTTAAAAAAAATCTCATTTTTCGTGTTATATAAAAATTGAATTCATTTGTTAGTTGCAGAAAATGTTTGATATAGAAATTGATAAATCCCATGATATTATGGGACATGGTGTAAAAAAGTTAAAAAATAATATTGACTAGGGTCAAAAAAATTTGGAACAAAATCCCACAATATCATGGGTTTAGGAGAAAATCGTCACAAACAACTTTTGACCAAAGTCAAATGACCCGCTGTCATTTTGGGGTCTTTTTCATTATCTTGTGCCTCGTAAGAATTCCTTATCTTTATTACTTCATTTATTTTCTATCAGCTTATTTTTATTCCTTATATGGCCATCAACAACAATTGAAAAAACTTTTTCTCATCCAACGGCTACCATTCTAATGGATAATCTGGATCTCTTGGTTAAAAGATCACGTGCAAGGTGTGGGGGTAGACATCGGCATTAGGGTTGTTAAAGGGCTGGGTCTGGGCTGCCCTGATGTATGCGGGCCGGACTTAGGTCGAGCCAAAGCTCTCGGAGTCTATAACGGGCCTACAGTATTATCGAAGCACTTACCCTAGCCTCAAGGGCCGAGGTCAGGCTAGGGCCGTGCTAGGGTCGAAAGAATGACTTTTCAGTATTTTTATTATATATAATAATTTTTCTATACCATAATGCTAACCCTCTTTTTATTCAAGGTGCAATGCAATTATGCAAAAGTCAATCTTACTAATAGTCTGGCAACAAACAAAATTGGGCACATTCCAAAAAAAAATTCGTAAGATTTTATTATTATTCTTTGACAAAATATTAAGTCTCTATCATGAATTTCTAATTAGAGTTCTTTATAAAAATTTTAAAATAAAATCTATATATCTATATTTAGAATAGACAAAGGGCCGGCTAAGTAAAGTCGTAGTTAGGCCCAGTTTGGCAATTCTACTAGTAGAGTCAAGTGAAGTAAAGTTGTTTTTAAAGAAAGAATAAAATATAAGTGGGTTATGATTGTATTTTATTTTTAGTTGTTTATTATGGAATCCTTTTGATTTTTTGTATAAGAAAGTGAGGGGTTTTTTTTTTTTATTTTATTTTTTAAAGGTGGTCGCTTTTTAACTTTTTTTTATAAAAGGCAGGGGGAGTTTCGAATTAAAGTACTTTTGATGTAACATCTTAACTGAAAAATAAAAGCTTTATTTGACTTTTACTATATTAGTAGAGTGCCAAACTAGCCCAAGGTTGTAGGATTTTTAAAATTGGGCCCTATCCAGCTATCCCACCCTCGGGCTTAGGACAATAAAATTAGAACGCCCTCGCTCTTATTTGCGGTCCCAGCTGGGTAGATCTCACTCGTCAAAAGGCCGGATTGGCACTGCTATCTTATTGGTAGATAGTTGCCGTTTATTACTTTACCCTTTCTTCAGAGGAGTACCAAAATAAAGCCTGTTTCTTATATTTTCCTTTCCAGGGTTTGTTATTATTATTATTATTTTTGTGCCCCAAGCCTCCAACTGTACGATCGAACGTGTCACTAGAATGAGAAAAGGCAAAAATGGGTAAAACATTATCGCCATTCCAATCATGTCTTTTATGAAGGGTCTAACCCGGAACCACCCAAATTCTATGCCAAGGAGTTGTTTGTTTGTTATCATCTATATTTATGACCAAATCATCTCAAACAACATTCATTTTATTTATTTATTTTTCTTTAATATTGAGGCCACTTGGTTAGATTTTCTTATACACCTATTTATATTCCAAGCATCCATCTCTACCATTGGTATTCCTCGAAAATTTAAAAATTTCATCTTTAGCCATTCATGCGATATCCTAGGGCCGTACGATATCGCACGTGGTGCAATAAATCACATATATTTATTGCCTGAAAATATAAATTGTCCACTTTGTCATTTCTTACTTAGTTATATTATTATTATTATTATTATTATTATTATTATTTGCTGTTTCTGTCTTGGTTCTTGGGGAGTGAAATTATGAAGGGATCACCTGACAGAAACATGGCTTATGTTGTTTCCACTGAATTATCTCATCCTTTAACCTTCGTAACCTCTAGTATTTGACCAATACAAATCTTAGACTGGATTTTAAAAGAAAATAAATGTTCTCTTGGTTTTCAAGGTTTTGAAAGTTCTATTGGTTTTTAAGGTTTCTATTGCTCGAATTTGCCCCCACCTTTATTTGGAATGGAAGCATTTGTGGGCGTTTGGTGCTCTTTATGCATAAAGATCATTGATGTTTACTCTTTTCACTTGTCTCATTCCCAAGTGGCAATCTTCTCTAAAGTTGCTAGTATGGATAATCATCATTCCATCACTTTCACATCGAAGCATTAGTTAGTGCTTGTGTTCTGTATGTTAAAATGTGTGCTCACTGATGTTTAGGCTTTTTTCTAGTCTGGAAATTGATATGGTTTTAGTATTCTCTATTGGTGGCTTAGGAGTTAGGATATAATGCTCTGTTTCTTTTTTTTTTTTTTTTTTTTTTTTTTGAAATATAGTTATTGGGCTGCCTGTATAAGGATTTTTCATTGTTGGTGACAATTAATTTTTGAAGACATATTACCAACTGGATGGTTAGATTACTTTCATGCCAAGATGTCTGCTTGGGTCAAAACTAATTGTCAAGGCCATGGGTACCAACTATTAAGTAGTCGCTAGAGTCTCTATATTCCAAATGTGGTTTGAGTTTATATAAATAAATGTATATCTGTATCAATGTATGTACAACTCTACCGAAGAAAGGCAGTAAGAAAGGTTATCTTTTCAACTATATTTTATCTCCTCTTATTTCTTTCTAAGTAGCATCCCCCCTCAGAGGCAATATAATGATGCCTTCTGATTGGCCCTCTAGACTGTGACTTCAGGCTTCCTCTGCTTGCAGAAAGTAGAAACCCTCACCTAGGGGTCTTGAAAGCATATGCATGGAATCATCATCATGCCAAAAGAAAAAACAAGATTTTCAAAATAAAAATAAATGAATTATCATTCTTACTGTCAAACAAAACGTATATAAAACCTAACTTGTGTTTGCTGCAGGGTAGGATTTAGAAATCCTATTCAAAATGCTGGCCAGAAAACTTTGAAAACTTCTAAAAAGATAAAAAATTAAAAAAATTCTTGACTAGTTTGACTAACATGCCTTGAGATTCCTAACATATCTTGAAAGGAGACTTGTGTGTAACATTTAGACTCTTAATGCTTCTTGGACTTCAACTAAATATCAAAGGACACTTGAAAGATGCTTTCTAAGACATAATAATCATAACAAAACTAATGAAAATAACTCAGTTGTTCCAGCAGTATGTTGTGCAAAATTAAAAAAACATCTATGTCAGACTCTTACTTGATTGTACTCCCCTCGCTATACTTCAAACACCCATACGATCTGCTTCGCCTTCTATATCTGCCAGGCACTAACTGAAGTTCTTTGGTGAATCTCATTTGTGATGATTTAAGTCTTTCGTTCTCCTTACATTTAAATTTCGCTGCTGTCTTAGATTATTTATTTATTCATTTAGGTTCCTGTTAGCTTCTTAACATACTGTGTTAGTCTTGGTAATTGTTTTTTTTTTTTCCTTGATATTGTTTTGCTTATAGTAGTGTCGAAGTTTCAAGTGTGTCTAAATATGTTGTTCTCTTGTCTTCTTTTGAATTCTGGTCATTACAGTTTTATTGAGTTTAGAGTGTTGAGATTTGCGTTTCTTTACAGCTGGATCACCTCGAAGGCTTTCATCAGATTCTAGACTACATTCATCTCTGTTTTCATCACGGAAGGCCTTCATCCGAGAAGAATTAGAGAGGGCAACAAATGGATTCTCGGAGTCCAACTTCCTCGGGAAAGGTGGTTTTGGTAATGTCCATAAAGGAATCCTTGAAGATGGAAGACGGGTAGCGGTTAAGCAGCTTATAGATGGTAGTGGACAAGGAGATAGAGAATTCCAGGCTGAGGTGGATATTATTACTCGGGTACACCACAGGCATCTAGTTTCATTAGTAGGATATTGCATTGCTGAGGGCGTGCGGATGCTAGTCTATGAGTATGTTCCTAATAACTCACTGAAGTTCCACCTGCACGGTAAAGCCTCCATCTATCTTTTAGTTGCTTTGTGCAGTAGTTAGACCAGATTGGCAAAACTGTTTAAATGAAGTAAAATAAAGTAATGAAAGAACTGAGATTTTGAATGAGATTTTCTTTTTTTCCTCTTCCATGTTTTCAACTAGAGAAAGATCATGGTTAAGTTCAGATGAATCCACGAGTTTTCAACTACTCAAAAAAAGTGCGGACATGGGTATTGCCTAGTGCCTCCCTTGGTTATAAAGTGATCATTGATCAACTAAGACTGCGTTAGTTATTCTAGAAGTTTTGTAATGACTTATAACCACTATTTTGTTCAGAAGGAAATAATGCAAAATCTGTACACAATTTGCTTGGTCCACAGTAAATTGTACACATGGAGCCAACCTTTGATTGACCCAAGACAGGTTCTACTATGGATATTTGATATTCCAAAAGTCTCCCCCATCATATGATCCTCATTTTTCACCTTTGCTCTAGTTAAACATGAAATATTGGTACATGTGTTCATTTTTAAACCGTCAATCATAGAGTTAGAAGGGTAATACATGAGAATGATCTATCCCATGATGTATGTAGCTTAATGGATGGCTTTACTGGTGAAAGGTGGGCCCCATATGTACCATTGTTTGTCAAACAAAAGTGTTGCCTCTATAAATTGAGCCTGGTTGTTCCAATTGATAGAAAATGGGTGGAAATTTCTGATTACTGTTGGGCTTAAGGGTCTAAACTCTAAACTTGAATTCTTACAGGGAGAGGAGAACCGACCTTAGATTGGCCTACCAGACTTAAAATTGCTCTGGGTTCTGCAAAAGGACTGGCATATCTTCATGAGGATTGTAAGAGCCTTCTACTTATTCTATTGTATGCTATTGAAATTCACAGTTCAAATGCAAGTGGCAAGGCGCCTTGATTTTCCTGACACAGTTTTAATTTACAGGCCAACCTAAGATTATTCATCGTGATATCAAGTCCGACAATATTCTTCTTGACCTCAACTATGAAGCAAAGGTAGAATTCATATCTTTGTTTCTCTGTTTAAAGTATAGTTCTAGTACTCATTTAGACAACTCAAAAGTTCAACTGAATTGACTTGACCTGCTTGAGTCATCAAGCAAACTCGGTTTCATATTTGAATAGTTACTCATCCCTTTTCTTCCTCTGCTACATCAAGATGTAAGCACGCAAGCTTTCTTTCTTTTTTTTTTTTTCCCCTTTTTGACCAGTAACAAAAAAAAAAAATTAAATAAAATAAGTGTCCATACAGCCTGACATGTCCAAAAAACAAAGAAAGCAAGCGTAGGTATAAAAGAAATATACCCAATGCAGAACCGATTATACAAGAGAAGCCTTCAACTCTACAATCCTATCAACCTCTGCCCCCTTGCTTAGCTAAAGCGTTTGCCATTTCATCCATGGATTAGCTAACATAACTAAAAAGTACCCTAGAAGACGATGCCAAAGACTTAAATCTCCAAGGACTAAATAATTGAGTTCACCCAAGAAATAGAACTTTGCAAAATTGCATGAGTTTCTATACATATTTTCGAGTGTATTTTTAATGATTTAAGTGGACATGGGTACTGAACTTTGACATATCTGATATTGACCACCTTTTCTGTGAAATATCATCCATCAAACAAGTATTCTGTAAATTCTTTATTTTGAATTGTTCATTTAAGTACCTTCTATTTAGTTTTCATATAGTGTCTTTTAATTACAATATAACAATGTTCATATTGAATTTCCAAATTGTCACTTAATTACACCCTTTTGTGTTCACCATTCAACAATGCAAGAACTATTGGGTAAGATCCTTAATTACACCCTTTTGAGTTCTTATGCAGATTGCAGATTTTGGGCTTGCAAGAATCTTCCCTGATGACCAGACCCATGTTGAAGCAACTTTAGCGGGAACTATTGGGTAAGATCCTATCTGTTATGTTCCACCACTACTTTTAAATTGGTGATTTGAATTGAAACCCAAAGACTCAGCTTGCTGCTTTTCATATATACTTTCATTCAGGACCTATTTGTTTGCATGGAATTGGATTTAGGAATTTGAGGTAAAATAGGTTCCAATAATGGATCATTTAAGAGGTGATGTGTGAAGGATATAATGTGGAGATGTAGATATTAAAGAGGTGATGTGTGAAGGATATAAGGTGGAGATGTAAATGTGGCCATAAATTTCCTAGGATTTGATTTTACTAGAGTGGTAATGGCTGGGTATTCATTTTCCATCCGAGGGAAGATTATCTGTTTGCCATTTTCTCCTTTGATTCTTCAAACTTTTAGGCATACATTTCTTAGAATTGGAATTCAATTCCTCCAAACAAATGGGCCCTCAACTAACAATTTGGCTTTATCATTTGTCTGATTTGGGTCGTTTTAAGGTTGAGAGGTCCGATGACATTGATACAGTCAAATTGAGCAGACCCAACTGACATAATCTTTTGTTTCCTAGCCTTGGTCCACCGCCTTTGATACAACATATGTTTCGAAATGCTTGCTAGAATAGTATCTCCACTGTGCACAGGCAAAGGTTGTCTACAAGGGCGGTATACAAATTTCAAGGGAAAATAGAACCAAAATTACATGGAAATAGTTTTTACCATCCAACATGTTGATCTTGTAACTCTGCTTTTTTAGAGCATCCACGTCTTCATTCCATTCTGTAGGGAAGTGTGTCGACACTTTGTATTGAAGCTCAAATCTTTTTAATCTCCTTCACTATTGGTCTTTATCTCGATGGTGGAGATGAAACTCCTTGAGCCATTTAAGTGCATTGACTTAATTGGCTTTCTCCACCCATGGTCCAGAGAAAGAACTCAAAATATTTTTCAACTCCTCTTATTGATATACTTTCAGCTCTACTTAAATCTCCTATTCTAATGGGTCCAGAAAACGCCACCGACATGTTACTCTGTTCACTTTTTATGGTGCCCCGATTCCTGGAGGGCCGAGATTTCGTAGAGAGCTCAAATCAATATTTAACCTCCGTTGACCTGTTTCAATGATTCCTAGTCAGCGAATCTTAGTTGAAATAGCTTCTTTTATTATTGTTTTGAACTCCCTTTCCAAGTCAATGAAGGGGACACTCCTGAATTCCTTCGCTTGGAAAAGTCATGACCTCATATAGTCAAACATGATTTTAATGGCGTGATTCTCCCTTCAAAACTTCTCCTTTTTCCTTCGTTCTGAACCCCATGTGATTGCCACTTGCAAAATTTTCCTTAATATCTAACCTCTGAATGGAAAGGACCCCCAAAACCAACCATCATCCAAATGAGGAAAGGAGATGGAAAAGGAAAGGAAAAGCCAGAGGGAAAGAAACAGTCACCAAATTATTTGGTTGAGGACTATGCAATATCTACAATGGTCATGATGTTCTCAGCCGAGAATCAAGAATCAAATCCTCAACCATCTCTTCCTTCACCTTGCCAGTAGGACATACAAGGGAAATGACTTCTTTACTTTCTTGTTTTTTTGTACTAACATGTGCTACATTCTCAGGTATCTTGATCCAGAATATGCATCCAGTGGTGAGCTCACAGATAAATCAGATGTATACGCTTTCGGAGTCATACTTCTCGAATTGGTCACTGGGTTTCAACCGCTTTTCAGGACTATTGGTTCTACCAAGTCGAATAGATTGGTCAATTGGGTTAGTTTTTTCCAGCACATTCTCTTCTGCATTGTTGAATGTATCGATGCTCAGACCTTACAATCTCACTTTTGTAGATTGAGATAATTGCCATTTCAGTAAGAAATCCTAGTTCTACAACATAGTTATGTTACTTGGGTAGACTCGAATAAGTTGAACTTCAAATCAACCCACTTAAATGAGTTGAGTCACTTTGCGGACTCAGACCAATTGAAATTGAACTAAACTTTGTTTTGTACACTAGCAAAGTTTTTGTTTAGCTTAGTAAATAGTTATACAAAAATGTTTTCTTAAGTGGTAATCCATTAATTAGTAATTATAAAATAATCTTAAAGACCCACTTGAGTTTCGAGTCAGCTTCACCTTTCCGAACAATGCTTTAAAGCGCTTGTTTTTTTTTCTTCAGAAATTCACAGGTATTTATTTGTATTGCAGGCATGGAATCGGAACTACCAAGGGCTTCTTGATCCACGGTTGCAGATGAATTACAACGCTGAGGAGTTGGCACGGGTTGTGGAGTGTGCTGCCGCTTGTGTGCGGCTGCCTGCCCACAGTCGACCAAGGATGATCCAGGTACAAGCTAAATTATTTTTATAATCTGTGAGGCAAGGGCAGAAATTCAGATACTAGCCTTGCACAAAATACCGCCCAGTGACTCATTGACTGCATTTGTAGCATAGTAGCATGCCAGTTCTTGTGATCCATATTGTGGGATTTACTGTAATGGAGAATAACAGAAAAGAAATTCTAATTTAACCCATGGCATCCAGATACTTCAAAATAGGCATCATATCGTTTCGTACCCTATCTGATAATTCACTTTCTATGTGTAAAGTCCATGTTTCTGCCATATCCATGGCATGCCCCTGCCTTATCCATGCTGTATTTAGGCTTCATAGAAATTAACAATCCCAATTAACCATCTATCCATGCTCATTAGGGCTTGGATGAGCAACCAAAATTTTGTTGTTTTCGAGACTATAATCAAGCTTTTGACTACCAAATGTTTGCGGGCTATTCTTTCTGTTGTTGCAAAGATACTGGTTTCTGTTGTCCTAACACTTTTTTTCAGAAGGAAATAATTTTTATTTGTTACTTTGGATGTCAATGGTACTAGTGTGGTCCACTTTTTGATATTTTTTGCTTTGAAAAGTAAGATTATGTTAAACTTGCCCATAATTTAATCATCATCGTCAAAGCCTTGTCCCATCTTTGTTGGGGGTTGGCTACATGAATTCTGTTTCTCCGTTGCTGATAATTTAATATGTTGTGCTAATGTCTTTCTTATTAGATATCATTCTGTGCTTTCTAAAGGAATAGTTACAGCCTGTGGTCCATATTTAATGAAAATTAGACAGTTAGGTTATTCAATTGGTTACTTTTGTGTATGTTGGTTGGGTGTCTGGATTCCAAGATTTCCTTGCCTTATTGATGTAAAAAGATTGAAAGTTAGATCTGAGTAACTAATAGATTGCGGAGTGACACAGAACATAGCCCTAATGGTGGAAAAATTGTTCTTTTCATTTTTGTTATTTCTGAGAGAGAGGGATTTATTAATAGATTGAAAAGCATACGAACACACAATAAATATATATGGAGAGTCGAAGACCCCAGAGAGAATATAGCAAAAAAACCATCCATCATCAAATAGAAAGAGAGTTTCATGCTAACAAACCTTCTCTAATGTTGATGCAGTATCCAGACAAACCACCCCCTGCTCATTCAGGGTTATGATAACCCGTGATGAAGTCTGGATGGATCAGGTTGATAATGAGCCTAAGATCGCTCATATTTTTTACTCCAATATGAGTTGGTCCCACCGTAAGGTTGAAAATACGCCTAAAAATGTGATTATTACAATCTTATGTGCTATTAATCATAAGGGAAAGAAAAGAACACCATCCTTCAATTCATGGAGCAAAGCCACCTCAAGCGCCTTGCCTGCCAAGCAATAGATCTGAATCTTTCAGATTTCAACAGAACCCAATCCAAGTCTCGCCCCCTCTATCCCATCTGCACACTTTTGGCTGACTGAAATTTCCAAATTGAATTCTCAAATCCCTCATCCATTGTTCTAAAAATCATATTGCAAATCAGTGAGGGGTTGAATTAAATTGAATCGAACGTGTGAACCATATCGCAAATCGTAATATTTTTTATTTCTAGTAAAAAGAGAAAAAAAAACAAGAAAGAAAACAGTAGTTAACGATGCCCATGATAGACTGGTACGGCAAAATAGAATTCATGTAGCTGACCCAAAAATAGATAGAAAATATTTTAAATGATGTGTAAAATGTTAAATATGTCAATATATCAATGCTATTGGGATATCTCAAAAGCAGCGACTCCCCAACGATTGATTCTCCAGCTTTCATAATTTTCCTAGACAATATCCGGTGACTCTGTGCTTTAGTAGCATGATCTGGTCTAGTGGCACATCCCTATGTGCAATGTCCTAAACCAGCCCCAGTTAATGCGGCTTCTTCTGTATTACCATCCCTTAGGACCTGGGCAAAGGCTACCTCCATTCACTAATTAGTGATAAATGAATTTCCAAGGGACCCAACCACTTCATCCCAAGAAATGGCATTGCCATAATCACATCAACAAGCAAGGGACTCAAGTTAAAATTCTGATCCTCCCCCAATGGCCATAAAGTCCATGTGATTTGAATCTTTAAACTTATTATGCCCAAGAATGCTAAAACCTACTTCCCCTTGGACTTCCCCTTGGACTTCCCCTTTTCCAGGCAACCCTTGGTTTTTCCTAACCCTTCCCTTACCCCTATAACAAAACAAAAATTGCAGTTATGCACACATGCACACATGCCCTTATTGTACTTTGCAAACCTGATGGACCCTGTTACAATAAACAATCATTGGTGTTTACTCTTCACCATCCTGGGCTCAGCGAAGTCAACCCCTAATAGATGAGATGCAATCAGGTGTTCACGATGACGACGACGACGACGACTGATGAAAAATACTCCAACTCTAGGATATGGGTTTTCCTCTTTTTTCCTCATCTTTCTTCTTTTCCTTTTGGTCGGCAACACTAGGCTCATTCATTTGTCAAAGTAGGTGGTCAGCACCTCCACAAAAACCTTCTGATGCAATAAGTAAGATAAACATTGCAGTTTCATAGAAAATAGCCAAATATAATAAGATAGATCATATACCCAAAGCAAGTAAAACTTAGGCGATATGCAAGACAATGAACCACTCCTTTGGCTCCTCCAAAACAGTGCAGTAATTGGAGTTGATAGGCTTTGTTAACTTTGGACTATGACAAGATTTATTATCATAATAGATGTGGATTAGGATTAAGTTATGATTTTATATTAGGATTATCTGTCTAAATTATCTCAATTTAATTTATATGCATATATATTAGTTTTATGCTAATGCAAAACATATCAGATTAATGGAAATCTTAATTTCTTAAAGTTCACGAGGAGGAGGGAGGTTTTACAGCCACCTATATATTCAGATGCTGATGGTTCCATTGATGGGAAAGCTGCAAGCCATGCAACCAAAGGTTAATCAACAAGTTCAATTGAGAAGGGAATTTCTAGCCACAAGCAAATAAAAATTTCCATCTGTCTATCCCAACAATCCCACTGGAGTTGTAGACTGTGTTTATAGGAGGATAATTCATCAAAAGTCAATTCAAAGGTACCAAGTCTGAGGAGCTTCCTAGAACATAGTGTTGACACATGCCTGACAAAGGGAGCATTTGGATGACATGTTTGAGAGGTGTGAAGGTCCTTTAAGCATTGTCAAGTATATCCAGACTGCCACTGTAGTACTATATGGTCATTGTGGTCCAGAGTAACAACTTCCACCTTGAAAACCTCCTTATCCTGTACCAACCATGCAAAGCTCCATAAGCAAGCTTTGGGGGCTTAGTCATTGGTGTCCTTGTTATGTCTTTCCCTGAGCATAGCAGACAAGTGTTTTGGGCTAGTTGGTAGTTTCTGGGTGTAGATTGAGGTCCAAGTGACAAATTTTCATTGAAATTATCAAGGTAATCTTAGAAATATTGTTTCCTTTTTCTGATGGCCTGCTATTGCATTGGATACACTCTTCCATCATATAAAATAAGACAACTTTTCAGAAATGGGATCCTTGGGAAACCTGAGTGAGAGTTCAATTCAGGAAAAACGAGATCCAAAAACAAATGTGTATGAATAGAACACATCTGAGCTATCAACAGAATATAAAATTATAAATACAATGGAATTATTAAAGTGAAAAAAAAAAAAAACACAAAAAAGTAAGAACGAAAGATAGATTAGTTTTTTTTCTACTATTTATGCATTTGATCATGTTTTATAATTATTTGTTTTTTACATTGTGAATACAGTGTCGTTACATAGATTTTTTTCAGATCCTCTATTTGTCATTGAGCTGCAACTTGAATCTGTCCAGGTTGTTCGGGTCCTGGAAGGGGATTCATCTGTTGACAGTCTGAAGAAAGGTTTGACAGGGATTTCACGTACACGCAGCAGCATGGATTACAACCCAAATGGACACTCAGTCACAAGTTCCATCACACGTTCCTCGACATTGAACCCGTCCCGGCTGGACCGTGGCACTGATCAACTCACTGGATCCATTGTCTACCACAGCACCATGTCCAACCAGGATCAAGGCGGCAATGGAAATGGCATACCCAGCAGCCCAATCAACAATTACCACATGTAGTATGAATGGAACCATGGTCTTTGCCATGAATATGGGCAGAAGGTGTGACCAGAGAGCCTAGAATTAAGAACGCCTACTGCTGTGTTTTGTAGAAGAATTATATGACCCTCTACACTAGGATATGATTAGTTATTGGGCCTTGAATTTGTACATGTCTGGTCCATGGTTCAGTGATCCAGACTGGTGCTCTGGTGTGCTTGACACTGGATAGTGAGCCAAAGATCTGTATGACTGAAACAATTTCAAGTGTTTTGACACCTGAAATTGAATATTTAGAAGAAGTGAGCGCAACCGACCGCATTCAACAGGAGAAGTGCCAAAATATCAGATGGTGAGGGCAGCCTATCTATGGTGGAGGCCATCGATTCTATCATCTGATCACCAAACCATGAGATCAACATGTACAAGCACTATTACCTATCATTGTCTATAAATGCTGTCTCGCTTTTGTTTGGGTGGTCTTGTTTGGTCTTTTTATCTATGTAATCTTTTGTTCTTGGGGGTGGTTTTGTGGTACTTTTCGCTTTGGCGGGCAGGGTATGACACTTTTATATCCTTTGTATTTCGCATTTTCTTTCTTGTGCTGTTGCCTTTTTCTCTATTTGAATAAAAGTTCCCTTGCCGATAAAAAAAAAAAAAAAAATGCTGTCTTGCTTTTTCCGTCTTCCTGTACTGAATTACTGAGAGCAGCAACTGTTTGCTCTTCCAACTTAGGGGAAAATTGGCACGGGGATATCTAGTTCTGAAATCTATAATGCTATGAGTTTAACTAAATTCGAGGAGTTGTTTCGATTGTGTATAGAACATATATTGGTGAATAATTTATTTTGTTAAACCATGGAGCTTTTATTCCAAGGCCTGATGAATAACACTACTCTATTATAGGGAAGGAATTTTTCTTCCACATGAGTTCACTGAAGCATCGGCAAAGAACCAAGATTGGATGTAGAAAAGCCATACGACACTCTTCAAGTGGCCCTCTTGGATTTTTGTCTCAAACAATGAATAGAATTATGAGATGTGTTTTCACAGTGAATTATCAAGTTCTAATAAGTAGGCTAGTTGTGGAGAAGTTCCTGGTAGGGCTGTCACCTTATTGCCGTAACTGTAAATTTTATATGTTAGGAGGTTCTTGGCCAATCACTCTTACCAGAGATGGGTCCATTGTTGGATGATTGATCACGTGTTAAACTACATGATTACACTCTATTTTGATCAATTTTAACATATGATTAATCTTATGGTGGGCTCAATTTGGTTGGCATGAATTTTGGCTCAGTGGAAACAGTGAATTCGGCACATTGATTTTGAGCAGTTGGATTTTATAAGTAGGCCTCATTAATGGATTTAAAGGCTTCGCATTCGGCACTACTTTTACTAGCATCTTGATGAACCCATTCAATGTTATGTTACTATATTAAGTAGAAGTATGATCCCTATATTTGTAACTTCCATTATATTACAATTCGAGATGTGTTGTGGGGATGAAATGTTCCCACAAAAGAACTTCATGGGCTAGTGGGGGTCCTGATGGATTAATGGGGTGAATAGCTAGTTTTTGGATATGTGATATCTACCCTAGTCACTATGGACATATCTGTCCAATCAACAACATCCAAGAATCAACGTTGAACTTATTGGATTGGCAGCTATTCATGTGTGGATTGGTCATTGAGGATATATGAGTCTGTTATGAAATTTCTTAGACATCCAAGGTGATAAAAAATATTTATCACCAAATAGAGACAGAATACTATATTGTGATTGTTGCTGATGCATAGGTAGGAACTTAGGAATGATTGACCATGGATTGCATGTAGTCTGGAAATAACGCTGACTGTATGGTTAAGTTCACTGATCAAAGGATTGTGAAAAGTGGATGGTTTAGAAAGTGCAGTTAACTGGCCATTTTGTGAGTCCTTAAATGTGCGCATTTGAACATCCAATCTAGAAAGTTTGGGGTTAGTTGCCAGCTAGAGTGCTTCTTGTTAGATAGATAAAGATATTTATTTGGGTATGGAAGTCTCATTTCTTTTCCGAGGTGTTTGGGGGATGTCAAACAGCATGGAAAATTTAACTTCAGAAAAGAGCTTAGTGTGTTTGAATCACAAATGCTGGAAAGTCTGATGGAGATATGAAATGGGTGAAGATAAAAAGGTAAGGAATCTACCTCTCTTGGGATCTTCTCTAGTAAGAGCCTTAATATTGGACAATCTTAAGAAACTAAAATTTGTGCTGCCCGACATGCATTCTTTGTTTGTACTTAGTATATGGAGGAATCTGTGGATCATCTTTTTATTTATTGTATTGCAGCTATATTCATTTGGTAGATTCTCCTTTATCTGATTGGCTTATCCTTTCCTTCTCCATCCTTTTTTATGGATCTAGGTTTATTTACATATTACTAACTTATCTGTAGAAACAAACTACTTTAACACCTCCAGCATATGCGCGCACAAGACTATAGCCCGGAACGCGGCATGGGGCATTTTTGCCCTACGTGGTTTCGAACTCGAGACCTCTCGCTCGGCATTTTTGCCTTGCGTAGTTTTGAATAAGCTTATAGGTGGAATGTTCATATAGGTATATAAAGACATGTCAAGCCTATTACTTAAGCGATGTGAGATGTGAAACTTTCCAACACTCCCCCCTCATATGCAGGCCCGACGAATTTCATGGACGGGCCTGTCACGTGGGCCACACAAGAACATCGGGATTGAAACCCACTCTGATACTATGCAAGGAGTCATATACCAACTCAAAAGCTTAAACTTATAGGTGGAAGGCCCATACAGGTATATTAAGACATGTCAAGCCTATTACTTGGGCGATGTGGGATGTGGGACTTGCCGACAACTTGGAGTCGTATCAGTGGCCTAAAAAGCTTCTATGAGAAATAAAACCAAAGATTTTCTTTTTCCGACTAGGTGTCGAGGTCTGTCTTTAATATAAAGGCGGAACTGGGCATTGGATACAATGGTGTTTTCCCTTTTGGTATTAGAATGTCCATATTATGCAGTAATTTTTCTACCGCAAGCTTTATTCATACGTGTTAAGTAGATTTATATTCCGCTTCCTAATAGCTTAAGCTTTTGGGATGTCTTCTCTAGGTCTCAAGTTCGAACCCTAGGGAGGCGTTGTTCCTAGATCGCGTGGGTAGGCACATGTGGGTTGTGAATTTGAAGTCTTCTCTAGGTCTCAAGTCCCTTTTTTTTCAGCGGGGTGGTGGTGGTGTTAAGTAGATTTGTCTTATGGTTATAAAAAAAAAGTAGATTTATCTTCTCTTTCCTAATAGCGTAAGCCTTGAGCTTTTGGGATATATTGCCTAGTTAGAACACAATATGTAGACAACACAAATTTTTTTTTTTTTTTTTTTTTTTCATTTTGATTGGTAATATGGCTTAAACCTGATCACTTTCCACTATGCCATGGGCTCTTGTCAACATTTACAGGTACATTTCAAATGTTCATGGTTTGATTTAGATACTCTCCTCCTTGGAATAAAACTTGTGTCTTGATTGGAATCCCCCCTACTTAAAAAGGATTTTAGATTCTTTTACAGAGTTTGAATCTTTTGTTATTGGCCTTAACTGACACAAGGCTTTATGTAGATTGTCTCAACAAACTTGGTTGGTTCCTTAATTTGCACACGAGAAGCTATGCATGTCATGAACTCCCAGGAAAAAGGGGGTCACATATTTAACATGGATGGTGCAGGTTCTGGGGGATCAAGTGCCCCTTTGACAGCTGTGTAAGTTGACTCTACTGGCATGTCTTCTTTTGCACGCATCGTCAGTGCCATTGTTTCCAATTCTAACTATTTCTGTCCATGATGCTTAAGACTTCATGTGTTGTAGTTATGGTTCGACAAATGTGGCGTAAGACAGCTTCAAGCATCACTTTTGAAGGAGTGCAAGAGGTCTAAGGTTGGAGTGCATAAAGCGTCGCCTGGCCGTCGCCTGGCCTCTTTTGATGCATAGTGAATTCAAGTATGGTGAGGTGAAATATCAAATCAAAAGAGAATAAAATATAAGGTGTTATGATTGTGTTTTATTTTTAGTTGTTTGGTATGGAATCTTTTTAACTTTTTATATAGAAAAATAGAGTTTTTTTTATCTTTTAGTGGAGAAAGAAAGTTGCTTTATTGACTTTTTTAAAAAAATTTGGAGGAAATTTTGAAATTATGTACTTTCAATATAAATCCTTGTCATTTCTTATATGGATTCATTTTACTTTATTTTAACTGGTTAATTGCCAAATACGCCTGGATTAGCTTTTGAGGTAACTTCTTTGCTGCATTTCATCGACTTCACTTATATTAAACTAGCACAGTAATCCGTGCTCAGCACGTTATCTTCCTGTATTACAAAATAAATAATCATACATTAAAAATGTTATACAAGTACCTTTTTTTCATAGAGCAAATTGCATAAAATGAAAATAGAAATTTCAGACAAAAAGAGAATAGAAAAGATGGGGTAGAAGAAAAATTTTATAGAAAGGAAAAACTAAAACTTTAAAAAGTGGAGAGCAGATCGATGTGAGTGGTTTGATGAGACAATGATGAGTGGGTATTTGCTTGAGATAAATAGTGGAAAGAACATGTAGAACATTTGAAAAAAAGAATAAATCCCGGTCAAAATCATAACCGACGGTCAAAATTGGTTCCAAAACCTTTTAGCTTAATATATTATAATGTGGTTTTTGCTGATAAAGAATATAGATTTGATAACCAAATATAAATCTCTCTGAAAAGTTGGCTTCCGTTTTAAACTTTCTTCCTTTTTTCTTTGTTGGTTTTTTCCTTTTTTTTTTTTTTATGTGTGGTTTTTGTGGTGGGGGGTTGTGGGGGTTTTCGTTGAAATGGCATTTTGTATTATACTGCTGCAAATGCAAATGATAACAGAAGCCAGAGTTTGGCAAGAGCACTAGGATCAACTGTAAACAGAACACATACCAGCAGACTGAAAATGTTGAACGGTATGCATCTGTCAAATGCACTCCTGCAGATAGACTTCTGTGATATAGCACCTGTCAACTGGTTCATACATTCACAATCCTTTCTGATTACTGCTTGAATGTTTCACTTGCAGTGGTTCGACTCTTAAAAATAAACAAATGTTTAACGTTATCTATGAGCTCCCAGAAAAGTGGCCAGAACATTGGTTCCAAGGATGCGGGTAGTGAAGGGGAGTGGAAAAGCAATTAATTACTTAACAGCTCCTCGGATCTTGCTTGCCTTAGTCAGTGGCGGACCCAGGATTTTCATTTAGGTAGGGCTAAAATTTTGATAGACTTAACATTAAAAAAAAAACTTTTGTTAGACTTTACCAGACTTTTTTTCATTACCAAATAGCACCTATATGTTTTTCTTTAGAAAATGTCCAACTCGTGAAACTCAACTAGATGCATGAAGTTATTGAAGATTGGGCAATGAAGTGGTTAGGATGTTAATTAGAAGTACCCAAAAGCTTTTGATGGATAAAAAAATAATTCTAACTTAGATTTTAGATACTCAAACTCACATTATCATATTTCACTTAATTTATATGTCAAAATTAATGCCCAATGGACGTTGCTGCAAATTCAAGGTGAGTGAGTGTGTGAGAAAAACTAAATATAAGAACATTTTGAGGACACCCATCCTTTCCATTTCATTCACTTTCTCAAAGCCTCCAGCCTTTGGATAATGGGAACGAGATTCGGTCTTTGAATCACAGTGGGGATAAGAAGACATGATAACAGAAATGAATTTGGTCACCTTTGGATTTTTATAGATACGCTTAGATTTGGTGGTTTAGGGCTTAGGGTTTGGATTAGGATTTAGGGATTCGGGGTTTGGAAATAGAAATTGGAGATTAAGCATTTAGATTTAGATATATAAAGTGATTATGAAGAATTATTATAAATGTGTTGACAGATGAAGATGCAGTAGTCTACACAGTATATAGGGATTGGCAACGAGGAGCTCAATTTACAACCAGCGCATAGATGTTTCGAAAGAAGAGGAAGTGATGTGTTGCTACAACGTTTTCTTTTCTTCTTTTTTTACCAACAAAGTTTTATATATGTGGGGCTATCTTTAAATATATGTGGAGCGATAAGTTTGACATATGGGGCATACTCCAAGAGCCCATTCAACTCTGTGAGGATTTCAATTCCGACCTGGGGCGATTGAACCAAATCATGCCCCAAATCTATCCAATGGCCCTGCCCAAGGTCCCAACTTTGAGGTAATTTGTTTAACAAAGAAAAAATAAGCCCCAGGTCACAACCACATGGGTCCGCCTCTGGCCTTAGTCATTGCATGGCTTCATCGAGGTCGATGGTTTGATGACCAGGTAGACTGTAAAGCAACAATGGGCCCACACTTGTCCCCTTGTACCCTTAGCCCTAGCATCATTTAGAAGTATCATGTGGCCTTACCTTTTTCTCTCTTACATCTCTCAACTTCCAGAAGTCTCATGAAGAGTTTTTCACCGACTTAATGTGCGACAAGTGCAAAAGCCACGTGGCCCACCTTTTGACCATACACATTTCTCCAACCGCTTCACTCATGCCTATAAATAGATGACGCTGCCTCACATGGAAGGCATAGAGAAGTCTTGAGTGCAAGTGTTTGTAGAGTGCAAAGTGTCTAGTGAGTAATGAAGTGTAAGTGTGCAGCTGTGTAATGTGTGTAATTTATGGAGTGTAATACATTGAGAGTTTTTCTTTATATAAGTGTGTTATGTGTTGTTTTGAGTCTTGGGTCCACCACATCTCGGGTTGGGCTTCCCTACAAGTGGTATCAGAGCGAGGCAAGGTCAGGGACCGTCCTTCCATTGTGAGCGGCTAAAGGTGAGGCAACGTTGTGAAGCCGATCAGTCGGGGGCCGAGCTTCTTGGTGGTAGAGATGGACGAGGATCCCACTAATCACGATAACAGATCTCGCGAATGCAACTTGAGGGATTGAGAAGCTGAACAACCGCAAGTTAAGACACTTTGTCAAGAGATTTCTCAGCTTGACCCGGACTCACGAGTTAACGAAGCTAGGATGAGACGGATAATCACACGGGGATTGAAGCCCAAATATAGCAGGTTCATGACGGCCATTAAGGGTGGCCGACTCAACCGTCTCTAGTAGAGTTAGAGAGTCTTTTGGCAAATCAAGAAACTCTAGCCAAACAAATGACTGGAGTAACTGTGAAAGACAAGGAACAAGCACTCTTCACTCGGAAAGGCAAATCGGCGATGAAGCCAAGAAGGAAGAAGACCGCTGAAGTTAATCGGTGGAGGGAGAGTTCCCAACCAAGGGGAGCTCCAAAAGGTAACTATAATGATTGACGACAGACAAGCTCTCGCCGAAGCCTCTAGTGTTATAACTGTGGTAAGAAGGGCCAATTTGCACGTGACTGCAGATTGCCGAAGAAGAAGATCCATGAAGGGAATGTGGTGACCACAGCGAGTCACCAAAGTGAAAGTGAAGAAGAATGTGATTGCCAAGCTTCTATGACAAGCATTGAAGATATCAAACAACCAAATTCTGATGTAGCAAGTCGCAGTACCCCAATAAGCTCCAAAGATGATTGTGAGGAGATAGCGCTCACTGCAAATTCCAATCTTGAAGTCATCAATTACGATCGAGACTGAATCGTGGACTCGGGATGTTTGAATCATATGACGGGCGACAAGTCGAAGTTCTCAAGCCTAGCTGAGTAGAAAGACGACAAAGTGGTGGTTACGACAAATAATGTGCAGCTACAAATCACTCATGTCGGAGAAGCCATTTGTGTGCCCAGATTCAACAAAGATGAGGTCCATTTGCAGCTGGTCTTCCATGTTCCAAGTATGAAGAAGATTTTGTTGTCTGTATCACAATTGATATCATCTGGTAATTTTGTAGTATTTGGGCCAAATGATGTAAATGTATACCACAATCTAAAGACACGTGAAAAGCCGATTATGATGGGGCAAAGACTAGACTCTGTCTATGTCATGTCGGCCGAATCGGCATATGTGAAGAAGACCCATCCAAATGATATAGCTGATCTATGGCATTCCCGACTGGGGCATGTGGGATATAATAGGTTGAAGGTAATGATGGCTAAGTCTATGATGAAGGGACTTCCACAATTAGAAGTCCATAAAGACACAATGTGTGTAGGTTGTCAGTACGGAAAATCTCACCGACAGCCATACACTGAATCCAAGTATCAAGCTAAGAAGCATTTGGAGATAATCCACTCAGATGTATTTGGCCTAGTGAAACCGCAAGTAATCAGCGGTTTAAGATATATGGTCACCTTCATCGATGACCACTTAAGGTATGTTTGGGTGTACTTCATCAAGGAAAAGTCAGAAGTGTTTCAGGAATTTCAGAAGTTTTGAAACAGAGTCGAAGGTGAGGTTGGCCTTAAGATTCGACGCTTGTGCACCGACAATGGAGGAGAGTATACATCAAATGAATTCTCTACATATTTGAGGAAGGCCGGCATCCGACGACAGTTGACCTGTCCATACACTCCACAACAAAATGGAGTGGCGGAGAGGAAGAACCGACATCTGGTAGAAACCGCGAGGAGCATGATGCTTGTGAAGAATGTGCCAATCGAGTTCTAGGCAGAATGTTTGAAGACAGCAGCACATATAACCAACCGACTACCGCAGGCAAAGCTGGGATTTGTCTCACCATATCAAAAGTTATGGCGGATCAAGCTAATGGTAAACCACTTTAAAGTCTTTGGTTGCTTGTGCTATGTACTTGTTCTAGAAAAACTTCGCAGCAAATTTGAAAAGAAGACTATTCGGTGCATATTTGTCGGATATGACACAGAACGTAAAGGGTGGAGGTGTTGTGATCCTACCACCCACCGATGCTACACATCATGAGACGTAGTGTTCGATGAGGCGTCTTCATGGTGGCTACCAGCAGCCGCAGTATTGCTAAGTCAATAAGACTTGGATGAAGCCATCGGCCAAAATTAAGCACTAAAGATGATGAATAAGAGATTGAAGTAGAAATGCCTAGTGAAGAATCTCAGACTTCACAAGACAAGCCCGCCAACCCATGGAAAAGTGGAGTGCATGTGACACCAGAGGAAGCTATGCCAAGTCAACTTGAGGTTGACAAACCACCATAGCAACTACGAAGATCCACCATAGCAAGGAAGCCAAATTCAAGATATGTAGATGCTTCCTTCGCCGAGATGGATGATGTTCATGAGCTAGCTTTGTATAAAGAAGCATGTCAAAATAGAGAGTGGCAAATGGCCATGAACGAAGAGATTTCAGCATTGAAAGCAAACCAGA